>VWPU01009925.1:1526-293523 GCA_013398955.1 Callaeas wilsoni | reverse complement strand
TTCCCTCCTCTGCCCAGCTGTCGTGGGGAGGATGAGCGAGAGACTCTTATAGGTGCCCAGCGTTGGGCCAGTGTCAAACCATGACAGATGAAAAGGTTAACTGCTATAGTGATGTAATGCAAATTGTGTGATTTGGACTTGACCTAGATAATATCGTTCTTCTGGATAATTAGAAAGTTCCCATTGGAATGTTAACAAGCCAGTGTTCATCATCACTTAGTCACAAATTAACCCTGCTTTGTTAAGATATTATGGGAGGATTGTTCTGGTGTTTTTTTAAGACTTCTGAGTTGCTAGCAAATATTTATCTTAAATTTTGAGTGGTGAAAACTACAGTTGTTTCAAGTCTCACCAAAACTATAATCACTGAAATATACTGGTTTTGCTTTTCTTGATGAAAATGTTTTGATATTTGTGGTTATAAGTCCATTCATGAATGGAAAGGCCATTACAAGATCAATAAAATAATTCTTGGTTTTTTGGCTGTTTTGTTCATATAGCAGCTTTTTCTGGTGATCACAATGAAAACAGATATTGTCACAGGAAACAGTCACAGTTTTGCAATTTTTTTTTCACCTGAAACATCTCTGCTCATAGTGAATCCTCACATAATAGATTCAGTAACTTCATGAATACAGTAAGCAAGGTGTGAAGACTGCTTCAGTTATAAGTGCTGGTGCAGCAGGCAGAATGTGTCACAGGAATGAGATCTTGAGAAATTGGTATCTGTCTACAATTGTAAGGAATTGACAAATAACCCAGAAAACCTTAATGTGAAGCCTGCTCTTTTTTAATTCTATAGACTTGGGAAGTGTTACAGGTAGTTGAAAAGTATAGACATGCAAGCATATTCTTACTAATGATGATTAAGTTATCTGATGAAAACCCTTTTATCCATTACTTATTAGGTTCTATGAGATAGCTTGATAGAATACACAGAATATAACCCACCTTCCATTAACTGACTTCAAATGGAGTGGGTTTTTTACTTTTCAGTAGGAATCCGATTAAATGTCTATACTGTAAGTTCTAATTCTATTTTTTTAAAAATCTATTTATCATCTATCTATGTATATAAGAGAAAAATAAATCTTTTAGAATTTCATAAGATGTTCTTAGAAGTACTATGGATATAGCAGTTTGCAAAGGTATATGGTTTTGTGTTTTGTATGGTCATCTCTTTCAAATTCTAAAGCACAGCCTTTAGACCTCAGTATTGGGTCTTTTTTCACAGTGATAACCTGATACGCTTCTCTGCTAAAATAAGTTGTTTGTTTGTTCCAAAAAGATTTGAGAGATACTATTCATGCTCTCGACTTTCTTTCACCTCTCTACTTCTCATTTCACAATTCTGCTAGATAATTTTGATTTGTTGTGTTTCTGAAATAATCTTTGGAGGAAAAAGTGAACAGTTATTGCCTATACCTTTAATGAGAAACTTCTTGTATAACATGAAGACTAATTTGATGAACAGTGCAGGTATACACAGAGGAAAAAGTAATATCTTTTGCAAAGAACTACCATAAAAAGTCTTTGAGGAAGATACAATCTGCCTTGTACAGAAATAAAGCCAATTTTATTTCCCGCTCTCCCTTAAATGTAAGCTGCTTAGTGGGGTAGCTCAAAAAAAAAAAAAAAAGTCTAGAGATTAAGAATTTGTATGACACATAAATCAAAAGAACAGAAGGAGTTGAGAATGAATTTGTAAAGAAGTAAATTTTAGCATTCACTATAACTGGTCTGCTACAGTACTTAACCATTATCTGCTTTTTTTAGTTATCACCATCTTTCTGGAACATGATGGATAATTGTAGTTAGGAATTTGAAAGTAAAATTGCAAGTGGTATTTGCATAAAGAATTCATTTTTAACTCAATTTCACCTTTACATTTTTTAGCCTCATCTTTTTAGAAAAAGGCACCTGAAATGCAAAGTTAGTTTTAGTAAGGACATATCTTATATTGTTACAAATCACAGGACCTTCTGACTTTTGAAAGATAGGTTCCTACCCTTTACAAGATTTCTGTCCTCTGTGTCACTGTGACAGCAACCTCAATTTGATACTATAATGTAGCTGACTAGAGAAGCTGGCATAGTATCTTTGAAGATTCAAAATGAAGGTAAAAAATGTTACCTCGAGAACATTTTCAGTATTTCTAAAGATAATGAGGGAAGAAAACATAAAAAACTTCAGCCTTTAAATAATACAAACTGCTGAAATATGCACATCACACATTTCATCAAGAATAGAGGCCCTTTTGGTGAGAGCAATTTGTCATCACATAGGCAGGGATTGCGACAGATGATGGGTCACAGGAGAGCCTGTTTCTCCGCATGAGCCTGAAGAGGTAACTGCTCACCTGAAACATTAAGGTTGAAATACCTGAGAGATTTAATAAGGGATTTAGTAGGGCATATCCACTCCTGGATTATACTTCCCTTTCAAACTTTTACATAAACCAACATTTAAAAATGTGTGCCTGCTAAATGCTCTTGTCTCTACTCTCCAGCAAAGGTAGACAGCTTTCTCAGCTAATGCACTTTTCTCCCAAGCACTGCTCTGCTTTCTGTTGTGCACTTTTCAATTTAGCCTTTGAAAAATAGTCCCTCCATGGAAATATCACAACAACAGTGTACCAAATAAAAATAAAATTTAAATTTCCATGTAAATAGTTGCATTGCCATATATCTCAGTTGATTTCATTTTATCTCAATTGAATAATTTCTTTAAAATTCATCACTAACATGCCTTTCCTATGATGCTTTGATTATGAATAGATTTTTGTTACGCTTATTCCTGCATTTGAAGGTTGTCTGTTCTTTTCCTTACACTTACTCGGTTTGATCCACCTGTGGTACTTCCTCCTACTGTATGACTGCAGGGAGATCCTCAGCAGAATTGAAATGGAATGGTTCTGTATCTCAGAAAAAGCAGGGAAGTTAACACAGAAAATGGCAAAACTTCACTTCATTTCAAACCTAGACACAAGAATTGGGTTAACACATAACAAATCACGTCTCAAATGTAAAAAATAAAAATTCAAAAGCACTGAAACTTCTATAACCATTAACTCAACAGCAAGAAATATAACTAAATATACCTTTAACCTAAATTTTCCATGTTTCAAATAATTTTCTTGACATTCACTGATGTCTTGTTTGCACAGTCCTTGTACTATCTATTTCATTCCAGTTTTTGCCTTCTGCTTTGCTGCTTGTTCAAAAGCTTGCAACTCTTTTGCTGACCACTGCTGCAGTTACTGAAGTCTTTTTCTTCACATTATTTTAAAGCCGAGTGGTGGGATTCATCTTGCCTTGTTTGGTTGCCCCAAGATGAGATGGATAAGTCTTGGTTGGTTCTTCAGACTCTTTTTATCAACAATTCAAAAAATAACTACCTACACAGCATTAGATTACATTGTTACACATACATTAATTTTATTTTAAGAATGAGCATGTAATTCTACTATCTACTGTTACCTAATTCCCACCACAAATTATCAAGGAAATTAAGACATCTTATACTGTTAGATCCATCTTTAAGATTCTTGAGCGTCAAGGATTTCGCTTGTATTTTTTTTTTTCAGAATTTAATTTTTATTTATCATTTTAAAATTTGTCTTGCAGGTAATGAAGAGGAGGGGTGAGGTATCGGTGTTGCAAACATTGTTCTGCCTATGGCTAGAAGTTCCTAGAAAGGTGCATATAAAGTGAATCAGACTGCAATCAGCCCTCCATTTTTTGGCACCTTTCTTTATTTTTCATCCTAACATCATATCCTTTTCTCTTGACTCCAGAATTTGCATTGTCCCAGAAAAGCACAGCTGTCAGTTTTTAAATCAAAATTCAATCTTTAACATAGCTTTGTCCCAGTCTGTGAATATGCATAACACTAAGAAAAACATGCTTTTCAATGAGAACAATGAGCAACAGTGCTCAAGATGGAGTGACTGTGTATATATGCATCTATATCTGTATCTCCAGCAGTTTGCAGTTTGTGGGGGTTTTTCAGCTGACTACTTAAACTTCCAAAAGGACTTGTCATGTGGATCCTCAGTCATCTGGAATATTTTTGCAAACGCTTCATTCTTTTTCCCTGAAGCTTGCTCCCAAACTTTCATTCATCAGTGCTTCAGGCACAAGCCTGCGTGGGGACTCTGGTCCACTCAACCTACACAGCCAGAAAGCTTAGCACGCATCAGGAACAGAACATTTTGGAAATTGCCTATTCTCCTTTTCCCAGTAGAGTCAGTCTTTTACACATTTAGCTGCCACATTCGGAAGTCAAATGCCTTTATTATGATTGCTCATTGCCAACAGTGTGCTCTGCACCAAGCAATATATAACACTGCAGGTAGGGTCTTCTCTAGGGACAAAGAATGTTGTTTTCTAGCTAATGGCAGGCAGTGAGACTGTAGCGATTTTTGAAGGCAAAATACTTTCTTGGGCTTTACTATTACAGCAAGAAAAACATCAAAGTCTCTTAAACCAGACAGTGCAATCCTCATAGCTCCCCATTAGAGCAGAGTTTTAATTTGTTTTGGATTTTCCGATCTTGTGGACACAACTCTAGACAGTTTCTCAAAATAAGTCAATACTGACATTACACTTTGCCATTGTTTGCTTGTTTACAGAGGAAGCCATTGTCTTTCTGTATATTTGGAGACGGGAAGTGCAGTTGCAGTGTAGTGAAATGTCCTTTATCATCCCATATGTCAGAGTCAGAAACAGCACCTACACCTTTAAACAGTACACTGTCTGCATCTAGCAGCTAAATCCTTCCAAATGATGGTGCTTTGGAAGCAATTCAAATGGAGGCAAGTGTTAGTGTGGTGGAGTGCCATACTAAAAGTGAACTGTACCCGTATTTATGCAACTGCCTCATGTCGGTGAACTCAAGAAGTCTACTGAACCCTGCCTAAAAGGCAGCAGTTGCACTGTCAATCATCAGCCTCTGCAGATGACATTTGGAAGCATTTGCGAGAATCTGAGATCCACAGTGCTACTTTTCCTTTTGGCTCTTTAGTTACTACAGACTGACAGACAAAGCACCTGTAAAATATCTTCTGTTGTTCTTTACAGGTAAAGTACTGAACTATCACACACTTGCATTGCATTAATTCTCAGTGTCATGAAGTGGATTTTCTTCCTTTAACTGTAAGATATATGACAGCTTTCTGGAATGAAGGTTGAGTTTGGTAAATAGCTACTGTGAAGTCAGTTCATAGTAAACACGCCTCTCCTGGCAGATGAAAATAAGAAAATATAGAGGTGTTATTTTCCAATACTGTGCATGAGAAAGAAACAGGAACAGCTATTATTTCATTTAGTGATGAATGGTAGTATTTTTCAACAGTGTTAAATTATTTTAAAGGGGGCTATGGCTTATTAGCAGTGAATTGCTACTTACAAGAGCAACTCTAGTCCGTCTAGAGGAAAGAAATACTCAGGAATTGTCAATGCTAACACAGTGAGCATGGACCACACTCTTCCTGGAACAGCTAGTAATGATGTCAGAGAATAGTCAACCATGAACTTACCCTTCTCTGTTGCAATATAATCATATTACTTTGAGTTTTAAAGAGTCCTATTGCTCTTTTTTGAATCCAGTTTTGGAGATGAGCCACTGCCACTGACAGTCTTTTTAGGGTTAGTCAGAGCTTGTGCTTTGTTTGTAGAGCTATCCTTTTATTAGAAGTGGAGGATTAAGCATTAATATTGGAAAGAAATCCCAAAAATGTAACCACCCAAACCAAACAAAAACACAGAGGGCGAAGATTAGGCTGGAAAAGGTTTATTTCACCAATGACAAATTTAGAGTGATGTTCTCACAGTTACGGATACTGAATTGTGCTAAATCATCTGATTTGGCTTGCAGCTCGCAAAGTATGTGGAATTATCTTGCTAGAGCATCCCATTATAATGCTTTTCCTCTTTCTTTCTTTTCTTCCGAATTGACACCTCTCTAGAGAATGACTCCTTTATGGTGGAAACTCTTTAACTAGGAGCAAGTCCAAGTGAGCTGTCAACAATATTGATTTATATTAGAAGAATATGTGTGTTTTCTCTCTGCATTTCTGCCTATAAATTTATTCTTCACATTTGTAAAATGTCAGTTATGGAAAAGAGCCATTCAGTACTACTGCAATATTTCCATATCACACCTCTGCCAAGATATGATTGGTCTCAGTAATGCAGTTTTCATTACATTGTCCAGCATCTTAATCCATAAATAACATTTTGTATATAACACATTGATACTTTACCTACGTTTAAGGCAGGTAAATCTTGTGAATGTAAGAAGCTAAGTGCTGAGGGAATTGATATTCCTAGGATGAAAGTTGCCATGTAACAGGGCTTGTGGCTAGGGAGATGACAGGAATGTCTTTTTCTGATGAGGCCCTATGAATATTCTTTTAGCCTTTGATAGGTTAATTTCCTGATAGCTTCCCAAAAATACCATTGAAGTGAGAGCATAAGAGAGCTCTTCTGTGTTATTTTCACTGTCTTTACTATTTATGAATGTTTGTGCATGTGTTTGAAGTGCTTATGTGAAGTTTGAGGAATGATGGTTTTTAAGTATTTTTTAGATTAAGTAGCCAAAGAGAGTAGTCTGGTTTTGCACACTCTCTCCAAATTTCTGCCTAGATTCTAATGCAAAAAGATATAATTTCTAATTTACTCTTTTAAACAGAGCCTGCTCCAAGTTACAGAAATATAAGATGTTTTTCTTTCATTGATTACAGTTAAACTTTTATTCAATATCATTCTGTACACCTCTGGTTTCAGGCACTTACTCTCATTAATGTTATTTCAATATTGTTCTTTTAGGTTTTTTTCTCTTCAAAGAAAATCTCTGTAATTTTTCTTGAAAGCTTTAGTCACACAGCCAAATTATTTGCATTTTTTACCCAGTGAATTGCTGTAGGCAATTGCTTTAGGAGTTCACATTTTGTGCAATCTTCAGACCTTCTCTTCTTTCAGTATGAAAAGGAGGGAGAAGAAATTTGCAGTCAAAATTATTCAACTGCAGAAACTTACACAGTTGCAAATTTTATGGAGAATTTAACCTACGCTAGAGCTGATTGCACAGCTGCTACATGTTTATACTAATGTGGGTTCCAGTTTTCCTTCAGACCCAAGCCCCAGTCGCCCATATTCTGATATGTCAGCTGATGTTCAGATTCTACTCTCGAGTGAGCCAGCTGTCTTCCCTGGCAGGAAAATGAAGGATTGCGTTCAAGTCTTTTCCCTGCAGACTGTATAGTGACCAGAACCACACTGATTAAAGCCCTTCACAGTGCCCCTCTCATCTCTTCTCATATCTTTCAGACTGAACCGTATCGTCCTTGCTACCTTGACCTTATTTTTTTGCTGCAGAAGTTCTTACAAGGTGGGCTACAAGACAGCCCTTTCATTTCGGGGTAAGTTTTCTGCGTGCCTCTTATGTAAAGAGTGTGATTTGTATCACAGGGAAAAATGAAGTCCTCATTCATATTTTGAATGTGCCCACAGATGAATTCACAACATCTGGTGTGAATTCTCTGGCAGAAAAAAGAGTCAAACTCCTAGGATTTCCTGTGCCTTAGCCAGCAGGGAATCCACACAGATTTTTTTTTTTTTTTCCCTTTGGCTTATTTGTTTTTTGTTCATTTTGTTTTTAAAATATACTCAGGAGTGTGTGTTCCCTGTCATATTCTATTTTATCTGTGATAAATTGCAAAAAATACATTGCACAGAAGCTACAACTGAGACATCTCACAGGTAAGGCAGCTTTGACAAAGTTTTAGGGCAAGTCCCAACTGAAGCCTCAATGAATGTGAATACCAGAATCCAAAGAATGAAAAGAAGACCCTTATTCACAGCTAGGTCTGAAGTCCCAGTAGAAAAAAATTTCAAGAGTCTAAGGCTTTGGAATTAACTCCTGAAGAGATCCTTTAGGATCATACTCATTTCTCCTGTAGTCTACATAAATACACTACTATATATAATCATTCTGACATTTGTGGAAGAATAGACAGGTGTATGCACTTTGACTAGAAGCAATGTTTTATGAGGGACTGACTGGTTTAAGGACCTGGCCTCTAGGATATAAGAAACATTAAGAGACATTAAGGCATTCATATGTCCTCAGCATAAAGTATGTCTTCATCATTCACAAGTTACCATGACAAGCTACTTCTAGTGCAAGTGAAGGAGACTACTCTGATTTGTAAGGCTGTGCACATTCCAAATAAATTACTTTTTGAGTTTTTTAATTGCCTGATGATTTGTTGTTGTGTGATTTGGAGCAAATTTCTTAACACTTTTTTTGCCTCAGTTTACCAAGCTGTAAAGACAGTACTCTGGCACAGTTTTTTCTTTCCTATGAAACTGGCCATTGCATTAAGTGTTATTGAGTATTGAATTGTATATTATTGCATTAAAGAATATTGTTGGCTTTGAACAAACTTTTTAACTCCTGTCAAGATTCTCAAGATCTTTTTGTATTAAAATAATATCAAGGATGTATAATTTTGTTGTTCCTGAATCATTTTACATTTGCTGAAAATACAGCATCTGTTATATATGAAGATTGATGAATAGCCTTCTACTGCTTTAAGCTGAAGAAATGTGTAAATGACATTTTGTGTTATACTTCTTGTACTTCCAGTCTGTACAAGAACCTTTGTTTTTGGCTAGGAAAAATGGAAGATTAAAGAAACATGCTTCCCTAAATTTTTATTTCAAGAGTTTGAAAAATATTTTCCTAAATTTTAGAATCAAGCTTCTACACAGCTTTTTTAAGTATCTTCTATCCAGAGATCCAAAAATAGAGTTCAGAGGATTCTAAGTATGGGGCTGAAAATCACGGTGTCCTGGCTTGTCTTTGTAGCCCTATTAGAACTGCCTAAATCTACCCAGAGCAGGACTAAGCTTTTTATAGAAAGTTTTGACAGGTCAACATAATTTCTCTAAAATGGAACACCATTTATTATCTATCATTAGAGTAAATAAAGGGCTTTACTCAGAAACTCATATTATTCTTTGTCCCCTATAGAACAGGACAGTTTAAAACCATGATGAATTATCTGTTTTGAAATAATCTTTTTCTTCAATGACATTTCTCTTTAATCCATTTATATCTGTAAGAGGGTTGATGCAAGCACCATGCTGATGAATGCGAATGCCTCACTGTTTTATGCTGTGATACAGAACTCTTCTGCAGTGAATCTTCCTCTTTGGGAAATCATTATCTAATTTGATTAAACACAATTCAAAAGAATATTTTAAATTTTTTTTTAATAATACTAACACTCTCTTGGGGTCAATGCAAATAAAATTCAAAAAGCATTTATAAACCGTACTTTATGCATCACATAGCTAAAAGAGCTGTGTAAGGAGATAATATTAACAAAGTTAGAGCTTTTTAAGTACCATAAAATGATCCTCTATTAAACAGTTTCTTGGTTCAGGATTATTTTTGTTTGTCTTTTGTTAATTTGTTTGGTTAGGATTTTTTTGTTTTACAAGTACAAATACAGATTTGCAAATAATACATCACCAGTTGTCCTTGAAAGCAAGACACATTAAGTGGAACAATGTCTCTCAAAAGATTCTGTCAGTATTTCATGTAGCTGAGGAGATATTCAGAATTAGCCTTGCACTGTACATTGTTCCCTCTTTCTCTTACTGAAGTACTTGCACCAAGTACCTCAGTAGGTGAAGATTTTCTCCTCTACCTTATTTCTTCTCAATGTCTTTGCTTAAAACTTTTTTCTAAGTGACTATAAAAGTGTACCCTAGGCAATGTATCAACAAGAAACTACCTGATAGAAAAAGTATCCTTAAAATAAATTATCTCAAAAACACGGTGTATTGACTGTAACACTTTCAGTAAATGACTGCGATTTATGAGAAATAAATTAAAGTGTTTTTAGAAAATCCAGAGTTATGAAGAAATACACTTTGCAGGTGAATTTTGGTTTTGTATTACAAATACTGTTTTGCTTTTACTTGGTGTCAAAATAGTAGCAATATTAAGTATTCAGAATTTCTTATTTTTATAAAGTACTAATAATGCTATGAGAAAATGAAAAACAATAGTTTCTTGCTTCAATCTCAGTTGAAAGATTTCTGGAAAGGAGGAAAACTGAGCTGAAAAACAAGCAGAACATAATTTTCATTTAAGGTACCTAATTAACCTGCTCTGACCTGAAGCTGACCTTATTTTGAGAAGTTGGGACTAAATAATGTCCTAAAATAATTCCAACCTGAATTATGCTACAATCCTACAATTTAGATATGATTTTCTACAGACTTGAAATAGAGTGAAGACCATTCCTTTTATCTGCTGTACCACTTCTGAATTACAATTAAATTTCTGTAAATATCCTATACAGCTGTCATCAGAGATATTATTTAGGATTAATGGTGTATAAAATTGCAATGCTGATTTCACACCTCTTTCCAGCCACTTTGCAAGGCCTAATTAAAATATTCATGAATATCTATGTTCTGTGGATTTGGGGAGCCCTAAGACCAGAAACTCGCAGTAAGCCTAATGAGAAAAAGGGTTTATTTCCTTCTTCTTGGTACTGATTAAGTTGATTTTGGAATACAATCTCCTGTTTTGGATGTCCAGTGGACTCCTTGGGACTTTGCACTGGGAAGTGTAAATAGGTCAAAATAGTCACCTCTGGTAAATCCTCCTCTCACACTGCCTAGATTTATAACCACAGCTATACATATCAATAAAGTGGGATAATATGGTTTCTGACACACAGAGCCCAATTCATCTAAGCACTGCCTATGCCCAAACACCTCCTGAGAGGCTTCTAGATCATCCAGGTCAAAAATGTCCTGGAAATTGTGCCAAAATATCAGCAGTATGGGTGCCCATCCATTCAAGAATTAGGCATTAATCTCTTTAAACTAAGAGTAAACATACATCATGAAGAGCATTAAAACATTTTCTTTATAAAGTTTTAAAAATCTTTAGAAATTTTTCAAAAGCAAAATCTGGAGAGATAAAGATTAACCATTATAAAAACAACAGGTGCTTAAACCGAAGTCTGTGTAAGAGCTGTGAGAAAGTACTAATGCCAAAATGGGAAATTGCATTTGTTGAAAAAAGAAAATTGAGATAGTGAGTCAGAAGGTATGTGTGTAACAATTGTTAAAATGTGATTAAAGTCTAAAAATACAACATGACTGCAAGGAAGAAAAAAGAACACCATTCATACAATAATGCAGGAAACAGGAGGTGGAACAGCTGGGTGAAGCTGAAATTTTTGAATGTCTCTGATCAGTTACCTCCATTCTTAGTCACAACATTTGGGTTTAGAGACAAATGTCTCCAAAGCTCTGCAGTGTCCATGTGTGAAAAGCTTTCAACTGAAATTCTGTTACATTTGTCAGAGAACTAGATGTGGCAGCTTCAGTTTCATAAATAGGAAAAGTGTGTTTATTTTGTGAGACCAAGGTCAAATATTAGGGACTTCAAGACAACTGATAATCACTAGAGCTATATGTGTTAAAAATACCTCTTTTAATTTTGACTCAGCAGACTTCAATTATTGTCTACTTCTTAGACAAAAGAAGGATCTCTCTAGCAGTTTCCAGGGGGAAAAAAGTAGAAGTAAGGATTTGGAGGTCTCTTTCCACCAGTGTGAGCACTGGATTGGGGGATGGGTCATGGCTGAGTGCTTCCTAATATCCTTGCAGCAAATGGCGGTGATTTGGAAAGAAAGACATGAGATCTGCAGCAGGGCTGTACAAGAAAAAAAAACAAACCAATAAAGAAACAAACAAAAAAACCACAACAAAACAACACAAGCCTCTGGAAAAACATTTAGTAAAGTACATTACTCTCCTTTCATTCCAACCGCTTTATGTATTTTTGTGAATGCCATGATCTTCTTAGAGTTTCCAAACTTTCTGTTTACTTCAGTTGTTACTTTATCTTGATTTCCAATTTTAAGACTCAGCCTGTGTTTTCTCAATACAAAAAGCTTCCCTTTTTTTTACATCAATCAATTAATTCCTTCTCTTTTTTTTCTAGTTTTATTATGTTTGATTGACAAAGTTTTTTTTACTTGATTGTTGCTAAAAGTCAGAAAAACTCATCTGACAGAAAAATGTTGCTTGCCAGTGAAGACACTAGGTATATGTTAAAGCCTTGACATTGCTTGATTTAAAGATTTCTCTAACTAACTGAATAAAATTACTGAAATACTGAGACAGATCAGATCACTAATCTTACATCTAAGTAGTCTAAATTATGTTGAACATCTGAGTAAAAATATAATAAAGAATTAATAAGTACTGTATCACAGAAAATCAAGTTTATTTCAATAATCAGTTTTAACCCCTAAACAGCTATAAATAAAAATACATATTTTTAATTACTTCATATGAGAAATATGAAGCATAGTTTTGTCATTTTAACTACTATCATCAAAGAATAAAAGACGTTTTACCTGGAAAACTAACAAGCATATTTTTTTAAACTATTTTATAACTCTCATATTTCTTTAGCTAGTTGTATTTATTATAACAAAAGTACTATAAAAAACAAAAATATTTGAATCGAGTTGTGGAATTCTGAAATATTATTTGAGTTCAGTTCTATCTTTTTCAGCAAAAATATTGCCAGTTACATTTTTAATTTTCTCCTGTCTTATTCCCAAAATGTATAAAATACATCTAATTAATGAATGTTAATCTAAAATGAAATTTTAAAGTTAGGTATTAACAGAAGAGTGAAATCATAGATTCAATAAAAGGTATATTTTCTTTAAATTTAGCATGTACACAAGATAAATTTTGAGAATAGCAAGTAAAATCAAACTGAACCATTTCCAAAGTCAAATGCAGAAGAAAATGGAACAACTAGAAGTGGAAAGAAGTACTCTGGAAAAAAATCAAAAATAAAATTACATATGTTCCAACCCATTAGACTTTTCTTCATACATGTTTTTTAAAATTCTACCATTTGTTGATACTTGACACTAGGGGCATGATTTTAGGTGAAGATAAGAGAAAAAAAATGGCCGGGGTAAGTGATAGAACAGCTGTGTATTACAGCTATTGTTCTTCCCTTTAAATACTCTATTTTCATAATTTTTAAACTTATAATTTGCCTGATTGCTTATACATGTAAAAGTAGAATAGCTGCAGACTAATACTACTCCATACAGTAGTAGAGAGGAAATTTTTTAAATTAGTTTTTCTACTTCCTCTCCAGCTAAAAGGTCACACCAAGAAATTTGAAATAAAATTGCTGAATTGTCATTTTAAAGTAGTAGTTAAATTAGCATATAACTATATGTGCTAATTTAATCAAAAGAAACCTTTTTTTAAAACTATCTTGTTTTGAATAACCTCTATGTAATGTATAATTATTTACTACTGGTCACAAGGCTTGCATTTCTAGAGTTACTGCAGCAGAAATCTCAAAAATCAGAGTGTGGTGCCTCAGCTGCTTCAAGTCAGATACCCCAATGGGCTTTGATGACTTAAGTCAGTCCTCGTGAATATGCTTCTCTTTAACATCTTTTTTGGCTTTCAGTGTAGTTTAAATTCGAGCTAATTCACAGAGATATTCTGAAGAGGAGAAGTTCAAGCACCACCAACTTAAAAACATCAGCTGCCAGCTGTTCGCTGAATGTGTGAATATAATCTTTTTCTTGGAGCCCATGATAGTGGTCCTATGATGAAATCTGAAGCTGAAGTGTGTTCTGTATATAAATAGGACCTAGGGTGGGATGTGAGACATGGGATATCAAGCCATATTGGATAAGATGTTTTTATAAAATAAGAGGAGAAAGACTTTTCAACTTAAAATTGTTAAAACTGAGCATGAGAAGTTAAAGAGCTGCATTCTGGCTTTCAATATAACAGCCTCCCATAAAAAAAAAAAAACCACTTACAAATGAGGTAAAATCTGAAAGTCAAGTTATATTTCTTTTTTTTCCAGAACTACACAGTATTCTAATTGGGTAAAGAGAAACAAGATTTAGTTAAAAATACTTATTTCCACATGTACTTTTTTCCTCGAGGTAACTTTCTTAAATAAATCAATTCAGATTAGATTTTAAAATGCTCATATTAAGACTATCTTAGGTGCCAAATTATATTTATAAGGTTTCCTAGTGAACTATTCACTCAGGCTGTGAATGGCAACTGCAGGTGTAAGAGCAATGCAATTCATCACCTATTAAAGGTCTGACAATCAATACCTTCATGTTATTACAGTTATCTAGCCCAAAGGCTCATCAAATCTGCAAAGGCCATCTGGCTATTTTCCTAAAGTTTATTTTACCTAGAGGAGTGCAACAGAATAAGCACAGGCAGGACTATCATTCTTGGAGGAAGAACACATGACACCCTTTTGAAAATTCAGTGTATTGCAACAATGAAAACAATAAGTAGCTAGTAGTGTAATAGTCTTTCTCGAGTTCCTTATAGTTAATTTAGTGGCAATTATTTTTTTAACTCATACATGTTAAGGTGCTCAAAAATTATGTGTCTATTGAAAGGTTAACACATTAATTAAGGAATTTTATAGAGGATGTGTACAATGTGTAGACATTTAGATTCCGTCAGAACAAAGACATCTTTTATATGTTGAATAGAAAAATATATTTCTGAAATATCACCAGAAAAAAGAGAAGTTCTTACTTCAGTCAACTTTTCAAGAACTGAGACAACTCAGAAAAGGAAGGATATCAGAAGAGGCACACAGGAGAAGTTTGGCACTGTCTCCATCTTTGCTAGTTAGACTCTAATTTCCTTGGGCCTCTCATGTTTAAGTGAGATGCTCAGTTACTCAGATAAGCAATAGATATTTCTTGTCTCTAATCCTCCAGCAGATATGCATACCTGCTAGTTACTATTATGGCAATAAATATTACAATAATTATGAAAGGCTACCATGAACAAGATCTTAATGAAGTTGTTGATTTCAAGGGAGTCTAGAGAATGTTCAGTGAGGCATCAAAAAGGCAGGAAACTGTCTCTGGGTCTGCCTTCTGGAGCATAGCATTTCAGATCTTGTCCTATACAGAGTGACAGCTACTTGCCACCAAAGTAAAAAGCCTGCAGTTCTACAGTACCTTCTTCACAGAACTTTTCCTTGTCAAGAAAAATTTTTGTTGTGAGTTAGTTTCTACAGAATGAGAAAAAAAGCCATTTTGTGATTATAGTAAAAGACTTCCAATGTGACCTCTGGCTGATTATTCGACCTGTCATCAGTGCTTTTCTAGGTGGCAGGTCAGAGTGGCTGATGACATAGGGCTTGGAAACTTATTTTCATGTCATTGCTCTTGTTCTTAAAACCAAGATGAGTTCAGTTTTGGTAAATCGTTTCACTTAGAGCCTTCAAGTCTGCAAAGCACTTATGCAAATGTTTAATTTTAAACATCTGAATAGTACTATTAACTGATGGGACTACTCACATACCTAAAGCTAAGGACGTGCTTAAGTGCTTCACTAATAACAGTGAAGGAGGGGGAAAGAACACCCATGACCTCCATTTATGTTATTGCTTCATTAATTTTTTTATTTACAGTCTCTTTTATGGCATTCATCATCACAATATTGCAACATGTCAAGAATATTAATGTTGCCATTCATTTGCCTTTGCTTGACAACTGTTATGCTTCACAAAAAAAGAGGAAAAGATCCTGTGGAACACTGGATGGCTTATGTAGGCAATCGTGACCATTTCCTAATGTAATTAGAGAAAAAGCAATTAAAATTTCAAGCAAATCCATCAGACCACTAACGTGATAACAAATTGAACTTTAGTGTGCTCTAAGTTTTTCAACAATCCTAATTTTCCTCTTTTTTTAAAAAAAAAAATCCAATACACTCCCATATAATGGAAATTTTTTCTGGAAGAATCTCTAGTTTATCAAAGTGAACCAAAGGAAGCTGTCATGTTTTTGAAATGTTTGCATAGAATGTACTGATTATTGTGTCATTTCTTCCTTTGCTATTCCACAGATGGTATGTTATAGGTCCCACCCTGGAAACTCTCTAATGTTAACTGTATGACCCATGCATCTAATTCAAAAAACTCACATTGCTTAAAATGTTACCAAGATAACACTTCTTCATACAAAATAAAACCCATGCCACAATAGAATATATTTTGAAATCTGGTCTTTTGTGCTCCCTGTTTGTCTTCCATTTGCTTCTTTAGCTAACACTGGAAATGCAAATTTTAATGGCTGACAGCACTAGTGGTTGATGAATGTGAGAACTAGAGGGTTGAATAAAAAGTAATGCCTAGTCTCTCAGGTGGAACTGCTGATTCTCTTGGGTGCTCTCCCCCAGTCTGTCCCCAATTCATTACTGACAGAAAAGATTACTTAAACCTGCTTTTTAAAAATGTTATGAACTATAATAAGCAAAAATAAAGTATGAAATAATTAATCACTTAGGCAGGATGATTACAATTTTCATCATGCTAATTGAAAACTAAGTTTTACCACTATCAATTTAATATTGTATAGCAGAAATGTTTGTGATAAACTTGGATTTATGGACTGTGTTCCCTTGTAAAGATGAGGCTTAAGCCTTTGTCATTTTCTGTCCAAGGCGACACCCAGTCAGCTAGGTAGCATCACAAAATGGACAGACCTGTGCTGCATCTGCAGACTGGTCAGTGTCTTCAGGAATGTAGAGGAGCAGTTGATAGTTAGCTCTGGTAATTGTCATTCCTCCCCCCAACCTGTAAATGCTTTCTGAGCTGGAGCTGACTTACGGGCAACTGGGCTGGACAGTACAGGCAGAACTAGCATTATATAATGTCCTGCTTCTGGCCAGAACAGGGTTAATTTCTGCAGCAGCAAGGAGAGGGCATGGCTAGGACTCGAAGGTTATTCTATACCACCTCACATCATTGCTGGGGATGAGGGGAAGGGAATTTCTTCCAGGGAAAAAGGGTTCCTTTTGTTTGTGTAAGCGTGGCAGAGGGAGCGGTGGGATAACTCCAGTTCCAAGCTGGAAGCAGGGGTCAGGGTGGCATGGCTGCAGTCAGGTCAGGTCAGGCTCTGTGGTGAGCATTTTGCAAGTGAATCTCTCACCTCTGTCTTGTACACTTGTTATTAATATTATTGCTGTTACTGTTCGTTTTTTTATCTCATTGTTTCCAATAAATTGTTCTTATCTCAGCCTGTAATCTTCATCTTTTGTGCCTCCAATTCTCCTGTCCAGCCTTCTGCAGGGGGAAAGGGACTGAGCAAGTGGCTTATGGTTTGGAGAGTCTCACTGGGAGCACTAAATTGAGGTGTCCCATTCCTAAACTGTGACATATGGCTGCATGCATCTGTGAGTACTTGAAGCTCAAGGTTCCCAGCTCTTCCACTGAGCTAAATTTGCGTGTGAGATTCCACTACTGGAAAGCATCTAAAAGTTGCAATACTAAACTTCAGTGAGCATTTGTGGATTAGTGCTAAGGGGTTGGGAATTTCATTGTTAAATAGTCACAAACTGGTTTTGTTACAGAAGCCTTAATTATTTTACTGGCTAGTGACTATATTAAATCATAAGAGATTATTTTTAGCTAATATTTATCAGTTCCACCTAGAAGGACAAAATTCCAAATTTGTTCAATTATATTGTATTATCTACTATATATAATTTAATACCATTTTATGTATTTTAACAATGTTGACTTCAAAGAGATTTTGCTGTATATAATGTTAAAATAGATATACTTTCTCAAACGGTTGCTAGGCAAAAAGAGTGGGTTTTTCTAATGTAGTCTACTTCTGAAGATGTGAGGCATCAGATTTCCAGGGTGATTCTGGTGTGAAGACTCCAGCAAACAGAACATTTTGCATGTTACCCTATTAGAAAGTGTTATGGATTAATGCAAAAGGTTAGTCTTATCACAATTTGTGCAGTACGGCATGCTACAGCACATTAAGAGTTGGAATACATCAAGGGCTAATATTCTAATACATTTTATTCCTTAATAGGAAGACAAGAAACTAGAAGCTTTATATAATCAAGGTTAAAAATTCCTGTAAAAGCTTAAAATTATGTTTTCTTCTTAAACATTTAAACCTGCAATTAGAGGTGTATCCAAGACATAAAAGTATGATCTTGAAGCCCAAAGAAAAACTGGCCATGTTCTTAGATCAGAGATTTTTAGAAAATATTTCAATTTGTCTCAGAATGTTTTTGCATAAAGAAAGGTTAAGAAAAAAACTCAGAATTTGTACCAGTTCATTTTCTAGTCATCTCTGAGGTCGAATATTTGAGTTCAATGTCTCGATGTAGATCTGTTTCCAGGTTCAACTCATCCAGATAGTGGACACATAACAGTCTTTCAGAAGATTCAATCTATTAATGATTGAATAGGCATAAAAGAATATGTACACTATTCCTTTCCTAAGCAATTATAAGTGTAGATACATTATACAAACTCAGATACTTTGGCATAAGTTCTTCCATTCCCAACATCTGTTAATACTGTGATTAACCCTCACAAAGTGGTTCAGTGATATCAAAGTTCTGTCATGGAACTCTGTGACCCTACAGAAGTTACCTTATAATTTAAGTTTTTGTCATTGTTAGGATTTAGTAGACTGAACTTATTTCCTCATTCAGACTGTACCATCCTCAGCTTTTAATGTATGACATGATGACAAAAGATGATCAGGAGTAGTCAGCACGGATTCACCAAAATCAAATCATGCTTGACCAACCTCATTGCCTTCTATAATATAAAAACTTACCTGGATGGATGAGGGGAAAGCAGTGGATATTTTTTGCCATAAAAATATGGTAAAAGCCTTCCTCAAGCTTTTGACACTGCATCTCCCAGTATCCTCATAGGCAAACTCAGGAAGTGTGGACTGGATGAGTGGACAGCGACATGGGGTGAGAAGTGGCTGATCAGCAGATCCCAGAGTGTCATAATCAGTGGCACGGGTCTAGTTGGAGGCCTGTCACTTGTGATGTCCCCCAAGGTTCAATACCGGGCCAGTATTGTTTGACTTATTCATCAATGGCTTGGATGAAGGGGCAGATGCCTCCTCAGCAAGTTCGGTGACAACACAGCTGATACCCCTGAGTGCTGCGCAGCCCTTCAGAAGGATCTTGACAGGGTGGAGAGATGGGCAGAGAAGAACTGCCTGAAATTCAGCAAAGGCAAATGCAGGGTCCTGCACCTAGGGTGGAAAAATCTCCTCCACCAGTACAGACTGGGAGCGACCCGCGCCCTTCAGAAGGATCTTGACAGGGTGGAGAGATGGGCAGAGAAGAACTGCCTGAAATTCAGCAAAGGCATGTCCTTGTGGCCTTGCAGGCCAATGGGATCCTGGGGGTCATTAGGAAGAGCATTGCCAGCAGGTCAAGGGAGGTGATTCTGCCCCCGGGCTCAGCCCTGAAGAGGCACATCTGGAGTGCTGTGTCCTGTTCTGGGCTCCTCAGGAGAAGAGATACATGGAGCTCCTTGAGCAGGCCCAGCAGAGAGCAACAGTTCAACCTGTTTAGCCTCAAAGAGAGATAACTGAGAGGGGACCTCATCAATATCTATAAATATATAAGGAGAATGTGTCAGAATGGAGTCAAGCTCTTCTTGATGCTGCCAAGCAATAGGAAAAGAGTCAATGAGCACAAAACTGATGCACAGGAAGCTCCACTCATACATGAGAAAGAACTTCTGTGCTGTGTGGGTGACTGAGCACTGGAACAGATTGCCCAGAGAGGTTGTGGAGTCTCCCTCACTGAAGATATTAAAGAACCATTTGGATGCATTTCTCTGCCATGTGCTCTGGGATGACCCTGTTTGGGCAGGGAGGTTGGACCAGATGACCCACTGTGGTCTGTCCCAGCCTTACTCATTCTGTGGTTCCGTAATTCTGTGATTTAAGAGAACAGAAGATATATATGTATATATGTATGTGTATGTGTAAGTATATGTGTATGTGTATGTATATGTATACGTATAATTTTTAATTTTTTTTTTTTACCACTATTAAGCTTTTTAAGCAGTCCTGTGTGGTGTTCAGCTGCACTGAATCCTATGATAACCAATATTATTTATAACCTCTCAAAATTGATTTCAGAAATAGTGTGTAATGTGTAAAGAACATCATATATGTTATACTCTAAGTATAGATTCAGATGATTGCCATGTAGTTCTAATAAAAAGTAAAATTCCTGCAATAACAGAAAACTTATTAACGATTTTCTCAGAAAACTCAGTTTCATAAGTCATTATAATGCATGCTTTATCTAGTTCAGGAGGGAACTTCCAAAAACATGCTAATATTGTGACTTTCTGGAATGTTTTACACAATAATACTAGTTCCTGATGATAATTTTAGCTTCATAGATATTATCTAGAACATCCTAGGAGTTCAGAATGAATAGATAACCTGGTTCTTTATTTGTATACTTTTCAGAGAAAAAGTAGCTATAATACTATATCACAGTTATTTCAAACTAATAAAGGTTATCCATTCTCAGATTAAAGTCATTCAAGATTTGAGTTTCTATGCTGAAATAGATCTTGTCTTATTTTTCTTTCATTTTTTCCCCTGTATAGACTCGAGATGCCTAACATTTACCATAGACAACATTGAAAGACTGCTGCATTTCCTAAAATGAGAAATAAGTGTTACTGAAATAAATTCTTTCGTTCTGTTTTTCCCTCCCAAGCCCACTTTTTCTATGGTATGCATAATCTACATTTCTTTTTGAGGTAGTTACTACATGGTACGGAGGAATGAAATGGCACCAAATAAAGTATCTATAAGACAAATTTATTTATTAGGCAACTTTATAGTACTATACAGTTAGAAATTATATGAATTGAAACTTCATACAGAAACTTCTATATCATTTATTTTTTATAAATCTGTGAAGAATTGAAAGCAGTAAATTCATCGTTGAAAGAATATAAGATTATGCAATGTTGAGCAGACAGTGATGGTTTAAGAATGGTCCTAAGCAAAGCAAGATTTGTAGGAACATTTTATCGACTAACTAAAAAGGTGAAAAATAATTTAAAAATGTAAATACAATGGCAATAGTAATTAACACACTTTCTTTCAAGGCTGTAAAACTTGCTTAACACTTTCCTGATGATCTAGTATGATCTTCTCTTTAATAGCATATTTAACTTATTCTCAAAAAAAAGCCTTACACATATGAAAGATAGTAAGCTTTGGATGATAAATATCATTGTCAATCAAATGTATAATCTTAAATAAGAATGTCAAGTATATTTGGCAAAATTGTTTCTCTGCAACATTGTGCCACTGACAGAAATAATGTTTTTCATGTTTATTCAACAGAGGTATATGGGCCTTATCCTCCACCCTATGATTTTGCTCAACATCCATGCCAAGTTGCCAGAGTTTTCATTTTTCCAGTATCTGTTATTGGGAGCTTCTGGAGTATCTACATTCTTTTTTGTCCACTGTAATTGATTTCAAAGACTGACTCTCAACATAATGTTTCAAAACAATAGAGACAATGGAGCATATTTTGAAGGCTGTCATTTTCTTAGTGTCCATACTGATCTACAGTAAAAATAGAAAACCTGTTATGAATCGTAAGCCCATATTTGTAAGCTCTGAGTATACTCTTAATGCTGGTAATAAAAAGAAGGAATACTCATCAAAGGCTATTTACCTCTTGTGTAGTTTTCGCATTCTCCTTTACTAAAAAAATAAAAAGCATTCTATTGTCTCTGATGTATGCTTTTAAAGGTGTTTAATGACAATTTAAATGACATTGAAATAAAAAGGCTGATAAAGTCTAGATTTCCGTCCTTTATTCCAGTGGTGTACTGTTGCTCTTCCTTTTTTTTCTCTTTTCTTTGTGACAGTGACCTTTTTTTCTTAATTTCAACAACAAAGAAGACATGCAACATTGCATGTTCAATAACATTGTATATTGACATACATTTTAAATTCAAGACCATAAATTTGTATCCAGTGACTACTATCACAGGATGCTTAAGTAGTGAAAAAGTGTATTTTTCTTCTTGTAGACTTTCTGTAGGGAAATTTTTTTGGTAATTTATGTGTAAGACCACATCTTCTTGTCAGAATAAGTTGCTTTAACCAGAATATGCTACTTTTTCCAGGCACATTAGCAAAGACAGTCTAAATTTATAACTACAGGGTTTGTGAGTGGTCACAAAGTTTACAAGTTCAGTAGTTAGTCAGCAAGACAATCTGTCAAGCACGAGTTATATACTTTGCATAGGAAAACACACTACTGCTATGGCACTACAGAAAGGTTACCCTTGAGATATCATGCAGACATCTTAATTTGTGGTGGCACATCAATTAAAGAAGCAATGGGAAGTGACATATGCCTGAGATCTGAATTCTAAAAGTGTGATGGCATATTGCCTGCTATGGTGACCAAAGTTTGTAACTCCAAAGCATGCTGCAGTCCTTGAACTGAATTAAGTCTAACAGTGTGGGCACACCATTTGCTGTAGGCAAAGGTTGCCTGTATTCAGAAGAGACAAGATGATATAATCTGTGGCTCAGAATTTTGATATCTTTAGATGGAAAAATAGATCGGAGTGGGACAGGAGCTTTTAATGTATGAAATAGGAACATAAACAAAGGTATGCTGTACTAAAGTTTGGCAGCCTCAAAACAGGATCATTCTATTCTCCTCCTTAACAACGAAGTTAATCAGAAGAACAAGTTAGTAAGATTGTAGTACATTCTCTGTGACTGGGAATTTTTCTGTGGTGTACCTTAAAATAGGAATCACCATTTTGGTGTGTCTGCTGAGGCAAACATGAGCATCATAATCATATGCATATAATTTAAAATTTCTTCCCAAGGCACTCTTTCCAAGAACATGAAGTGGTACAGTGACATGAAAGAGTATTACAAATAGGACTGAGAATTGCACTGGGTGTGTCCTATGGGTAAATACAGAAAGGACGTCAAAATTTCACAGCAATACCAGCATCTGAAATATAGTCATATGGCTATAAATGATCCCTTTTTTTTAACTTAAAAAAACCACATTTAAACAAACAATCAAATAAAACACATCATACTTGAATATTCAACAGCATATAACCCCCATTAAATTACTGATACATGACTTTTAATTTGTTAAGGACAAAGTTTTGCCTGGCAATACTTTACAAGATAAGTTTTCTTCTAGTATGAAGAGCTATAGATTATAAGAACCTACTTTTGAAGAGTTCTATGCAGAATTTTCCTTCTTAAAATAGTGGGTGCAGCTAAAGAAGCATTTTTTAAAAATCAGTCAAATCAGATTTCAGCAGAACTGCACATACATAATCTTATTTTTTTCACTGAAATCAGGATAAAGGGTAAAAGCTCTCTGTTCCAAATAGGTTGTCTGTCATTACCTTTTTGAAATATTAATAATAGCAATTACACTAAACTACTTAAACAAAGGAAATTAACAAGGTTGGAGTTTTTGGGTGGTTTGGTTTTTTGTTTGTTTTTGTCTGGGTATAAGCCTCAGACTTCATGGAATATTATGTCAAAATATAGGTCTAAGCTAGTTCAGAACTGAAAACTTATCAGAGATGAATGATGTAGCAATAATTTGATTTCGCCTTCTAAAACATAATACAAACTAAAAATAAACCTGCGGATATTGCCTGTTTTATTTTAGTGCTGATACCCTAGAGGAAAACAGAAAGATGACAGACATAACATGAAATGTCCCTGTGAACATTTCTAACAGTGTAGTGCTAACCAATAAACAACATTTTATTGTTGCTGAAGAGCTGACATTTGCCAAGTGCTGGTTTTGAGCTAATTGTTGTGATACAGATTGTTAGACTGAATTCAGAGGTTCAGGTGTAAAACAATCCGTGTTCAGATGTAGTGGTGGTAAAGGAAAAGAATTGTTAGAAAAGCTATCTTATCATTCAGCAAAATTTTAGGTTTTCCTGCCTTTGCCTAGACAAATGTGGTCATTATTGCTAATTTTCAAGTATTTTCTGTCTTCTAACTCCATGGAGACTTTTGGGTTTTTCAGGGCTTTAGTAGCTACTAGAAAGATTGTGAAGTGACAAATCAGGACTGACATGATATTTTTACCACCAAGAAGCAAAAAAGAGGAGCAGTATTGAAAGAAAAGCTGCCTGAGACTAAAGGCCCCAGGCAGGAGGAAGATGAAATAGAGTAGCCTTAGGTAAATCCACCCTAAAACTACAAGGAGTTTTAGCATTACACTGGCATACTGCTGTCCCAGAGGGAGTAGTGGGCTTTGAAAGCACAACTAGAAGAGCCAGTCTGACAGTTTAAATGAAACTGAAGTTAGGGCCTGAGTCACTGGTACATAGCTGTGTGAGGATGCTCTAAGCTTACATTTCTGTTCAAGGTCCAACATAATTGCTGTACATACTGTCCTCTTACTGATTTTAACTTGAAATTTAAATAAGGGTCCAACAGACACACAGACTGAGTTAGTTAATGGTCAAATATATTTTTCTTCTTGAAGCAGGCATTTGAGTTGAGCCATAAAAGAACAGCTCTTAGAAGGTGTTACAATATATCCTAGAACTAAAGACACAGAGATTCTGTTCTGAAGAAGAAACAAAAGTAGACAGCCTTTCAGACCATTAATCAAACTGTTTACAGTTTGTATTTCAAGATGATTGAAAGCATAATAAATACTGAACAAAGAAAATTACTCTGTTTCTGCTGCTTTCTGTCTCACCACTTCGGAGATATTGAATAACTTTTCTTGTCCAGAGTCAGACACAAAAGTGTCATGTATTACACCTGCTGCTTCCTTAAAATTGCTTTCTCCCTTGACTGTGTCTAATCCCACAAGCAATGCGAATACCAGTTTAAATTTGAGAACATAAGAGTTGTTACTGAGAAAGATATAAGAGCTAGATGACGAAATTTTATCTCCCTGGAAATTAGAAGAAAATATTTTTTCTTTCTTTCTTTCTTTGTTTATTCTCTTCTCTTCTCTTCTCTTCTCTTCTCTTCTCTTCTCTTCTCTTCTCTTCTCTTCTCTTCTCTTCTCTTCTCTTCTTTTCTCTTTTTTTTTTCTTTTTTTTTTTTTTTTTTTTTTTTTTTTTTTTTCTCTTTTTTTTCTTTTTTTTTTTTTTTTTTTTAATTCGGAAGACAGAATGCCTCTTCAGCAGGAAATCAAGACCAGCTCCAACTCTTCAACTTTCAAAGTGGTATTTGTCATCAGGCAGGTTGTAAGTTCTCTAATTGCAACTTCTTAGCAATGTGGCATACAGGGTGAACTTTATTATATGGGAGAGGTCAAGCTGTGATATTCATCTGCATTAAATCTTCTAAATTCAGCTGCACTGGTGACTAATGTCCACTATGAATGCAGAACTGCTTGTCCTGAAATTGGTGCAAACTGTGCTTTAAGAAATTTAGTCTCTGAAAATATGACTGGCAATTTATTATGTCCTCTGTGAATCCTAGATATTCTCAGAAAGAAAAATGAATATAGGAAGGTAAATGTGTTACAAACTTGTGGCAAACATGAGAAAATCTAGAAAAATACCACGTATTCCAAACAGTACCAATAACTAGAAGGTGCTATGAAGATTATACAGGACATTGCAGATGAAGGGCTTTGTTTGGTAGCAGACAAAATGCCTAAGCTTCAATGTATATATACATTTATCAGTGAATTGCAGAAGAAGCAGACAGCGTATCATATTTTCTCAAAGCAATGGGAGCTTCTCCATCCTAGAGTATACAAAACTTAGCAAAGCCCACAAACATCCACTGTCACTGCAATGAAGAGTTCTAAGGATGGAAAGACTAACCTAAAAAAAAGAAAAAAGAAAAGGAATTGCTAAATAAGAATGAATTTAGAGAAAAGCTCAGACTTCCAGATACAGGATTGTTACCTTAGCAAAACTCAAGGTTAGTCTTAATTGAGGCACAGAAGTCTTTAGGAGTACAGGACAAGTACACCAATCTCTTTTAGCTAATGAAAGGGAAGGAATTGGAAGTTTTAGTCTCGTGCATAAGTGAGGAAAAAAATATTATAGTAGTGTGGCAAAAAATACTTTATATTTATCTGTCTAATACTTCAGATTTTTGCCTAGAGCCATGCCAATATCTTTGGAGAAAAGCTGAAACTGAAAGTCACTGTTGTAGTACTCTGAAATATTTCACCATTAATTTGGTTTTTGTGTATTTGTGTGTTCACTCAGAGTTAGGCAACTAAAATCTTACCTCCTCTTCTTCCCTTTCTAATTTTTTTTTCTGGAAACCTGTTTTTTATAGCATCCTCTTATGGAAAAAAATACAGGTATACCCCAGATTAATAACTAATATTTACCCATATTTATGAGATGGTCAGTGAATAGTCTCTGCAATTTGGTGAATTTCCCTGTTTTACATTAGCCTTATTTCTTTGCTTGTGGATTAGCATTCTTTCTTTACATGGTGATTTAATAGTAAAATTTTACAAAGAAAAAAGAGTTAGACAATCCAAACTTCAAATAATCATTGGACCTGACAGAGAAAAATATTTAAGCCTTCAGCCTGAACTCTATTTTTAAGTGCTCTGCTGATATGGAGTCATTATAAATTAAATATATTTCCCTTTTTCTTTTTTTTAATACAAGTGTGTAGATTTTAACCAAATTACTTTGGCCACAAATAAAAATCACTCAGCTTCATGATCATAAATAATGCATTTTTATACAGAGTGCAAACTCAGTAGCATTTATAATCTGCCCACAGTCTTCCTAATAAATTAGGTCAAATTAATAGTTGATGTTATGCATACTGACATGAGTGAAATTACATTAAAGATTAATTTGGCCCACTGCTTAAAATTCAGTTTTGAACCTCTAGGGTTAGACAATTTGCATTATGAAGAACTGATTCTGTATTAAGGTTACTTTTGAGTATGTATGTTCTGAAGTTTGATTCAAAGCTCAGATATATAAATAAATGCACTGATTAATTTTGAAGAGGAGAAATTATAATAATATTGATAATAACCACTGTGAAACAATGTCTCATTTTCAAAGTGGCTGTCCTTGCTTTTTTAGATCTTCTGTAAAGGCACAGTTTGAGATAGAGCCCCTAGACAGAACTCTAAGGTGTTTGTATATGAGGCGAGAGTAGTGTTATGTCCCACCCCGGCAGGCAGGATAACTGAGGTTCTTTTTAGTGATAGAACCCTTTGACTGGATCAGAGTGAAATGACCCTAAATGGCTGATGTTTATAAATATATATATGTGGTGGATTTATTTCAGAAAAATTTGATTGCAACGGAAAGGAGATATGTACCTGGTTTGGTTATTTATAGAAATATAGCAATATAAAAATGTAAACATAACACTTAAGAAAATGTAAGAGGAAAGAAAGTGTAAGGAAGAATAAGAGTAGAAAAATATCACCACCTGTGAATCCAGTGAGGAGACCTGATTGCTGCAATCTCAGTGTCTGTTTGTCAAAGTGATAGTTGCTGTCTTAATCCATTGGGGATGGGGGAAGCCCACAAAACATTAAGCCCAATGGGTTAATACAGGTTCAGGTTCAGGTGGGAATGCCCAGGTGGGGCAGTTGTGCACTGTTGCAGCACTGTGAACCACGCACAGTGCTCTGGTGGAAGGCCCCAGAAATGTGTCTGGGAGTACTTTAATGGTTTATGACACCTTCTAAGACATGACAACTGTCTCT
Source organism: Callaeas wilsoni (assembly GCA_013398955.1). Taxonomy (NCBI): domain Eukaryota; kingdom Metazoa; phylum Chordata; class Aves; order Passeriformes; family Callaeidae; genus Callaeas; species Callaeas wilsoni. The sequence continues at coordinate 265,873 of VWPU01009925.1, read as the reverse complement.
CATGCCAGCATAGCTGACCCAGGTAAGCCTCATGAGAAGGAATGAACACCTTCAGGACTACATACAGATGTCCCAAAAGTTCCTCTGGGTGTAGGGGGGCAGTTTCACACCTGAGCCAGTTGTGTAAGGGAGTTGTGTAAGGAAGGACATTGGCATGATAAAAAAAGCATTATCCCACCTAGCAGGATCTACTTCGTTCCTTATCTGGCTCAAACCCCAGCTTGTTGCTAAACAAAGGTTGGTTTGGCATGGTCATCCTCTGGTTCACACCCTCTGCACCTGGGCTGTTCTCATTAACATCAGAGCTTTCACCACCACACAGCCTCCTCTCCTCCTCCCCTTCAGTTTTGGGGTGCAAACCTCAGGAAAGCACTCTGATGCTTTTGCCAATGGCCAATTTTTTGAGTCATTAACTCATAACATTTCAGTCTCTCACAGGCAGTGAATATAATCTACCTTGATGTTAGTACGATCTGTGAAAGCATCTTCGTATCTAAGCCATGCTGCTATGGTCTAGCTAGGTGAATTATTGGAACTAAGCTTCTACAGTAGCTGGACAGGGTCTGAGTAACTTGGGAGCAGTCACTGAAAAGTGCCTGGATATCCTAACGAATAGGATATTGAACATAAGTGAGCAGTGCATCCTTCTGGGAATGAAGTCTAATGGCACACTGTGTTAGAAATATCGCTGGTATATGAAGGAAGTGATTACTCACATCTAATAAACAGAGAAAATATGCAGAATAATGGACCCAGTTTTGCCTTTCCCAATACAGGAGAAATGTCTATAAACTGGAGTGAGCTCAGAGGATGGCAATCAAGGGCTGGAGCCCTTGCCTCGTGACAAAAGGCTGAGAAGCTGGGAGAGTCAGGCTTGTTGAGCCTGGAAGTTATTTGTCTGGCTAGATATGGAGTACATGAATCAGAATACCAAATGAAGGCGGGTCGAACATCTGCATAGCTAATATAACACAGGATTTATAGAAACCTATGTTCATCTGGAGCAGCAGGTAGAGGCCAGGCAGGATCAGATGAAAGATCTAGAAGCCTATGTTTGAGCAACTGTTTGCTAAAAAAGTGACTAATAAGTGGTAATAGGACCCCTAGTGACTAACTGTTGGTACTCAGCGCACATAAAAGCAGCAAGGATGAGATACGGTCAATTGGTAGGTTAGCTGACACAGTGACACACCTAAATGGCACTTATTGAATTTAATATGTGATGCTCAGTGCTGCCCAAAATGCGTAACTGCAGAAATCTAGTAAAAACTAGAAAAGGAAACTAAAAGCACTGTGAGCATATGCAACTTACTGATGGTTCAATGTACTGTTAATAGTAAATTATTATCAATAACATGAAAGAACTGAAAAAGAACAAGAACCAAGAACAGGCTTAGCTCAAAGAGCTTTCATTTCACAAAGCTATAAGCACATGAAAAAGAAATGTACTGAGAAGGTTTCTCAACTATAAAAAATATTGTTAACTGAAAAATTAATTGTCCTTTACTACCATAACACTCCCCCCCACTATAGTTCATTGTGAAGCCAGGTTTCAAATATAACTTTTCATGACACAACTCAGATTTCCTACTGTGACTTTTTCTTCAAATTATCTTTGTGGAACATTGGGCATATGCAGAGAATATGAGGAGATGATGGCTAACAAACGTGAAACAAATAATAAACTATTGATTTATAAATCACTTTATCTACAAACTAGATTTTTCTGCTCTTTCACGTCTTTGAAAAATTTGGATATAAAATTTAATAAACACAATTTTACTCTGAAAACAAGCACATTTGTTTTTTGTCAGAGAAAATAGTATATGTAAAATTAAATGTCGAAAGGTAAAACATCCTACTAAACTTCCAGTTGCATTTTTGTTCACATGTCAATACTGCCTACAATCCCAAAGAAAAGCAAGGGTGGTGTTGCTATAGACATTGAAAAGAATACTTTGGAAGACAGACTAATTCTTTCAGTTTAAGGAAAAAAACTGAGAGACCGAAGTATGGCATTGTTTCTCTTTTCTCAGAACAAGTAGCAATGCAGAAGTTAGACGGTTTCTTTAAGAGTTTTGAATTTAGTTTTCTTGAGTTGTAGTTGTATATAAAGTCTCTTACCTGTCCAAAATATCTTTCACTTCTTTTTGTTGATCTTCTTAGCTGATTTAGGATTTTTGCTATTATTAAAATTCTTTTGCTTCTTGCTAGCTCTCAGGTTTACCAACTGTCAGCTCTGGTATAATAGATCTCATTAGAAAAGTTGCCATTCAAGGAATGTATTTAAGGACATGCTATCTTCATTCTGAAAACTGTGTTCTTTCCTGAGATTTCATTGCAGTAGTTAACTCTTAATCTCTTAGGAAAAAGTGGAATCTCCTAGAAGATTTCACTGATCCCTGTACAAAAGTGTATCATTATTTTATCATAGTGTTGGGAAAATATTTAGATATTAGGAAATGGTGCCATGAATTTTAGCTAACGTAAAACAATACTGTAAGTGTTAATAAAAATCCATGCAGCAGTTCCTGTAAGATGTCAAATTTTGAGTGCTACTTATATTGGAGAGTAGAATTAGAATACTAAACATTTTATTGAGCTTCAATAAATTTTGATAAATATTTACAGATAAAAATAATTCCAGAAAAGTAGAAATGCACTCATTACAATACCTACGGTATTTAAAATTTTATTTTGATTAAGTTTAGCTAAGTATTTGTTTCTTTAAATAAAATAGAAAAATATTGCAAAGAAAAATGAGAATGATGTCTAGTAGAATGGGGAAATAGTCAATATGAAGAAATAACTATTGGAGGAATGTAGTGCAAGCCCATATTTGAACTAAACAACTTTCCTTCATCAAATTACTTTAAAAAATCAAGATTTGCAGAACACTATTAATTTTTTTGCCTACATAGGCCTTGTATTATGCCTGTAAAAATTTCTAAATTAAATTCAAATGAAGTTTGCTATTGGGCCTAAGTGTGTTTAACTAATGGGAGAAATTTGAGAAAAGGACACATGAACTGTGTACTTGGAGGGAAAAAATGTTAGTTTTCCACAGGGAGACAGAGATGCACATTCATATGGGCACACACTTATTAAACCATTTTTCTGTTCATTGGCAGACAGTACATTGGAAACCTCCTGCCTGGCAGTGAGGAGTTGAAAGTCAAAGATGAGGAAAGACAAAAAGCACATCTGAGAGCAGCTGTGTGTCTCTGAAAGAGATCAGATGCAGTTCTGTAAGATATTTGAGTTAGTACTTCTTTTAAGTACAGCAAGAAACTGAATCAGCTCAGCTGTACTCATTGTTCATAAACTCACAGCTTCCATGGTCCTGTCCTCTCATCCCACTTCTGACCATGCAGTGCTGCCCCGAATTATCCCAGTAAAAAGAAGGAGGACAAAGAAAGCAGAATAAAAAGCTGGGTCAGCTTCCTAAGCAAGCCCGTTTCAGTCACAGGAGTGACAATGTAAGTATGGGTTTTCAGAAAATGTCTCAGGGAAAAGTTATTTTTTGATCAGACTTAGTCCCAGATACAATCACCTCAATTCATGTGTCTGCAGTACAGATTTCTACAGGTCCTTCTAGTGTCTTTGCCTCTCATCAAAGTCAGTGGAGGTCTCTGATTGTCCTTAGTGCCAGTTTAGATGGTGTAAGCTATCCCACCTTCCCCTCCTGGTATACAGGTTCCCCACATATTTCATATCTGCTGGTACTGCGTAAGCATCTCATATACCTAAATACATACTGAGTGGCACTACATGGCTATGTCAAGCCCACTAAGCTCAGCTTGTCGTCAAGTTATAACTAGTACCTAGAAAACTGTTCATCTGATAAAATATAGGTATTTACTTCTGGATGACAAAATAACTTTCCATATTCTTCTAATTAGATCTCCTCTGACTTAGACATAATGTCAGCATATAGACACTTTTTGCTATTGTTGTATGCATTTGCATTGTGTGGATCTTCAGCTGTCTTGATTAGGAGCTATTCTCACCCATGATCTAATATATCTCTGTTGTCTGAAGGGATTTGTCAAATTACACACCAGCTGAAAAATGAACTGAAAGTAGATGTAGATCCTTTACAGAAAATCTTTTCTTTCTTTCCTTCAGTGTCAGAAAACTATCCACCTCAAGCAGAATTGCATCAGTGAAATAACTTCATGTACTGCTAATGTTTCCTCTTGATAAAGCACAAGATCCAAAATGTCTCTTATTATCAAACCAAATTAATTCTTTATGGCTCCTCAGGTAGTATTGCTTTCTGGTAAAGTATATATAAGATGGTCTTTCCTTGGTCTTTTCCACCTGACCCTGCCATTTTTCTTACCACAGAAGTCTACTGGTCTTTATCCAAGTGAGGATCCAGTGCAACTAATGTTCATGCACTGCTACTCAGAGAGAGGCAATGTTAACCCCTTCAGACCACTGCTGGAAGGCTGTACTTGATTAGCACTCGGTGGGTTTTGCAATAAGCCCTTTGAATATGAAGCTGAAGACATGAAATTGAGATATGGCAGTAAAGGAAAGGACAAAATGGGATTGGATATTGGTGTCACCTGGGTCAGAGACAAAATAATTTTTTAGAACATCTTAAGACTTCAATCTGCTCACTGGGCCTCTAGCTTATTTAAATACTTTTGTCTACGTAATTAGATGTGAATTACAGTTTTAGATTAAATCTAAATAAATTAAAGTGTTTTCTTAAGCAAGTTTATGTGAAATTGTGTGGGTGGAAGAATAGTAGTGACTTCTGAGTGCATCTTTTAACCTGATAGTGTATATTGTAAACCAAATACTTAGCAATAGTTTGTGGAATTGAATTTTAGTAGAGTCTGTCCTGGAATGAACCAAGGAAAGCTTTCATGGTAAAGCTAATGTCACAGCAATTGTGTATGTCGGAAATTTTGCATGTGTTTGCTGTATCTTAGATTAAAAGTATCCTTAATATCTGCATGAATTATTAAAAAATTAATTTGTGTCTGACTGTCTATGGGAAAACATATACCACAGGACATGGAAATAAAATAAAAAGGTCATTGAACTGTGCCCAGGCTCTGCAGGGCATCTTCCAGATAGGTCCTTAGTAGAACAAGAGTGGTAAAAAAAATCCTGTCTTGTGTGTTCAAAGTCAAACTCATTATGTTGAAGGCAGTTAAAAAATCTTGTTTGCCCCCTTGATATCAACTAATCACTGCTACAATGTTTCCATTGTTGTTACTGAAAACAATTGCTTATGTATATATGGTATGGTCAGTTATCTAAATTCCACTTTTCCGAATTCCAGTTTTATGAGACAAATTTAATGCATAAACTTTACTGTGTACACAACTATTACCCCATATCCACTGTGATTTTTAAGACATAACATAGTGATTTGCCATAAAGAGAATCAGAATTCATTGACTATCTTTTTGCTACTCTTAAGCGAAAGGCTTTCTGGTGGTGTGATGCAAATAGGTCATTTTGTAAGTTAGAAGTCACATCGCTTCTGGACGGGCCCCAAGTTTAGTTCTCTGGGCCACAGACCATAATATCCCTTTGAATGATTTATGAGGTCCAGCAGAAACTGAGCTTAATATGAATGTGAAAGAACTTAAACTGTTCAGTGGCACTTGAATTTATCTTCCCAATTTTACTAAAGGATGACTTTATTCAAAGAAACTAGCCACAGATCTAAATGTCTGTGAGGCACACGCTTTGGGGAGATTTGTAATGGAAGAACATTAAAACTGTATGAAACAGTAATGGTAATACCAACAAACAAGTCAGACACATAAGTAAAATGCTAACTTTCTTTTCTACTTTTATACTGTTTGTGTGTATCGCAGCTTTCTCATCCCTGAAAAAACTTTTCTACAATCAAATTTTTTTTGTAAAGTAGCACGTGTGATATTAACAGTACAAACACTTCTGTACACTCTGGTAATGAGATTCTGAAAGAAGAGAGATGTAGAATAAAATATAATTGCTTTTTTTGGCTCCAGAGATTCTTGGATAAATTTTAACATCTGGCACTATACGATATCCTGGAAGACCTACAAGTTTTCATGGGGGAAGAACTTTTATGATTCTGTAAGCCCAGGTCCTGCTTTTGACATCTGGTTTATTTTTGATGACTTTAATTTTTGATTAAATGAGATACTTTTTGTCTTGTTTTCTTTTCCTTTGCTACCCTAAAAATAGTTGTATTCAAAGGTAGATATGCTTTTCTTGCTTCCTCTAGATAGAAAATACACAATTTGCCTTGCTGGAAAGATTAATGATTAGGAATTAATTTTTCCTGGTGTCTAATAATTTGTCCCCAGAATCTACCCTCCTGAGAGCGGTCACTTTCATGTAAGTGATCTCTTTTATTAGGTGCTTATTCTTCTAGTAACTATTATAGATATATTGTCTGGTTAAGCTTACCTTGAAAAATAATTCCTACCGGCACCTCGAAAGTTGTGTTATTTATCTTTTCATCTTTTAAAGATTCAGTCGTCTGTGTCCAAGAGGTCATCAACTACTACATCTTCCATTCATATTAAAGGATATCATACTAATATGTTAATATACGAAAAGTGTTATCTCTCTACAGTTAGGAGATTAATTTAATTTTGTTTGGTTTAATTGTAATTTGCCTATAATCACACTGTTCTCAGTCATGCTCTGGTAATATATATTATTGGTATAAACCTCTGACTAAACTAAATTCAATCTGTTACAAAAATTAACCTGTTATAGAAATGAGTTTTCTTTGACTGGTGCAGAACCAAGTGGTCCTTCATTAGGACTCAGGTTTATTTTGCAGCAGAACAAAATAACTATTTTAGTACTAATATTTGGCATCTCTGCCCATGGAAGGAGGGTTGGAACTAAATAATAGTTAAGGTCCCTTCCAGTCATTCTATGATTTTATGATTTCTGAATAGAAAAAATATGCTATTTGGAGTCACATATCTTTTGGCTTCTGACTTTCTAAAATAATTTTTTTCCCCCCCTCTGTTTCACTCTGCTCTCACACTCCTCTTCCCTCACCCCTTGTGCCAGTAAAAGGACTCCTTGATTACTGCTATAAGTTAATGCTTTGGAAAATGTAATACTAATGGACATATCTCAAGATCACAGATTTTGTCTGCTGAGCAAAATTATTTTGATATGAAACGAACTTATTTTAAAGAGCAATGAAAAAGAAAGTGAAATATGTCTGGTTCCTCTCTTTCATATGCATCCTCCTCCCCCAAGTTCAAATGCAGTTATTCCTGGATGAAAAGAGGATGTGGAGGCTGGTGTCATTTAAATATTTTATTCATTACACTTACTACATGATTTGTGGGTAGGAAGTGGGTAGGGACTGTAAAGCTCCTTGGATAGTGCTACAATAGCTATGAACCTGTTTCTTCAGGCTTTGAAGCTATTTAACTCCTTGCAATGAGTTATAGGACAAAAAGTCCTGTAGAAGTAACTGTACATCTTGGCATTCTGCATAGTGAATAAAAAATAATTAAATGCACTACTACTGTCTAAAAAGAGACAGTAGAGACCTACATTAATATATGCAGTGATATAATTGAACATTTCTTTCTGAATGTGAGTGAATAAGTAATGCCATGGGAGTGATGAGGACATAGATCTGTATGTAGATTTCTTATAGCAACATAGATGATAAAAGATGATATTGAAGGCTACAGAATTACTTCATATGTGTAGCAGCAAAGTTTTAAAAGACTCTCTCAAAGTAATTCTGATAAAAAGCATTTAATGGCGTTTTTTATCAAATACAAAGGAAGCAGCATTAATATCAGATCTCAAAAGTATTCCTTTCGATTACATGGTAAAAAAATTCAGTGTGTTAGTTCACAGGGCATGAGAAACAATTTCTGATGGGGAAAAAAATTTACAAATCCTGGGCAATTTCAGTCTCTTTCACAGCTAGTTAAAGGCAATTGAAAGAACTGGTAGGTATTACCCATTTTATCAGGTCATCAGTAAAGATTCAGGTCTACATGATGTTATTTGCAGTTCTTAGTGAAAACAGGTTACAGTGATAAAATATCAATTTCTGATGGCATATTTTGAGATAACATGACCTTTTATATGACATAATGTTATGAGCTGTTTTCTAGTTAAATACTAGACCTAAAACCTTTATGTTTTCCACTTAGCCATTAAAATTTCTGCCTCTAAAATTCACTAAATTGGTGTTCCTATTTCTAAATGAATAATGTTACAAATTTGATCAGTGTGAAACTGTGATTATGAAATCAAAAATGCTAATTTCTAAGCACTTGCATATGAAATTTTGTATGATTCTTGAAAGAATAATTCAGTTTCGTTCTCAACTAAGCTTCTTAAAAAATAAGCAAATAAACAAATCTATCCCCTTTCAGGGATTTCATACTAAATCTCACCAGGCAGGTATATCCTCAAAACAGATATTTCAAATACGAATTTTTCAATCTCTTACAAAAGTATGAATTTTTGGTTTTTTTGTTAACGTTTCACAGGATTACCTATCAGTAGTAGTTTTGTGTTTTTAAAAAATATTCATTAAAAAAGTGGACTAGCTAAGTAATACTGAAGTTACTGAAAATGTACTGCTAGAAGTTTAGTTCCTTTCATTTGTATTTAGCCCTTGAGGCAGACAAACATATTTATGACTGTTTTTTCTTCTGATTAACCACTAGAATTCAGATATTTTGAATGAAGTCATTATATATTAACTATACTTTTTATTTCCTTATGTTAGGCAATTTCAGTATTGAAGTATATCGCATACATATATGTAGAATGTCACATACATTCCGTAGGAATGTCACATATATGTAGGAGGTCAGGGGAATGACTGACTGGCTCAAAACAGTGTATGTGAGTGTATGTGTGGGGGCAGGATGTGTTCCGCGAAGGTGGGACGGTGCACTGCCCCACACCCTGCCCCCGGAGCTTTAGTCATCCTCTGGTCCAGTCCCCAAAAGGCTGCCAGCCACATAGCATGCCAAAACCCCCCAATGGATCAGCTGACTGCTGGATCAGATATCAGTAACTTCAAGTAGCCTTGTAGTTCTTCTTGGAGGAGGGAAGGATTTTTCTTGACTTCATTTTTGGGGTTATTTAGTTATAAGCAAAGATATTGTAAGGAAATGGAGAAGCTTCAGAGAATCAGTGCAATGTTAGTAACACTAGATTTTTACACTTGGTCACTAAGGCAAAATGTACCCCAGAAATTAATCTGCAAAAAATCAGAGGATATTATGGGTTAGAAAGGACCTTAAAGGTCATCTAGTCCAACCTTCTCTCCATGAGTAGGGACAATTTCCATTAGACCAGGTTCTCCAAAACCCCATCCCGCCTGGACTTGAACACTTCCAGAGATGAGGCATCTGCAACATCTCTGGGTAACTTGTTCCAGTGCCTCACCAACCTCATAATGAAGAATTCCTTCCTAATACTGAACATAAACCTACCCCTCTTTTGATTCAGCCCCAATAATATTTTATCAAATACTACCTTAGAGCAATTAAATTAATTTTCCCCATAGCCTTGTATATAGGCTTATCTTAAAATTTACTTCATGATTGTAAATGTTTTTTCTTATTTTGTCTGGAATTATACTCATAATGCATTTGTAGTTGTTTGCTTTTCACCAGAATTATCTTCCAATTTAATTAGTTCTTTTTCACATCTTCCAAAGCCCCAAATATTTAGCTTAACAAAATTAAATGACTCCTTGTATAAATAAGTCAAGTCCTTTAACCTCTTTTCATAAACTTGGTTTTTCATTACTGTAATTATTTTGACATTTCTCTGAACCTATTTCAATTTAAGTTCATTAATGTAGGTAATCAAGACTGTAAATTACATTCTATATGAGGTCATAACTTTACTTTTTAGAATGTTATGAATATAGAACTGTTTTGGTTCCTTTTTTCCAATCTGTGGTTTCTGTGGCTTCCTAGAAGTGTGAGGCATTTTCAAATGATTTGTTACACTTGTAGGTCAAATGCATCTCATAGGATTTGAGATAGGAAAAGAAGTGGTGCTCTTTGAAGAAACGGAGACCAAGGTTCACCTAAAGGAAAACACTTTAATGCAACATCAGAATAAATGGTTTAAGGACACTGTCAAAGAGAGAAATTTAAAGAACAGCTTTGACAAATATCTGTCGGGAAAGCTTTATTTTTAATTCATGTGCCTCTTAGTGTGAGAAGAGACTACAGGACCTTTTAAAGACCCTTTCATTGTTATGGCTCCATAGCAAAGTATATTTCTACACCATCACAGTAACAGTGTACGAACCATGTGGTTTATTACTTACAGCAGCAAACAGTGTTCTTAAATTAAGTTCTATTTCAAAATACTTTTCTAAATCCTTGAGATCTAAGGTGAAAATATTTACATTTATTCTGAAACATACACAGTGAGAGATGCCCACAATTGTGCTTCTCAGTTATATTAGAACACAATATAATAGAAAATCCTGAGGTGAAATGGTCCCACAATGATCATCGAATCATTAGATCCTGACCCTGCATAGAATAGCCCCAAAAATCACACCATGTACCTGAGACCATTATCCAAGCAGTTCCTGAGCTTTGTCAGGCTAGGTGTTGTAACCACTTCTCTAGGGAACCTATTCCAATGCCCAACCACCCTTTGACAAACCTTTTCCTAATATCTCTCCTGACATAGCCATATGTCATTTCCTTGGATCCTGTCATTTGTCACCAGAGAGATCAGTGTCTGCCTCTCTGCTTCCACTCATGAGGAATGACCACAATGAGGTCTCCTCAGTCTCCTCCTCTTCAGACTGGACAAGACAAGGGATCTCAGTCACTCCTCCTGTGCCTTGCCCTTATTGCAGGACCATGAGTGATTCAGTTTAGAAAGGTCTGGAGGCAGCAATGTTTGTGACCTGCTGTGATTTCCTTGGGCTGCCTTTTCCAGCCCGACTGTCCCTGGAGCTTTAGGCTTTCTGGCTCTCTGGCTCTCTGAACCCTAACTAACCATAAAAGAAGCTTGGCACTGAGGCTGATGTCCCCGTAACTACAGGTGGCCCAAAACATAAATGTGACAGAGAGCTATTTTGAGGCCCTGCTGTGATCCCCTTTGCATGCTTTTTCAAACCCCAATGTCTCTGGTGATGTAGATTCTGTTTGCACCCTAACCTTAACTGTAATGACAGCTTGACACTGAGACTGAGGTCACAATCCCCATGGGTGGCCAAGATTATAAAGGGTGGAAGGAGCAATGTTGGCCATGTTGTGATTCCCTTTGACTTTTTCAGCCTCACTGTTTCTGCAGCTTTAGGCTCTCTGAACTTTAAAAAGTCAATTTAGTGCTTCAGCTGGGCATCCTATCACTGTGGGTGGCCCAGATTACAAAAGTGTGGAGGTAGCAATGTTGGTGCTCTGACATGATCCCCTTGGAATATCTTTTCCAGCCCTGGTGTCCCTGTAGCTGTGGGCTTTGTAGGCAGACACTTGATGACTGTACTTTTCCATCCATCCATGAATCCATCCATGAATCCATCCATCCATCCATCCATCCATCCATCCATCCATCCATCCATCCTTCCATTCATCTCTTTGTTAATGTTATTTCTCTAGCATTTATAATAAATGAAACCTAATGAGGCAGACAACCCCTTCCTTTGATCTATAGGCTCTGCCTATGTTCATTTATCTTGGGACATACCATGATAGATGTTCCTACCACCATCCCAGGCCTTTTTTACAGAGCTGCTCCATTTTCCTGTTCTCTCTGGGTTATCTGAATGGCAGCCCTGCTTTCAAGCATATTGACTGATCACCTCAGTTTGAGGTCAACTGTGAATTTGATGAATCTGCTCTCCATTATTGCCTCTAGTCTGTTGATGAAGACTTTAAATATAGGAGGAGCTTGGATGGACACCTTTGGTATGACTTGTTAGGAGCATCTGGATAGAGTACAACCCATTACCATCTGGGTCCAACCATCAAAATACGTTTTTTTTCATCTAATGTTCACTCATGCACTATAATATCCTAATTTGTCCATAGTCATATCACAGGAGAAAAAGTCTAAAATGTTGCTGAAGTCAAGATACCGGACACACCCTCCACTCTACCCATCTACATATTCCATCATTTTATCATAAAATGCAATCAAGTTGTCAGGCACAATATACCTTTAGTAAACCCATGCTGTCTGCTCCTGGTCACTTCCACTTCTTTGGCTTGAAGCATATCCACATCATGATTTTTCCAGGGATGAAAGTAAGACTGGCTAGCTTGTAGATTGCCTAGATTGACCTTTTGGCCTCTTTTGAAGTTGACTATGATTTTTTTTTTTTTTGTTCTATTTGTAAGAAATGTCTTCCAATCTCCACCTTTTTACAGAGATAGTGGAGAGTGATGTCGTAAGGATCATAGGATCTTGCAAGGTGCAGTCTGTCAAGTTCCTTGGACTTTCAAATAATCCATAACAATTTTCATCCACTACTGCTTTCTTTCTTCTTTGAACTGTGCCTTCAGGCACAAATTTCATATAATTCTTCTAATACTGTTAATTCTAAAATATAATATTTCTACAGAGCATTAGCAGTCTTGAAGTGTACCAAAATACTCAACCTAGCACAGAACTCCCTACCTGAAAGTTCCTCAGACTAGTCTTCGTCACCAAAACCTGCTCTGTAGCATCCTAATCACAAGATTAGAACATTTTTATTGCTCATGAATCCCTTTGCTTCCTTCAGGAGGAAGATTTTTACTTGCAGCATTTCATAGTCTGATGATCACAGCAATATGTTTGGTCCGTTGAATTCTTAGTCAAGTACCTGGAATCTCTAATTTCTGTCTCAGTTTTCAAAGCCCCCAACTTTCTTTAAAAAAATGTTCTAATAACAACTGAGGCTCCAATCATGTGATGATGAAATAATTCTCATCAGTTGTCTTTATTTTCAGTGAAGGAGAGGGACATGTGACATAAGATCATTTAATGTCACCAAACCCCCACAAATTTTAGTTTCATAGACCCTTGGGAAGAAAGGAGGACTATAAATGAACAGTATGTCTTTTGGCTGTCTGGAAATTATATTACTATGTGAAGTGAATTTCTTCCTGTTGAGGCAAAAATAGAATTTCATTGGCACATTTCCAGGACTAGACTTGTCTTGCTACCGTTTGCTGTGTTCATTTCTCTTTTGCCTTTGCTTTTACTTGTAAATGTTGGAGTATTGGATCATGCTATTCTTTTTGTTAGAGCTGAAGTTAAAAAGGCTTTAAACATTTAAAAGTTTTCTGTTTCACTCAGCAGCTCACCTCACTATTTCTCTTAATCTCTCTTAAAATTGTGCTGTGCTTGGGGAACATCTTATAGCTGTTAATACTCTGCTAGTTTTAACTCCTTAGGTTTCCTGAATTTGTAACTATATGCTTTTATTATTCTTTCATAGAGTATTTTATGTTACTGTTTTCACTTTTTCTATGATTGTCTTTTGCTTTTCAGATTATCAAACAATTTTTTCATTCAACTACATTGTTTTCTGACCTCCGAAGCTTATCTTTCCTTTGCATGTGAATAGTTTCCCTGAAAGCTTTTGATACTATTGATTTTTAAGAAATAACATTTATTCTACACTTTTTACTTCATATCACTTTCTGCACAAACAAGTTCTCAGGCTTAATTCCTCTACTGAAGTACAAGATATGATTTTCCTCTACTTTCTTCAGAACGGTGATTGTCAATCCCTTTTGCTTGCTTTGCCTTAAAATTTTAAATTATTATGCAGAATTAACTAAAAAACCTCCAAACCTGTGAGCTGATTACAATACTTTTTGCGATAAAAAAATGCATCCACAAATCTTTCCCGAAATTCACTTGAGACTTTAAGTGCTGACATAGTACTTTTTGAACATGTAGTTCTGTAGACAGATAGTTAAGTCTTCCACTCTGGATTGCCTTTCAATTAATAGTTGGTGATTCTCTTCTGCTAAATTTGACTTCGATATTTTCGCTTAACTTCCAGATTTTCCAAATGAACTTCCAAATTTATTGAAAACCGGGAAGTTCGGAATCTTAGTTGGAATTTCTACCACTGATATTTTCCCTATAGTTCCTGTTGCATTTCCTGGGTTTGTATTTTCCTTAGCTCCATGCTGGCAGAGTTTATAATTGACAATTTATTGCCACAAACAGACAAAATATGTATCAAATGTAGCAAAATGCATATAGCAGCTACAAAACATACCTCAGCATTCTCAAAAGCATTTCTTATTACCATGTACAGAGTAAAACACATTACTAGAAGACTTCAAAGTATTACTAAAAAGCTCTTTGCAGGAATTTATAGTCATATAAAATTTTGGAGTGAGTGGCTTTTCAAGCACCACCACAGTTACTCCTTGTTAGGGTCACTAAAGCTTTCAGATTTTTTTGCATTCCTCCTATTTAAAAATACATCCCTCACATATTTTATCTTTACAGGGAATGTCAATATTTCAAATTTTTGCACTGTAGATTTATTGTTAGTGATCTATTAAAGATGAAAGAGAACTGATTGATGTATCTAAACACGATTCTTGTTCCATTTTAAATACCTGTAGGACATTATTCCTTATGCTCCTCATTTATCATTCTAGGATGGCAGAGATATTCACTGGGCTGTATCTGCCAGGCCAGTAGAAGCGCCTGAGGTAGTGTAGTGAATCTAGGATGGCACTACATGCCAACTATTAAGCAACCAAGTCGCTGTAATTTTTTTCAGACTGTCGTCTGACTCATCTCCTTTTATCTAACATTTATTGCTTATAGATCAAGTTTCATTTAAAAATCTTCCAATTATCTTCCAAATTTATGTCACTTTCTGTCTTTTCTCTTAATTTCTTTCAGTTCCATTTATCCAAATTTGTTAAAGGTTTTTGCTATGCTGAGTTTTATCTTCAGTATTGTACCCTTAGACATGCGAACACAGGAATTAATCCATGGATTAGAAAGTACTGGAAGGAGATAATAATTCAGAGGAGCCTGTACATTTGGCCACTTCATCCATCTTCTTTTAACTACCCCCACATCTGCAACTGCTGGATGTGAGACTCTAATAGGTATGACTCTGGCTAATCCCTTTGGACTTGTAATTAATAAACCTGCTGATATCTCCACAGCTTCCTGTGGCAATTAATCATGGAAGTTTACTATCCATTGGGAAGAAAAATTCTTTCATGGATTTATTCTGAAGTGGTGTCTCACAAGTTTCAGTAAGAGCAATAAGTTCTGGTATTGTGTGTTTTGATACATTATGATTCTCATTCTTCTGTCCAAATTTTAGAATATCAGATAATTTTTTCTCTTTTGAAAAGTAGTGCCTTCATCCCCTTGTTTGGTGCTCTTGTCTTCTCCTTCTATAACTCCACTCTACCCAATTTCATCCCTCTTGAATTGCCTAGACCAAACATATTCACAGTACCCAAGAAAAAGTCCAATGAGCTCTTTTCAAGTGATAAATTGAGGCCCTGTCTTCTGTTGTCTCTTTCCTCTGATTCACAGTATTTTGATACCTTTCCTTGCTGGCGTGCACAATAAGGCAGTTACTGCAAAGAACCTCAGAATCCTTACTTGAGCTGTAACTACCAGGCATAACTGGCAAAGTCTCATGTGACACTTCGGAAACCACACTTTGTAGTAGGGATATATGTCAGTTTTGAATTTCAAGAACTATGCAGAGGGAAAAAGCTTGTTGTTAAGTTATTAACAGAGTTTAAGTAATCAGCTTTAAATATTCTTAGGACAGGTGTACAAATATGTTGCTACTTCAGAGTTTTATTTCCTGGTGCTTTCCAGAAACAACATATGTTTACCTGTTTGCTCAAAACTAATTTCAAGGGGAAGAAACATACAGACATATGGGAAGAGATGAGCACTGGGAAATGCTTAACTGGCTGAATATGCATTCTGGTAGGTGTGTAAATGTGTGATGGTCAAATGAGGATAATTTAAGGTTTACGAGGATCTACTATTAAAACTTTAATGAAATGAGTCTGGAAAGTTCATGCATCATTAAGGACATCTGTCATAGGGTGTGCATGTGAAATTCTTGCTTACTCTCATGCTGGAAATGAAATACATTATCAATGTGTTCCAGAAAGAAAAATGAGACAAAAACCAAGTGAAATGTGGGGCAAAGACAGAAAAGAACACTTTTGTATTGATATCTTCAAACTAACATGTGGATAATTGGCACTTTGGCAAAGAAATGCGTACTCACCATAGATTCATTCTCTGGTAATCTAATGATTTCAGGTAAATAGAAGTTTTTGCTTTTATTAATTTTCTGTGATATGGGAGAATAGTGACCACTTCAGCTAAAAGATAAGTTATGGAATATTATTATGTCAGGTAATTATTTTTACTTTTTATTCTGCACAACCACATTAACAATTGATGTAGAAAAAAGTAATGTTTATTTTTTATACCTTCCAGAACTGTTCATTAAAATGAAATTTTTGCAGAAAATTTCTCCATCTGGAAAACCTAATAAAAATTTTGGTTACAAAAGTCTAACTACTTCTAGTACAGTGGACATGAGCCAGCAATGTGTGCTTGCAGCTCATAAAAGCAGTGATATCCTGGGCTGTGTCAAAAGCAATGTGACTAGGAGGCTGAGGGAAGTGGTTGTAAAGACAGGCTGAGAAAGTTGGGATAGGTCAGGAAAGCTGGGAGAAGAGAAGGCGTCAGGGAGACCTTAATGCTGTCTTTCAATATATAAAGGAGTCTTACAAAAAAGGCAGAGATGCTGAGGCCTGTACTGACAAAAGGGGCAATGGTTTTAAACTGACAGAATGCAGATTTAGTTTAGATGTAAGGAGGAAATTTTGTTTGCTATAAGGTTGATGGGACACTGGATCATGTTGCCCAGAGAAGTCATGGAATTCCCACTGGAAATGTTCAAAGTCATGTAGGAAGGGGCTTTGAAGATCCTGATCTAGTGAAAGATGACTTTGTCCATGACATGGGGGTTTAAGTAGCTGATCTTTGAAGGTCCCTTCCAACTTAAACCATTCTATAATGCACATATTAGAAGGGATCTGAGTAGGAAATCTTGAGTAAATCTTTGGAAAAACTAGTGGAACTTTAAAAGTAAAACTTTTCAAACTTGCTGAACTTGTTAACCTTAAAACAGTTCAAGTGGTCACATAAGCTGTCATTTTCTGGGTTGCCAAACTTGCGTGTCCCTTGCAAAGTAATGTATATTTCAGAATAGATTGATAGCAGCCTTGCTGAGAATGATTTGGGAGTTCTGGCAGATAAGAAGCTGGACATGAGCTGGAAATGTGCCCTCCCAGCCCAGAAAGCCAATTGTATCCTGGGCTGCATCTAAAGAAGTGTGGCTGGAAGGGCAAGAGAGGATTCTGCCCCTCTAGTCTGCTCTGGTGTGAGTCCACCTTGAGTGCTGCATCCTGCTCTGGGGTCCCCAGTAGAGGAAGGACATCAACCTGTTGGAGCGAGTCCAGAGCAGGCCTGTAAGAGGATTGGAGGGATGAAGCATCTATTCTATGAGGAAAGGATGAGAGAACTGAGATTGATCAGACTAGAGAAGAGAAGGCTTTGGGATGACCTAATTGCAGCCTTCAGCAAAGTACTTGAAGGGAGCCCACAAGAATCATACAATCATAGAATGGTTTGGGTTCAAAGGGGACTTTGAAGATCATCTATTTCCAACACCTCTGCCATGGGCAGGGACACTTTCCACTAGACCAAGTTGCTCAAAGCCCCCTCCCCACCTGGCCTTGAAAACCTCCAGGGACAGACCATCTCCAGCTTCCTTGGGTAACCTGTTCCAATGTCTCACTATCCTCACTGTAAAGAACTTTTTCCTAGTATCTAATCTAAACCTATTCTCTTTCAATTTAAAAACATTCCCCCTTGTCCTGTCACCTTGTCCATTTGTAAACAGTCTCCATCTTTCTGGAAAAGAGAAGCTTCAGGGTGACCTAATTGTGGCTTTCAAATACTAGAAGGGAAAATAGAGGAAAGATGGGGCACCACAGGGAGGGTTGGCACTGGATGAGCTTTAAGATCCCTTCCAACCCAAACCATTCTTTGATTCTAGGATTCTATGATCCGGTGCTGGCAAAATATAGACCAGTACAAAGTCAGGAGATCTGATGTATGAAATATAGAATTACTGAAGTTTGAGGATCAAAGGTAGGCTTGTGATCAAACTAGATTAATACAGGTAACCTTTTAGTAAAAAGTACAAAATTCATCTAATGAATGTGGACTTAATGAATCAATATCCTTTCATACGGTGTCAGCCAGAAATGAAGAGACAAGTAAGCTCATGCCAAATTAACTGTTCGTTCCTTCTGTGACAGGGAAATGAAAAGGATTCACTTTTAGTAAAATTAAAACTGAGGATAACCAAAAGTTATTTTGATTTTTATTTGCTTGTTTGTTTTGCAAGAAATTTAGACAACTGTGCCTCTTCATTGCTGAAAGAAAAACTCCTACATACAAATCAGAAAAAAATCACTTATGTCAACAGAAGAAAAACACGAATTGTGCAAAAATTACATCAGAACTTGAAGAATCTACAAAGAAATAAATTATGGACAAACAGAACAATTTTCAAAACCAAAGGAAAGAAAAACTAAGTTGCTTGTATTTTAAAATCATGCAATATTCTCTGAGATGGTTTTGAACAGTATAGAGTGGATGATGCAGAAGACAGGTTGCTGTATGATTTCATCAGATGGAACCAGAATACAAATGGACTGCACAACCAAATCTACAACTATGAAACTTTCCTTAAGTTATATCTATTGTATGTAATAAAAAGAATCAATACTAATTTCTGGCTCTGAAATCAAGGAGTATGGACTTATTTACAATAACACTATGTTCCTTTGATGGTAGACATAGAAGTAGTCTAGACATATTTCCTGTATTTTGACTAGCCCTAAAGTGAAAAGTATGGAGTTGTTGCGAAGTAAACTTTACCATTTTTCTTGTGTTTGTTTCTTTCTCCACAAAACTTTAGTTTGGAAGCGTGAAACTTATCATGGAAGATGGGAAGTGTCGCTGAAGATGAAGAGATTTGGAGAACATTTTCATGACCCAAATATGACTCATAGTTGGTTGCTGCACATAGAGAAATGGCCACAGACAACAGTTTTTTAAGTGTGGCCTTATCTCTTCACAAGTGCTACATCACTTGCTGTAACTTCTTTTCACCCTCACATTTCATATTTTCTCCTGGTAACCAAAAAGTCAAGATATATATAAATAAGGGAGAAATTAGCATTATCTTAAACCACACAAATGGAGTGGTTTAAGAAAAAAAAGAGGTATTATTTTCACTTCGTTGTCTGAGGCATTTTCCATATTCAAGTCAGAACAGAAGTAGTTACTGGCAAAAAAAATCAAGTCTGGATTCTTTTGTTCCAGTTACTTTTATTAATATTAGCATTATGTAGGAAGAGCTACTTCAGTCTTTCAAACTTTATAAGTCTCTTTTTTCCCCTCAATCTGATTAAAATTTCTCAACACAATTGCATAAGGGAAATTTGCACACCTTTTATGCTTTTATTAGCAGAGAGTTATATTAAGTATAAACCTGTATATTATATCATTTATTGATATATAGTAACCTGAATTATAAAAGAGGAGAAAAGACTTGAAATTTAAGTATGCTCTGAGAATAATTTTCTGAGTCTCCAAAAGAAAAAACCCATCAAAACCCACTTGATTACTTCAAAGGGAAAGAATATACTGAAGATTATATTAACCCCCAAGTACAGCTTTTTTACCACAGAGGCAATAAGACACTTGCCACACAGAATAGTTAATGAACAGGAAAAAAACACTCAAATTCTTATCAGAAAATAGAACTTCAACTTTTTGACAAACTGATCAAATTTGGACAAAAAACTGTATCGCTTGTGTACCACTTGCCTAGACTGCATTGTTTTAATTAATTGCTAATATCTAAGGAGGAGAATTTCTGTTTTTGAATATGCCACCAAAATAGAAAGAGACACCTATTTTCTCTTCAGTTATGTCTACACGAACACACCTACATCTTCTTCTCTGCTTCTTACAGTAAATTAATCTGTTATCCTCTTTGTTCCTACACTTAGACTGGTCCCAGTACCTAAGATGGCACATTGCTACCAATTTCAAGTCTTCTTGTATTGTCATGAAATGGTTTCTGAAGAAGCTGTTGTCCTCCTTGACAGAAGACATCTGATCCTGAAATTAAGATCCAAAATCAAAAGAGAATGAATCCGCAAAAATGCTGAGGAGAGGAACAGCGTTCATAGCAAGAGGTTTAGATGTGTGTAGCAACATCAGGACCTCGTCTCCTATCCTTTCTTCTAACTATATTTGTGGCAATCATATTCAGGCCTTGCTGCCTTTGCTTGGATTCTGTCTGCATTTATAAGGTCTTCAGCCTAAATTTGCATGCCATCAAGTCTCCAGAATAGTGGGTTAAAAATATGGCATATCTATATGTTGGTGACAGATTCTCCGAATTATGGTCTGGAGCACAATCAGAGCAAGAACCCAGTCTGAGAAGCATTGGGAAGTATGAGTGCTTCATGAGTTTAAAGGAAATTTCAGAGCACTACACAGACAGCTAATTTAAAGGTCAACAGCAATATCAGCAACTAAAGGTGATCTGATGTTGGCAGTAATGGCAAGACAACCTATGAGGCTACATGGAAATCTGTTTTGCATTAGTCATCTGTACTGTCATCCCTTTGCTCCTTGTGTGATGTGTACCTAGCCCTGGGAACTGTTGTAGCTATCACTGCTAGTAAATATGCAGTTATTACACATGATGTTAGAACCTTAGTGGATTCAACAGCATCAAATGCCAATCGAACACTTGTCATTTCCTTTTTGTGCAGCACCATTCAAAAATACAGATGAACCCAATGAGGAGATAATAAGAATTAGATCAGATAAGGAAGCACTGCAATAAACCCTGTAGAATTCTGGACAAAGTTCTACAAGCCAAGAGGCATAGTGATTTTGATTATGCAGAGGAGGAGGAAAAGGGTTAATCAGTAAATTTTCTCCCAACCTTAAGTCTTTATTTACTAATAGAAAAGGATGAGGAACAGTTGTAGGAAGAAGTAGAATCCTTAATATATAATCAATATTTGAATTTACTTGGTTTAATGAAGACTAATGGACAGATTTATCTCAGTTTATTGTAAGCAATAAATAAATTTCCCAAAATATCTGTATCCAGTGCCATTGAAGCTACTCTGCTATGTGTGAGGCAGCAGCCTTTGACTGTTAAACATAACATATGAACTACCCTGCCCTTCTGAGGCAGCAGCTGAAGGTCAGCAGGCAAGGGCATCAGAATTAATACTGGATTGATTACTTATGTTTCTGCAGCTAAATTGTGCAACGGAAGGCAATGGATGAGGCTCATACACTCATAATGTAGTTGTCAGCATGTGATAAAGTATTACATGAGCTAGATGTCTGCATTGTTATTGGACATCTACTGAGTTTAGTGATGTATTAACTCAGTCTCTTTGAGATATGCACCTCTTGCCATTTGAAGCAGCACCCAAGGTTGTCCAAGACACTTGTCCAGAGATGCCAGAAATAGCAAGGCAGGTAACTAAACACCTGGTAGCTTACAGGAGGCTGTCCTAAAGACAAGCATCAATTCTTCCATTTACACAAGTGAGGCGTGCAGACTGGAGTCTGAAGATCTTCTCAGCTGAACGAACACATCTTACACATTTCTGGGAGTATTTCTGTCCATATAGATATAACCCAAGCCTGGGGATAAAAATGCATGAATATTCCTTTTATAGTCTGAAATGAGAGAAGTGGAGGCTGAAAATGTTGGTTTTATAGACTTAACTGAAATTCCTGGGAAGAAATTTTGGAAATTTGTAAGTATGGCTAAATTCAATGAGAATAATTTTGAAATTAAAGAATTCCTAATCCTTATAAAGGAATGAAAGCAAGAGCAAACTGATGACAATGGACAATAGACTTCTGCAGAGTCAAAGAAACACTGGGATGCAAGGTCCGCTACTAGGAAAAATGTCTTAGAAATAAGGTATTTTCGAGAGCCAATGATTCCTTAAAAAGCAATATTAGGAACAGAAAAACATAAGAGTTGCTCTGAAGAAGAATGATAGGACCCATAATGAGATTAATTGGAGTTAAGTGTAGGATCTTGCATGACCTGAAACTATAAAAAAAAGTGGACAAAAATTAGGTAGTAGGCTAAATTGCTAAAGGAATAAAGTTGCTAAATAGAAGGAATGAAAGGCTAAGAGTTACTAATTGAAGAGTAACAAAATGTTAGCAAAATCAGAAAGATTGAGGCACAAAATGAGGCACCTCCAGCCAAGGACACCACAAGGGAACCAAAAGGGCATTCTTGGTGTATTTGAAGAAAAAACCCCCGAGACATGGTTCATTACACATTGAAGATGTAAAGCAATTGAAGATTATGCTGAGTGGCCAAAAGGTTGAGTGATGAAGGCTTCATGAGTTAAGGTCTGGGAGAGAGATCACTCATTAAATACTATAATGGGCAAAACAGGCTCAACTTAGAGATACTAAGTGATACTAAGAGAATTTATTACTTACAAAATCATAGCAGTGTCATGGGTTTGATGCCCTCTCTTCTGTCAAGCTGTAGAGGAGTGAGCGAGAGGCGTTCATGAGTGTCTGGCATCTGGACAGGGTCAAACCACAATACCAACAATTTGAAACCTCCAGGAAAACGAAAAGAATGCTCAACAAAAATTTAGGAAGCAAAAGACCAAAATAAGATCTAACAGGTTTAAATAAATTAAAGAGATGTTAAAATAACAGAAATTAATTATTTTTCATGTTCAAAGTAGATAGAAGTAGTTGTTGAAATCAATCGCTCAAGAGGTATTTAGTTTTGACATTTAAGTAAAACCTTCAAATCAGAACTAGTTAATCAGCAAATTACCTCATCCAGTGATGTAGTAAAGTATTTGACAGGAAACATATAAATCTATAATAAAATGGAATAGATAAATATCTCTTGGGAATATGCAGATATAGTTGACAGTGAATTTAGAGTCATGGCTGGGTCCTAGAATTCCTTCATGCATTGTTTCCCCATTCATTGTGTCTGCAAACTAGATATGAGGCTCAGTTCACCTTAAGTAATTGAGTGGAACAAGATTTACTGAAGCAAAGTTACAGAGATGAATTTTGTGTTGGTAAACTTCTTTGACACCTCAGATGAAAACTGCTGCATAAGGGAAAAATATTATATTGTATTACTAACTCCATGCATCAAAGATATTTTGGGAGGAAAGCAAAGTGTAAATAAGGTGATCAGACTGATAATCTTTGCAGACCTTTCTCCACTCTGTCAACCTTATTCAGAATTTGCTCGATGTGCGCATTTGGAAGTGCTGAGTTTCAAGAACTGTTCAAAATAATCTTGTTTCTCCACAGTAAGTGTTTATTGCACTGTATTTTTCTTAAATATTATTGAAGAAAATGACAAAGGCTTGTCCATTTGCATGGCAGTTTTTCCACTGAATATTAGCAACTTCCAAAAATGGTTTAAAACAAAAAGAATATAAAAAATAACATCAAGGATACAAAATGTATATTTACTTTTCTTATAACTTCTGAATTGATCAAAGCTATGTGGAGTAGATAATAATCTTTATAAGAATTTTTTTGCATAATGTAGAATTATGAATAATATTGAAAGAGAAAGCTTACTTGAGGATATTATTGTAAAGGAAAATTTTCTTTTATATGTTATTTTTACACAATCTTGTAAAAAGAAAGAAGACAATTTCAGTAATTTTAATAAAATTAGTACCTACTTGAGATGTTTTTATTTTCAAATTGGACATTCAATAGTATAAATACAGTATAAACAGTAGCAGATGGAGAAATAAGTTGCCATGTCCTCAGAGAAGAAAGTGATGCGTTAAAGAGACAATGGCAATAAGATGTCTTTCATGTAATCTGTCTTCATAGTTACAGACCATATATGATTTTTAGTAACATCTCTGCAAATTACATTTTTTATCAGAGAACAAGTGCTGCTAGTTGAGTTCTCACCCAAAAGACTATAAATACTGTTAATGAATCATATATAAATATTGTTTATATAAATATTGTTGATGAATCTTAACACAATTCATCAGCTACTTGGACCCGTGATGGTAATTTTCTGATCTTTTTATGTGTGATTCCATGAAAAAGAATGTCATACCATAAAGAAGTCGCATTATACATAGTGGTAAATACATTTTTTTAATCAAAATGCCTTAAGTTCTGCCTTGACCCCTAGTGGATGGCAGATATCCACCAAAGTTTCTTTATCACTCCCCTCCACAACTAGACAGGAGAGAGAAAATGTAATGAAAGACCTAAGAGTCAAGATAAGGACTGGAAGAGATCGCTCACCAAACACAGTCAGGGAAAAACAGACTCAACCTAGGGATATTAACTGCATTTATTACCAATCAAAATCAGAGCAGGATAATGAGAAGTAAAATGAGTAATAAAAACACCTTACACCCCACCTATTCTTCCTTCCTAGGATCTATCTTCTTCTATCAGTGGCACAGGGAGACAGAGAATGGGCTTTATGGTTCATTTATCACGGGTGGTTGCTGCTGCTGCTCAGGGAGAGGAATCCTTCCCCTTCTCCAATATGGGGTCCCTCCCATGGGAGGCAGTTCTCCATGAACTTCTCTAACATGGGCCCTTCCCATGGGCTGCAGTTCTTCGCCAGCTGCTCCAATATGGGTTCCTTTCCATGGGGTGCAGTCCTTCAAGAGCAAGCTGCTCCAGTGTGGGTCTCCCACAGGGTCACAAGTGCTACCAGGAAACCTGCTCCTGTGTGGGATCCTCTCTCTGTGGGTCCTGCCAGGAGCTTCTTCCAGCACAGGCTTTGCACAGAGTCGGAGCCTTCCTTCGAGCACCCACCTGCTCCAGCGTGGCTCTCCTCCATGGGCTGCAGGTGGATCTCTGCACACCTGTGGTCCTCCATGGGCTGCAGGGGCACGTCTCCCCTGAAAACAAGGTCCATTTCCTATGAAACATGATTTATTTTGATCAGAGCCAAATCTCTGTGCTTTTTCTACTCTTGCCAGCACCCTTACTTACTCTCTTGAATTGTCATACAAAGCAGTTTCCACATAGATCTTTCTGTTGAATGATGATTTGCCGTTTGAACCTTTAAATTCTAGTTTCAAAGACAAGGAAACTATTTTGTCAGATTTTGGTGTTCATTGAATTTTCTTTTATTGATGTACTGTTATAACGTTCACAGGTTTTAGATTTACTTTGTATAAACCTTTTATTGTGATTATCTACTTTGCTCTGATTTAGTCACCCATAAAAGGCATTTGTTGCCTTACAAAAATTTTCAGAATTAGTTTCTTGGAACTCAGGATAATTAAGTGTAGACAAGAGTACTACACAGGTTCTGGGCCATACTGCTGGAAGTTTATATGTACTATTTATGCATTTAAAAAGTCAGAATCCCCTTAGAAAAAATTCTTGGGTAGTGGACTGGGGTTTTGGGATGTGTAGTTTCTACATGACACATTTTTTTTTTCCATATTTTAATGCTACAGTGTTCTGACTCATGTCACAGTGCTCTGATGGTTTATGAGACCTGATTTAAATAACGGCTACTCTACCATATTTATACTGCCAAAATCTTATTTTCAAATTATATGAAAATTCCTTTATTGTTTTAAATGCATCTATTTATTACATATTTATTTATATAAAATATATATTTAAAAATTTTGCCTTTCAGTTTGAAGCCGACATCTTACAATTAGGCTTGTATTATCTGTGGCTAGATGCAAACAATGTTCCCAAGATCTCAGTACTTCATAACTGTAGTGGGATGCTTTTCCAGTCATAGTGTGTATATTATCTCATACATGAAACTGAATGCCAAGGAATCCATTTTGCACAAGCACTATGACTTATTTGTGTTTCGCTATTTATTATATTAATTTCCTGGTCCTAATGTTCTTAAAACTGTAGAAAGGATGTATTGTTTCAAATTACAATGTCTTTGAATAACTTTTTTTTGCTTTTACCACACTGTGAACTTCTAAGACATAACGGAACATAATACAATATTTTTTCTCTCTTCTTTATATACTAAGATTTTGTATTGGAGTTGCAAATGGTGCTTTTAATAGAGCTAATTTGCATAACAACAGTACTGTACAATTAGATTTGTTTTAAAGGAGGAATTACTGAAACTTTTATTTTATATTAGATGTGAAACATTTGACACTATCGTCAAAACCTCTGCTCATTATCATCATGAATAACAGTCTTTTTTTGGTTCTTTTTTTAGGATAACTTTTTATGCCAGCAGTGACTTGGCAAAGAATTTTTAAAATCTGTCAGGCTCTCAAGATCATGTATTCTGTCTTAGAAAGTATTGTAAGTAGTGTAATATCTCTGTTTGCAATTTTAATAACAAATTGCAATTTAAGATTAACTTGAATTTGAAACATTTAATGTATTGTATAAAAATAAGTTGTTTGCTTTGAGTTCTTTACAGGTACTTTTCAATATAGTGTTTAATTGCTGCGAACTGTCATTTTGTTTCAAGTTTTTGAAGGATGGGGCTATGTTAACTTTCAGGACTAAATTGTGTTGTTGAAACATATAAAATAAGAAAAACATTTCTTTGCAACACCATAGGTATTTGAAAGATTCAGCCATTGAGAAAAAGAAAACAAACAACCCTTCTCTTAAGTTAAACATAATTAAAACAGGAGTGAATAATTTCATTTGCAAAAAAATTTTTAATTAGTCTCACAAGTATACATAAGATGAACAGCTTATTTTTTTTCTTAAAACAAATGCTTTGATTAGTACTAGAGAACTACTAGAACTTCTGATAAATTAAATAACAGTCTCCAGTTTTCTTTTCTTTTACATCTAAAACATAGTACAATGATGTCACAAGCTCTTCCATGACATGCATAGGTTAGAGTCCCTAAAAGGCATAATAAAGATGATCTATAAGGAAAAATTATAAAGGAGAAAATGACTGAGAGAATTCTCAGAGAAAATGATCTTGAGGGCCCCATCAGAGATAGGTGATCATTCCAGTGGTAGGGGAAGGGTGATATCAGACTGGGAAAAAAGGCTAAAGAGACATGAGTGAGAGATGAGCAACAGAGAACAGATAACTGAATTGTCTCATGGCTGAACTGTGCTCTAAAGCCAGTAAGTGTATTTGTTAGCTATCCTTTGACTTTGTAAGGCACTTGGACACATTCACATGTAAACATCCAAACTTAGGTGTGTTTATCTTCCGCTGAAAGTTTCACTTTTCTGCTAATAACTACACTTACTATTGCAACAGAACATGAAATCCTTCACCTACAACTTAACAAGCTATATCTTTCTTATGCCTTTAATAACAGGTGTTTAGAGGAGGCAACAAAAGAGACTCATAGGAAAAAATGAAAATATAATTTCACTGTTAAATTCACTTTTATACATTACAATGTATAAGTGAAAAGCCAGTCTCTTTACAGTTCTCCACTTTGAGATATCACCAATTGGTTTTGAAAAAGCATGATGTACAATGAGAAAATTTCTAAAGTCTCATGACTCTCTCATGAACAGAGAAAACATTTTCCCACCCATTTCTTTTGGAGTGATTAGCTGTTTATCATATATTAAAACAACTCACTGATGATTTTAGGAAGTTGGGTGTTTTTAATCTCCCCAGGGAACAGGAGCTTATTAAAAAACAGGTTCTAGAGGGCAGAAAAGAATATTTTCATTGGAAATGCCTAAAGTTCTAATTTATATACATATGCATCTATATTTATATATCCTCACTAAAATAAATGACCAGGAAATGCTAATAACTGTGATCTGTTTTTCTCCCTACTGTCTCTTTATTTTTGAAGGATTGCAGTGCAGCAGTATATTAAATTGCTTTCCATATACTTATTCTTCTGGGACCAAATCAAAGAGAACCCATGTCTCTAGGCCTAAACAGTGAATCTCTGTTAGTGTTGTTGGAGTGTTGACTTTCCCATCAGTGAGGCTCATGGTTTTAGAAGCACAAGAAGTTTCTGAATAGCACTGCTAGGCTGCAGAGGACGTTGCTGCCAATGAACCTGCCTCAGTATTAGGAGGAGGAAATAAAATCTGTATGCATCTGGTTGAATCTGATAGGAAGGTAGGCTGAAGGGCCTTGTGATTTCAAAAAAGTGCAGGGAGTTAACAAGAGTAGGACTCTTCTTCCTTCTCAGAAACACAAGTAATTGACTGCTAGAACTGCTTCTGCTGTGGGTATTGATCAGTGACAGTTAGAGATGTTCTTTACAATCACTCCCCCTGTGAGGCCTAATTAACAAAGGCTGGCTTGCTGAATTAGATAAAACTCAATGTCCACTGAAATTAATGTGATGCTGTCTAAGCGTCCTTCAACTATTAAGGGAAAATCAAGTTTAAGTGGAAGAAACGAGGGAAGTCCTGTTAAGGGCTAAAACAATTGTGACTGGAAAAGTGGATTAAGACAACAGTTTTGCAAGGACATTGTGAGGCACAAAGGCACTCTTAAAAAGTGCCTCTTCGTTTTCTTGTTATATTTTTAAGAGTGTTTATGCTATTTTACTAAAAAATTATATTTTTTTTCCTGGGAATCATTGAATTGAAGAAGATGCAGAAACTGAGAAATCAGAGCTTTTAAAAATGAAACAACTTCTTGACTATACTGTATCACCCAGCATATCTCTGGCTATCACCTTTCTGAGTGGTCAAGAAACTGAGTTTAAATAAGTGACAAAGGTTTCACTGAAGCTACAAACACTGGGGCTTTCATGCTCAAAGTCCTATATACACAGCAGAACCTGTATTAAGTCTGTACTTAATCTGCAAGACCCATATGGTTTTGAACTCTTCGGCCTTAGTCCTCATGTTGTCTAACTAGGTATAAAGGTTCAGATTTATAAATCAGCTCTCAGAGGAGCCTAAATAGACCAGTTGATCACAAACAACAAAATTTTCAACAAGATATTTAAGAAATCCATTTAATAATAATAACAAAAATTGCTTATGTCACAGTACTGGATCTAAAAACAACAGTGAAGAGGCATATGAAGAGAAGAGGCATATGCAAAATTAAGTGGGGTTTGTAAAGCTCACATATTCCATTTAAGCTGGTTCATTATCTTTAATATGGGCTATTCAGCAGTTTATGTTTTAGATAAACTGCTTTTTCTGGATCCTACATGTTTCTATACAGCCTCTTTATACATAGACTCTTTATTTTCTCAGATAGCCTTTCTATCTGATTAAAGTCAAGGTTGTTTTTTCTTTCTGAAATGCACATTTACATTCTTTTAAAACATGGGCTCTTCCACATA
Source organism: Callaeas wilsoni (assembly GCA_013398955.1). Classification (NCBI taxonomy): domain Eukaryota; kingdom Metazoa; phylum Chordata; class Aves; order Passeriformes; family Callaeidae; genus Callaeas; species Callaeas wilsoni. The sequence continues at coordinate 236,480 of VWPU01009925.1, read as the reverse complement.
TTTTTTCAAGTATGGTTTAATATAGCTTCAGTGTATATTTGGTCAAATATATATTCTTCTGTATTCCTTGATTTCACATTTGCCATTTACACAGTTTCCTGAAAACTGATATACCATTGCAACAGTTAAAGAATATGAATACATATACAGTGATTTCTTATTAAAATTTTAACGTCACTTAATTTATGGTACTTTTAAAAGATAGTTAACCTTTTTCACTTAAATTTATTTGATTTTCATCAAGCTACAACACCTGGACTCCTGAGATTGCTAGGTTTCTTTTCTCATGGATGAAGAGAGTCTTCAGAGGTAGAGCACAGCTCTGGAAATCTCTGTTCAGAGCCATATTCCCTGAATCCCAGTGAATTATCTTGCTGTCAGGGAAAAATCCATAGATGTACTGCATAAGGGGAAGGGAAGCATATATATATATTTATGTGGAAAATCACTAAGATTATTTATAGAAGTAACATTTAGGCTAGTTTAAATGCTCAAGACTGAAATAAAGAGATCTGTGAGCTAAGAATGGAGGAAGGGTTGCTTCAGGAATATGCTGGCTTTGGAACAGACTTTGACATCCAGTAACAGCAGCTGAAGTCTTTATTGTACTCTAGAGAATGCCAGAACCTCATGTTTCAACAGTCAACCTTTTTGAAACATAGACTCAAAATCTACCAGCTATAAACTAGTCTCTCCTTCTCCCTTTCTTGATTTTGTGAATGGTTAATGAAATCTGAAATGTCTTAAATGATAATTCATCTGCCAGTTCACATCAGTGAGAAACTTTTGAGAGAGGAAGAAATCAAAGTCTCGTCATCTTCAGGATACGATAAATTGAAAGTAATGTAATTTGGAAATTGAAGTCTGTCATAATTAGCCACCATCAATATATTTTTCTTTTTCTGTCTGTAGTCATTGTGCATTCAAAAGTAAAATCCTCAAAGCTTAATTTGATGGAAAGTATCTGCCTTTGTGACAGGTTACTGGAAAACGCAGAGCTAAGAATTTCAGTAACTTCAGCATTTCTATATTTTTTTGAGAGAAAGACCTCAGTATTGACAAAAGGATAAGCTTTGAATCTGAGCGGTTACCCATCAACTGTGGCACAAGAATCATTCCAGTAGATCTCTGGTGCTCATAGGGTCAATGACATAAGCTATCAGGTTATGTACAGCGATGCACACCAGTTAACTTAATATCCAGAGGCATTCAAACACCAGATAGTTTTTCACACATTGAAAAATGATTTGCTTTGTTTTGTAAGCAGAGGAATGATATAGATTCTAGCTGTCAAATGACAGCAAATTACATATCCTCTTCCTTTTATACTATCATTTATCAGAATCAGGTTTTGTTATATGTAAAGTGGTTTAGATCAATAGCTAGAAATCTGCTTGTGTTGTATTGATTTTCTGAGAAGATTATATATGAAGATGACAAGTAGTTATGGCTGACACAGACCAATTTCCAACTGCCTAATGGATTTAACACTTTTCAGTTCTGTGAGTACAATAGACTATTGAAAGTATTTTAAATATTTTTACAGTATGTTCAGTGACAATAAGAATGCAATCTGGAGAGCTTAAAGTAGAACCATGGGCATGAAAATATAATTTTTATCCTTTAAGCATCATTTAGTAAACAATTAGTAAGTCAAATATGTGTAGAAAGTAGACTCGTTACTTGGTATTATATTTTTTAATTTGTGTGACTAAACCACAGATACAGAAAAAAATCAGCAAAGAAGTCAGTTCTACGGCAAATATGAGTTAAGTAATGGGAAAATGTGACAGAGCATAACTGAAGCTTCATTTATAAAGTATCTAAGCTCCATTTGTTCACCTCTTTTTATTAACAAACCTGTATCCATACACAACTCACAGTAACTGAATAAAATGTAGCATCTAAAATGATTATGGGTGTTTTTCTTCTAATTTTTGTCTTTTCATTGCTAAGTGTTTTGTTTTTTTTTTCCTACCCACTCGATATTATTCTATAAAAGGAATTATTTGAATGGAATTAACTGGGACATTCCATGTCACTGGAAGTGCTGGTGGAGGTGAGGCTGGACATGAAGAGGCAATGTGCTCTTGCAGGCCAGATTAGGTATGGAATTATCATTTGTTTGTTTTTTGGTGTTTTTTTTTGTTTGTTTTGTTTTTTGGGGTTTTTTTTGTTTGTTTTTTTTAATTTCAGATAAAAACCCCAGCATATATGTACTTCACATGTACTTCTTAACTACACTATATTTGAGACAATGAATGCTTAAACATTACAAAGTTCTGATGTCATTACTTGGTTTCTATTGGATTTGAATGAATAAGGTTTAAGAGCCTGTCCACAAGCAATGAAAATGTATTACTACGTGAGTAATTTTCATAAATGGCAATGTCTTAAGAACAGTCCTGAGGGGAAGGACTTGGAGGTGTTGCTATATGTTATTGCTAATTTTGTGCCATAATTTTGTACAGCTCTTACTAATTTAACATCATTTAACTTCTGTCCAACTTCCCGACACTTTTGGCGAGGGAGCCAGCTATGGGAGGTACCCCACGGGACCTTTGTGAACAGAGGAGGACTGGTGGGCGATCTGACGGCTGGAGGTCATCTTGGACACAGCAATCACAGAATGACAGTTTTCAATTCTTCGAGAAGAAAGAAGCAGGGTCTGCAGAACTGTTACCTTGGACTTCCAGAGTGCAGACGATTTACATGTTCATACTGGTTCATAGACCCCCTTGTGAAGCAGTCCAGAATGGCAAAGAAGTCCAGGAAGGCTGGACATTCTTCAAGAAAGAAGTCTTCAAGGTACAGCAGAAACCCCATGTGCCCAAAAGACTAGGCATCACAGATGACTGGCCAATGAACTTAAAAGTCTTTTCCGATGTAAATGACTCTATGATTATATGATTCCTTAGATTTCCTAAAATGTCACAGTACATGAAAATGCAATAAAATTTTTATTGGGGCCATGTATTATAAAAAAAGTCTAGCAATCAAAGTGTTACGACAGTTGGCTATGCAAAAATTAAATAATTATTTCTTAACAGAATTAAATTATTATATAGTCTTTCAAACTTTATAGATATTTATTTATACATTCTGGGAACTAAATTTTACCTCACAGGAGTCTTAGTTTACACACCCTATTTACTCAGCTTGTGTTGACACTTCACACACTGAAGACTTCACTCATCTCCTCTTTGCAGTACAGCATTGTAGAACCATCCATGATATAGGATTGGGTACTAACACAAAACTGTAAAGGTTTTAATGAAACAGAGAAAAATCACATCTGATTTTCTTCCAGTGCCTTCTAATGGAAGATTATAATTTCCCTGCACCTAAGTGAACAGTATGCATTTTTCTTTTGTCATATCTAGCTTGGTGAACCCCTTTAGCCTTGATGGGCCAATAAGAAACTGGTATTTGTACCGAGCTACCCATAGGAAATTTCACTCTGGTGACAGGTTAACATTGGCCTTGGAGTCCATCTAGATGGCTTGACAGAATATTTCCTCAAAGGAACACATCACATGGAGAAAGAAGATAAAGCAGAAGAGCAAGTGCAAATAAATTAATGTATTTATATCTTCATATAAATATTTTTATCATCATTGGAGTGAAGATCAATCTAGCTGCCCAAAACATATTCTTCAGAGTTTGCACCTTAATTTACTGTCCCTGAACTACTACTAAGGACAGACCCTCCTTACCACCTACGTGGAAAGCTTCTAGAAAAGCCATCTTGCCAAATCATGCTGTAGCCATGGTATTCAGTAACTCACAGCAGTCAAATGGAAGAATATCAAGAAAGTAGATGAAGGATATGCTCTGCAAAATTAGTGTTGGTGCATTCTATACCTTTGTAGTCTTTAAATGCGTTTAAAATAAGAAAAGAATGTGTAGGCACACCATTGTCTGCCAGCTGTTCCTAGGAACATGTAGAAACCCACAGGATTCAGCTCCATAAATACTAAACAAAAATATTTTGCCTGATTATCTTACAAAGTGTGGAGCTAAGACAAAAGTTCTGCATCTCTCAACCTTTTCAGGTACATGAGAAGGATGGTCAGAAACTGGCTGAAATAACGTTTTGTTCTGTCCTGTGCTACTGGAATATTAATATATACTATATTTTATTATAAATTTGAACAGGTTAGATAAGACCTCTAAAAGCTGAATTGCTCTTGTTGTACTGCATGATTCTGGCCTGAAATTTACTGCATAGACTTAGTGGACTTAGAAGGTTCTTGTCACCAAGATAACAGCAGTTTTACCATGTACCATCAAATATTTCCACATAAGAAAATAATTTCTTAATCTGTTTTTTCAGACATCCTCTAACTACACCAGACTGGTTCCTGTGAGATAGTGGCTAAAATTAGAGCTAATGATTGTTACAAGGATGTCTGACAAAAGGTTTCTTTTTTTTTTTTTTTCATTTCTCGTTGTACTGTGTAGTACCGGACTACAGTAGTTATTTTCAAAAGAAAGAGTCCTATCATACTCTATATTTTCATATGGTTAGGCTCTAAAACATTTTTCATAAACCTATTAGAACAGACTTCTTGGAAATTAAGTTTTTTCCCCAGAACATTATATTATTTCATTTTGATGGAAAATATTTTTCTTTCCTTTTCTTAGTGTCAATATTTTACATTTGGTTTGATATCAAACAAACACGTTTGATAATTCAAATTTAAAATAAAAACTCAAATTTAAATGTGTATGTTTCTAATGAAAATGTGCTTCTATTTTATAGAAGAGTATACAAAATAGTAAAGTCAATGAAATAAAATTATTTGTATCTGAGGAACAGAAAGACCTTTGAATGTATTGTGTAATTTTTACTTATTCAGTTGAATAGCATGTGGAGCAATTTTTTCAGTAGTTAATAGGTCAGAGCACCATCATATAAGTAGTTACATATGGACAAAAAGACTGAAGTAATCTGTTTTAAGATTTCACTTTTGTCTAGGCTGTTACTCTTACTATTATCAATAGTATTACTAAAAAAAAAACTCTGATGATTTGAGTTACAAATGATTTAAAAAAACATTAATAGATTTTTCATTTATTATCTATGAGGATCCACTCCCTATCTCTCATAACATGGGTTTTATTGATTGCTCTTCCTACCCCTTCTGGCCTGTTTATCTCTAACTAAATCACCACAGAATTGTACCATAACAGCCCTAATATTTCTCTTACCTCTAATTTCCGGTCTCTTTCTTCTACTACACCTATGATTATTCTATTGTCTACTGTCAAGAAATGTGCCTTTTGGTTTTCATTGGTACCATCCTAAGTACACATTTTATTTCTAGAACTATTAGATGAAATAATAGTTATAAATATAAGCTTTGATTTTTCCAATGGGATTAATAATTTTATTCTTAAAATAAGGTCAAAGGCAAAATGGACAAAACTTGGCTCTTTTCAAATTCACCATCATGCAATTTTCATATTAGTGTACTTATTTCAGCACTATTATCTTTTAAGTTATAGAACTAATTTAATCTAGTTGCATTTAAATCCAAGACTGAAAAACCCCAAGACTTCAGGTCGGGTAAAGCAAGTAAAAAGGGGAATATGTAGAGCACAGACACATCTCATTTGTTCTTTATTTTCTCTAGATATAGCTGTTACAGCACAGACTGGTAATATATGAGAACAAAATGGCAAGAGGTAGGAAATTACTCTGTTGTAGGAGCTGATTCAAGAAACCAAAACTTCCTGAGAGATTAAGTGACCTGTGTAGGAGTATTATTCCTTGGCAGAGTAATATAGGGATTCTGGATGCTATAAATGAGCACCAGGTATGGAAATACAGTTCACTGATTAGATACTAAGGTAAGATTTCAATTCCCTCATCCTATCCAGACTGTTTTTCTTATTTTAAAAAATTCACTTATTCAGCACACTTAGCTCTAGGGAACCACTCAGTAGAGCAAATACAGGCATCTTATTTGTGATATTTCCAGAGATATCTGAAACATTCGCAGAGGTCTGAAAGACAGGACAGAGAGAGGTCTCTTAAGGCCGGAGAAATTATTCAAAACAACTGTAGGCCTCGCCATGCTTAGAGATTAAATACCTACTTCAAGCTAGTCATCTAGGGTTTGCTTCACTTTCCCACTTTCCCACACACTCAGTGCCAACAGAGATGCCTTGCAATCCCGTTTCACCCAAAGTCAATACTCAGATAAATGGAGGACGTCGTATCTACAACCAGAAGCACAAAATCACAGAATCGGTAGGGTTAGAAGGGACATCTGGAGATCATCCAGTCCAAATCCTTGCAAAGGCAGGGGCACCTGGGGCAGGTTACACAGGAATGTGTCCAGGTGGGTTTTAAAAATCTCCAGAGAAGGAGATTCCATGAGATCCCTGGGTAGCCTGTTTCGGTGCTCTGCTACCCTCAACGTAAAGTTCTTCCTTGTGTTAAGGTGAAAGTTCATGTGGTTTTGTTTATGTCCATTGTTCCTCATCTTGTCGCTGGCAACAAAGGAAAAGAGTCTGGCACCATCCTTTTGGCACTCATCTTTGAGATATTTATTGTATTGGCATGCCCTGTCCGTCTTCTCTTCTCTAGATTAAACAGGCCCAGCTCCCTCCGCCTCTCCTCATAGGAGAGATACTCCAAACCCTTACTTGTCTTTGTGGCCTCCACTGGACCCTCTCCAGTAGCTCCTTGTGTCTCTTGTACTGAGGAGCCCAGAACTGGACACTCCAGGTATGGCCTCACCAGGGTTAGCAGAGGGACAGGGTCAACTCCCTTGACCTGCTGACAACGTTATTCCTAATGCATCCTAGGGTACCGCTGGCTCTCCTGGTAGCAAGGGCACACTCCCAGCTCGTGATCAACTTGTCATCTGCCCAGACTCCCAGGTCCTTCTCGGCAGAGCTGAGAAGTCTACACAGCCTTCGCTGGAGGTCTGAACCACTGCCCAGCAGTGCTTCTCAGTGTCTCTGGCCTTGCAGGCAACCTAAACTGCTAACTGAAACTGATGACTTGCCACATGTGTAAAAGTGTATGAATGAATGCCATAATGCTTTTCCTTTCTTCGTGTTTCTGTTTACTATCTTACCTCACAGAATGATATGAGAAGAGATTCCCTAAAAATCCTAGAGCTGTGTAGTGATGAGTAAACCATAAATATTTGTGTGGAGCTGTGCTCCTAAATGAGAATGGGTGACAGATGCCAAATCAAAATTTCTTTCCAAAAAAGAAGAGAAACATTCAAATATAGGGATTTATGAGGTTTTTGTGCTGGTGATGACTGTCTAAGCTAACAATAAAAAAAAGGAAATTTTTTGTTCTATTACCATTTGTTGCTTTTAAATTTTCACCTGGTACTTGGCTCAGAGGGTCACTGAAATAATATAAATACGTGAAGCTATTCACATTGCTCAAAAACCTGGGGTGCTTTTATGAGAAAGGGATATTTAACTATAACACCTGGTTATGCAAATAAAGACACGGCTGTATTTTCAGTGCAAATATATATTCTCTCTCTTTAAAAATTTGACCAACTCATTGCTACACATCTATTAAATGAACCCCGAAACAATAGCACATGTTTTTGTTTAAAATCATGGTCTCCCTTCTCCTGATGTTTTATGTGTAAAAAGAAGCAGATCAGTCTAACTTTCAATTAGCATACTTACATTTATATTTTATAGGGGTAATGGTGGTAGAAGAGATAAATACTGCTAATACTGAAGCAATAAATAAGTCAGAGGTGTGAACTAACTTACAGATATCAAGGGAAAACAGGCTGGAAGAACAAAATATCGGTACAGATGTTGAGAACTACTACATCTGACAATTTTATTATCTGGCGAAGATGACATCTCCTCTGTAATGCTCAGTAGCAGAAGACTGCTAGACACAAACAGTACAAGCTGAACTCAATATTCAGTAACAACAAAAGTTGTTAGTGAAAGCAATGCGCATGCCTCCCATGAAATGCAGACTTGGTTACCTACATAAAAACTTTGGTCCACTTTGCAAATAAGGATGTGATGATTAGATTTTCGTGGATAGTAGGTGGGTTTCATCTCCTGTCATATAGAATATTTACAGTGCAGATAGCTACATCTGAACCTGCGATCAATTAATTTATTAGTAGTGCCAGGGATTACTGGGCTAAAGAGTGAATGCATAGAGTGTGCATGTCAAGTGTGTGTTGTATAGATTTGCTGCCAATGTGACGCCCTAATTGTTACATCGTAAACATAACCCTTAGGATCTAGGTCATGTTGTAATGAGTAAGACAACTGGTGTAAAGTGCTGTAAATCATGGAATTAATTTCATGTTTGCAATATTCATTCAAGGAATTTTTTTTCTTTCTTCAATTTTTTTTTCTCATGATTTTTCTATTCTGCTTCTTTCTTGCAGAAAAAGGATCCCACACATAATCACATACACATGTGTTCGTGTATTTATTTGACTAATTCAGAGACAGATCATTTCTGTCTCTTAATGTGAAAAAATATTTTGATTCTCTATTATAAAAATATGCGTAATTTAAAGAAATTCCTCTACAACTGAATGCTTGGAGCTTCACCAGGAATTACTCATCAGCACATTGGTGCAGCTTGAAAAGGAAATGGGTGGTATGGTTAGTAGCAGACACATAATTTGTGATGAAAAATAGTGGGAATATAAAAATAATCCTTCTTAACTGTTTCAGTGGGAGCTATTTCTTAATGTTTCCATTAATTCTAATATCTCCTTCTACATTCTCCCTTAATCTCTCTTCTCGGTCAAGCACCTCTTGTATTACAGTGGAGATGGATAAACACTGAGATACAACAGCAGAGAAGGTGAATAATGGCTCTCTAGCATCCAGTACCCTTAGCATTTATGCATCAGCTGCTCCAGACAGACTTTTTAAATTGGTTGTAGAAGACAGGTGTTTGCTGAGGCGCAGATATTCTCAGAACCTGCACATAAAATAAAAATGTTATCATACCTTATGATTGTTCTATGTGTAAGACTGAGTAATCATTGTAGCCACTTAGTTGTTTGGGAGAAAGGTTTGGTTCAATTTCTTTCCTCCCGTGAGGGAGTTAACTTCTTTCATGCAGCCATACAAGTGAGTTAGATTTCTTGAGTGGAAATTTTGAAAAATTAAGAGCAAACTTAATGGGGCAGTGAGAGGAACTAATAAAATTTATGAAACTGAAGACACACTGAAAGATCTTCTTAGGAGTAGCTAATGAAGCAAAGATAGGACAATCTACAAATCCCCTAAACAAAACTCTGTAATGGAGCAGAAAAGAGAAGTTCTGCCAAACAAGAAGCTGATAAAAAAGGAAGGTGGACTGAAGGTAACTGGTAGAAATTCATGTGTGGATGGGAAGTCTAAAGGAAATATTTTTACCTTTTAGTTTTGTCAACAAAAAAAAGTATCAGGATTTTTATGATGTCAGTACAAAAAAAAAAAGGATAACAAATATTAAACTCCATGAAAAATCAATACAGTGTAATTATATTTTAGAATACTTAAAGACAAAGCTCAAATTCCTACGTAGATTAATACTGTGGAGACCCATAATAACAGTCTTAAAAGGCCCAAATATGCAAGAAAGGCTAACATGAAAATGTGTTAAGGAAAGATAAATAAAAGAATAAGGAGTAAGACCCTAATTGTCTCACTCAGCAGTCTATTCCACCTCTATGAAAATTCTAAAAATTCTAGAATGAAGGAAAGTCAAGAATTAGAAATTGAGGAGGAAAACGGAAAAAAAGCCCCCTACAACCCCTAACTACCAATGTAGATTACTGAATTTTTGCTTTTGCCAAAGGTGAAAGAAAATAAGAGAAACTCATCAATGTTTCTGCCAAAAATATTTTTTAAAAAAATTTGTGGATAGAAATATTTGTTTCTAAGTTTGCTTTTGTGTAAAAAAAAAAGTAAAAATACATATATTTACAAAGTGTTTTTTAGATTCACTTTGAGATTAGGCAAAATAATCCAAAGGAATGTCTCAAGAACTTCAGTGGATTCTCCAGCATTATGTGCAGAAAGATCTGCAAAAAATCATTCTTGTACATGATACACTCAGTAGATTTTATACCTATTTTCTCTTATTTCCCACAGCTCTGGGTAGTGTTAAGGTGTGGGCCTAATTTTCTTTAAGACAAGGAAATCTCTTCCCTACTATGCAGGGATATCTCCCCACAAAATGACAGTGGCATAGCCTCCAGCATTATAATTCTTTTCTTTCAGTGATATGTGCATTTGTAAACAATGCAATACTTAATTTCTGATTTAACATACAAAAAGAGGACCTTGACATTACTTATTTTTCCCTTTCAAACACTCATTCTATCTGGAGAAAGATAAATATGATGTCCATTTTCTTAACAGCATTTATAATCATGACTTCAATGCCTGTAGGTCTCAAGATGCCTAACAATATATAACTAAAACTACAAGGCAAATGATGACACCACTCATTGGATTTCAGAGCCCCTAAAAAAATGTAGAGAAAAAGCCCAATCATCACTATGAAAGCATATAAACTATTCATTGAAGGAAATTCTTATCTTTTCATCATTAGCAGTGTTTCATTACCAAATAACAAGACCTTTAAGGGTCTTACAGATCATCTACTTCCAACCCCCCTGCCATGGACAGGGACACCTTCTACAAGACCAGATTGCTCAAAGCCTTCATCCAACCAAGCCTTGAGCACTACCAGGAATGTGTCATCCATAGCGTCACTGGGCAACCTCTTCTAGCACCTTACCACCTTCACAGTAAAGAATTTTTTTCCTAACATCTAATCTGAACCTACTCTCTTTCAGTCTGAAGCCATTTCCCCTTGTCCTATAACTACATGTTCTTCTAAAATGTTCCTCTCCATCTTTCTTGTAGTCCCCCTTTAGGTTCTGGAAGATGCTGTATGATCTCACTGGAGCCTCTCTCTTCCCCTATCTGTAGAACCTCAACCACCTCAGTCTGTCTTCCTAGGAGAGGCGCTTCAGCACTCTGATCATCTTTGTCACCTCCTCTGTACTTACTCTAACATGTCCATGTCCTTCTCATGTTGGGGGTTCCAGAGCTGGATGCAGGACTCCAGGTGGGGTTTCACCAGAGCAGAGTAAAGGGGCAGAGCCACCTCCCTCAATCTGCTGGCCACAGTGCTTTGGATGTAGCCCAGGACATGGCTGGTTTTATGGGCTGTAAATGCACATTGCTGGATTGTGTCAAGTTTCTTGTCAACCAACACCTACAAGTCCTTCTCCTCAGAGTGTCTCTCAATCCATTTTCCATCCAGCCTCTATTTATGCTTGGATTACTCCAACCCATGTACAGGACCTTATAACACTATAAAGATAAATCCTTGTGTAATTTACACAGTGTAATACAATTATTACAATGAAATGGGTTGCTTCACTGAGCTGGATTTTGCTGAGAGAGAATTTATTTTCTTCATAGTATCCAGGATGAGGCTGTGTTCTGGATTTGTGCTGGAAAGTGTAGAAACAGGAGTGTTTTCATTACTTCTGAGCAGTGCTTACACAGCATCAAGGCCTTTTCTGCTTCTCACTCTACCAGTGAGGGGGCTGTGGAGGCGCAGGGAGCTGTGAGCGGACACAGCCAGCACGGCTGAGTCCAAATGACCAGAGGGATATCCTGTACCATATGGCATCATGCTCAGCATGTAAGTCTGGGGGAAGAAGGAGGAAGGGCGGAATGTTGAGAGTGATGGTGTTTTCTTCCCAAGGTGCTGCTACATGTGGTGGAGCCTGGCTGGGAATCCACCTGCCCATGGGAAACAGTGAATAAATTCCTTGTTTTGTTTTGCTGGCGTGAACAGCTTTTGCTTTACCTATTAAACTAAAGTTATGTCAACCCACGACTTTTCTCACCTTTAGTCTTCTGATTCTCTCCCTCCCACCACCAGGGATGAGCAAGTGAGCAGCTGTGTGGGGCTCATCTGCCAACTTGGGTTACGTTAAACCACAAGGTTCACCTTTGAGAATTTTTCGGAATATATTTTGCCCCCAGTTCATTGGTTATGAAGTGTCTCTCTTTAGAAAGAGTTTGTCATAGAACTGTGTCAAATTCAACTTTTGATAGCTACATTCTCTTTACAGATATTACTAGTAGGTTTAATTTAGCCAAAATATCATTTTTCTATTATCCTCTGTTACTTCAAGTCACACCTTCTATTGCTAATCAGCTGATATGTTCCACTAGAAAAGTGACTGGAACTCTGTGAAAAATTACATGGAGGAACTTCCGTGGAGCTTGACATTGCTTTTTCATTAAAATATGGTATTTATGGAATATACTTATTTAATAATTTCATAATACTGTACAAACATTTAATTACCTTCAGAATGTTACTTCGCTAGTAAATGAATACTATTATTATTCTAGATAATAGTCATTGAGGTCAGAAAACTACATAATGGTGATGACAGTTTCCCACTCCCACAGCTTATTTTCATTCTTGAAGATTAATCTTGAGTAATTACTTTCTAAACCTGAAAATAGACATTTCTAAAAAAGAACATATGCAAATAGAACAAGAGAGTCTATTATAATTTAAGTTATAAAATATTAGCTTTAAAATGTACTAATGCACAAAAACCATCAGCCATCAGCATCAACTGTACAATAGCTGTACATGACCATTTCTCTGCATCAGGTGATTGGGCTATGTTGTGTTTTCTGGCTTTGTTTTGTCTTTGTGTTTATATGCTTTGTTTTGCATATAAATGTTAAAATAACTTCTCTTTCCAATTGGAAGAGAAAGAACTCCCAAAGGATTTGGAATTACTGTGCTGCTTGTTTTTTCTTCTAGGAAAATATGAGTACTTCAAGATTCAAGAAGAATCTGTTTTTTTCCTATAGAACTTAGTTCAGGATTTTTGATCCTTAGGCTTAAATTTATTACCCATTTATGCACATGATACTTTTACTAAAAGATAGAACAAGTGTTTTATAGCTTCCTAGTGCCTTTCCTCCCTTTTAAATGTCTGGGAATGCTGTGCTTCCAACATCTCAGGGAATCAAGCCCAGAGTTTTTAGGGAATAGAAAGGATGCTGCTTCCGTCTGCTCTTACTTCAATACATTTTATTACAGGGCAAGTCCCAAGCTCCCACAAAAATAGATATATTTTGATGACTGAGGTATTTTTTCCTCCTGTTTTTCTTCCTTTTTCTCCTTCCTTGACCCCTGCCCCTCCCCCTTTTTTATTTTAAATATACCATCAGCCTTTACTAGTTTAGTGACCTGTGCAGAGCCAGTTATAGCCAGTTATACTGTTAGTTATAGCTAACAGTAACGGCATACCATTCTGAGATTAATGTTGTTATTCTTGTGACATAGGGACATCAAATGCCATATAAAAACACTCAGAGTGACAGGTGGCATTTGCTTTGTTACTGTGCTTTTGCACATGCCTGTGACATCTCTTCATAGACACAGTGGGGCTTTGATTCCTTCGTGTTTTGTATTCATGCACTTTCCACAGTGCTGCTATGGATCTACAGTATGCTAGGAATTGCAGAAATTCAAAGCATGCATGTAAAAGGATAAATGATAAATTGTTGATGGGGAAAAAATGGCTGTGGTCAAGCATGGGAAATAATCCACGAGAAATTTGTATTCCAGAAAGAGTACAAACTCCCATGGGGAACATAAATGATCACTATTGTTCGTCCTACAATTTTCAGCAATTACAGAGAGATTTCCTACTAATACTAATCTTAAAAATAGTTGGTCATTAAGAAAGGCCAAAAATGCACCCTCTCATAGCTGGGTAGTATATTTTAATCCTGTAAGTGTCATTGTGCCACTCTCTGGTTCAACATTGGTTTCCCAGTTTAGTATTCAGAGAGCTAATTCATTTTGTTGCTGGCAGCAGTGCATTAATGATCAAGCTACGACAATGAACACTGTCTGCATAACAAATGTGTCTTTCTCAAGCTGCAGTAAATACAAAGTGATTAACATGAAATAACTGCTCCAGCAAACTGCTTCTCAGCTTTTAAATAGATACTAGTGTTTTTATTTAACCCTGCATTTGTCAGATATATCTTGAATGGGCTTGTTATCATTTATTTTTTGGAGGAGGGGCAATTGCTACCTTGGAGCTTTATTTTACAGAGTGCATTCTCTTGGAGATCTGCTGTTAGCATACTGGATGCAAATGATTATTAATACTCTGTTCCCTGCTTCTGACATTTACTAAGGCAAAAGCATCAAATAGAACTAAATCACATCATGCTCCTTCCAGCTAGCTTAATCCTGCCATCCTATCAGAGATAATGAAAATAAGGTCTGAGCAGGTTAATGTTGCAGTTGTTAATACCCTTTAAATCTAAAAGAACACAAGGTGAAGTTGGTTTGCATCCCAGGTCAGACCGGAAAGTAGAAAGAGAGAAGGTGAAGAAGAATCAAACTGAAGTTGCTCTCCCCTCACAGCTCCACCCCCGTTTTTTATTCTTAATCCAGGCATAATGAAAGATCTGAGCAATGTCACTGTGTTATGAAAAGATGAGATTATTCTATTCTTAGAAGAAGTAAGACAGAGACAGAAACAGAGACAGAGACAGACAGAAGCAGAGACAGAGACAGTTGATTTGACAGTCAATGTCCCTTATCCTTGTTGCCACTCAATCCCTGTTGGGGGAGCCCCTACCTGAAATGTTACAGCAAAAACAGAAAAGCATAGCACCCTCCATGAAACACTTTGAAATGGTTCTCTTGTCATCCAGACAATCCTCTAAAGCCATGCTGTTCACGTTCCTGCTGTCATTTCACTTCATCTCATGATAATGTGCCAGCAGCGTAGGCTTTCTACTCCACAACAGTCTAAAGAGACAGAGTTTTATTAGAGAGTGTTGTGTAAGAGAGCTCAAGTATACCTTTTATTTTTTTTTCTCCGCTAAGGCATAGCTATAAGGACTAGAAATTTTTCTCCTTTACATCGTATATGTGGCACTTTTGCTATCAGTTTATAGAAATTGAGTGGTTGCGTTCTGGAAATATGGGTTTTTACTGTTCTATGAAGGCCATTAAAAGGTTTATCTCAGTGAAAAACAAACAGCATCCTGGCAATGTGATGCATATTCAAGAGTAATACAAAAGGAAGATCAGAAGAGAAAATTTTGCTTTCCTCAGGGAAATCGCAAAAAGTATTAACAATATGTTGGGACTTTTTACAGACATGTTGATCCACTCACCAGAAGTATTAAGAAAAAATTTAGAGGGCGGGGGGGAAACAAAGGAGTATCTTCAGGCTCTGTTTAAAAATTTGAAAACTGTTCTTTTTTCATTCATTAAGCATGAGTCAGGTTCATGGGAGCCTTAAATCAAAGGAAAAAAAATATCCTCTATTCCTAAGAATGTGCATGTGTTATTAAAAAGGAAAAAAGGTTTGGGAAACAACTTCACTTGGAGCAGGATGCATACGGACTGGTGACTATAACAACCTCCCAAAGCCCATGAGTAGTGGAGAAGGGAATGGCTGGTAAATAGGCAAAACAAATTTCCTGAAATATTCCCCTGACAATCAGAGAAGTGCTGGTTCAGAGACAAAAAGATTCCCATAATTACAGCTCTCATCTTCCATTTTGGTAGGCTAGGATAGTTTGAAAATAGCACCCAGGTAAGGTAAGATGAGGTGTGCCTGCTGTGCTCAGCTGAGGAAGATCTGGAATACCTACAACCAAATAACCTGCTGGCAGTTAAGTAATCACGAAAGAAGTAACATCTTCAATCTCCTGTTTTTGCAGCATATTAGGTGTGCAATGGACTGGCATAAGCACTTACTTCCTGCTACTTTACTCCCTGTTTTTTTCTACTTTGTGCACTAAAGCTGGTGGTGAGGGACGATAGACTCTCTGACACAGCAAATCTAGGTTCAGTAAACCTGAGAACACATAGGCATCTGGACCATGGGCCCTGCTAATATTTGCCCCTGCTCTTTTAAAATTATGACTAATGAACTTTTAGTTGGTTAAATCAGATTCATATTGAGGTCATTTAGCTAAGACTTTTTTTCCTTTTGCTGTTCCTAAACTAGAGGTTATATACTAAGCTTTAAATGACAGACCACTAATGAAAGTTCTGTATTTAATGAAAAAATATAGCTTTTTATGAAAATAATGAAAAATAGCACCAGATCATGAAAACAAAGAAAAAACACAGGCTCAAACTCACTCCCATCAGTAAAACCAATTTAAAATGATTTCTAAATTAAACAAAATAACCAACTCCCTAACAGACTCAATTATTGAATGAATCAACAATTTAAGATTATGAAAGAAGTTCAGATTGCCATGCACTGACAGTAGGATGTAGGTATCAAGTCAACATCAGTTTTCAGAGAAAGTAAATTCAGTGGGGCCAACAGTCACTTTCTGCAGGGGTTTATTGCCAGAGGTGTGGAAATTCTGATGAAATCAAGGCACAGTTTTTTAATACCATGGATGAAACCATACAGAAAAAAAGAATCTCAAATATTTTACAGAGTCCAGTTAAATTTTACATTAATAAGGTAACTGCTATTCTTTGCCTGAACTATTTGGACAGTTAGTATGCAATCAGAAAACCAATAGCATATGATGTCTCTCACCCTAAGGAAACTTGGCAAGCAACGTACCCCTGCACCATGTGCATTCTCACAAGGTATCCAGCAGCGTTATTTATGGTAAGATCATTAAAGAAAAGATGGTGGTAGTGATCTGATTTTTTAAGGAAACCTTCTAAGTATCCATTATGAGTCTTCCGATCTCCACTCTGACTTTTCACTGGAGCAACATTAAGTCATAAAAGGTTTTATTGACACGTTTTGTGGATACTCAAGCAGAGAAAACATCTGTGTACCAGGGCTGAGGTAAAGACTTTTAACCACAATTAATTTTACTTCTAGATTTTGGCCTATTTTTGTTTTCTTGTTTGCTTCATTTATACAATTAGGGGTTTTTTTATATTTTTCCTTCTTTTTCGCTTGTTCACAGAAGACTCAATGCAGAGAAAACATCAAACAGGTCAGAGTTGAATAGTTTTGGCCTTGTGTTGGTGCTATTAGCATACTCTCTCAAACCATTTAATCTTACAGTGTTTGATGCGCACATTTTTCTCATCCAGGTTCTACATTTTGCAACAAGTCTCCCACACTTACATTACTGACTTGGTTTTTCCCAATTTCGATTAAAAAAACCATGTTATGTAGCTTCTCTTTTCACCTTTATTGTCAGCTAAGCTATATTTTACATTATTTATCAATAGAAAAAAGTTTGAAGTCAAAACTCACACTGTATGCTATAAAATTGCATTGCGTCCCATTAAAATTTATGTTGACTGGATGCCAAATTGTGCTCTGTTTATACAGTCTCCACTGGAGTTCTATGGTCTGTGGTAAGCTACATAATATTTGGGGATAGCAGAGTTTTGAGCAGCTTTTGGCAAACACTCTGAAACACAGATAAGAAGCATCTGTGGAAGAAAACAGTACGGGAACACCACATGAAGATTGCATTAGTAGAGTCGTGATAAATTGACAGTTTACTGCTTGGTCTTTTATTCATGTGCTATCGCTGGGGAGTATCGGGTTGCTGAAGTAAACATCATGGATGGAAGAAACACACAGAGACACTGCTCTGCTACAAGCAGGGGATGATTTAGGAAATTTTTAGCATGTTCTTAGTGATTTTCCTTCACTAGTGCCAGGCAACTATTTCTGCCCAAATACAGTTGCAGGTTCTTATTATCTACCTTACATTTCTTCCGAGTTGTGATGCTAAAACCAGGGAAATCCAGAACAATACTATGTCTTTACTAGTATGAAATTTTAGTATTAAGAATAGTTGTCATATGATATGATGCATCACACCACGAATATTGATTGATATGGAAAATCTTGTGCCAAAAGTTTAATTTAAACTATTAGTTCATGGAGATGTTAAAAGGCAGAAACTCTTTTGTAAAAATGCATGGTGGTGATTGTGACTTAAATGCCCATATTTTACCATATTCTTCTTATAAGGAGAGGCATCTATTTACTTCAGTAACCAAAGACACTTTTTAAAAAAATTTGTAGCAGAAACACATTTACAGTAAGTCTACAAAGATTTTGAGCCACAAAAAGGTGTTGAAGTTATTGTATGGGTTTTTTTCAGTTTTCTCCTAGATAAAATACACATGTGGATCATATTACCAATGATAAAAATAAGAAAGAATGAAAATTAAAAATAAAAGATAACACTTTCCTCTCTCTGGTAAAACTTCCACTAGTTGTGGGTTGTATTTTTTTTTTGTTTTACTTTGTTGGATTCTTACTGTGTCTACTTATTCACATACGGTGGAGGGAAATGAGGCTCCTGACAACCTGTTTTCATGCCTCTTGATACTGAAGTGACGAAGAGCTGTTGAATTCCCACTGGTTATCCCTGTAGATTAATGAAGGGTGAGACAGAAATTGTAGAGCTGCCATGCAGAATGACCTTACCTGATAAGGCTGTTCTGCCTTCACTGCAGTAGGTGAGAAGGTCAGGCTGTATGCAGCAGGCTGGTTTTTCTGTACCTTAATGAGAAAAATTGACCTGTTTATCCACCAGCTGTCTTCTTTGTTTTTGATTCAAGTCATTTTTGGAAAACCTTTTCTGAACTTAAATGTTGTATTAAAGCTGAATCCTCCAAAGAATGGCTTACTGTCAGCAAAATGTGGTGGATTGCTACAAACTATGGGAAAACACCTGCCTATAAATGCATTTATAACACAATGATATTCACAGACCACTTCAAGAGGCATAGTATTACTGACTTAGTTTACTGACTTAATTTATATGATATGAGTGAACAAGAGCTCTTTTTTCCCCACCTACTAAACTGCTTTTATTGTCTTTTATAAGCATTTTTTATAGCTTAGCTTTGCTTTTTATTTTTTCTATTGTGTATTTAGGACATACTTGGGTGAAAAAATAAAAGATGAAAGCTTCTAAATTACAGCTGGGGGGAGTGGAGGGAGGGTTTCATGTAGGGAATAAACATTTCAATAACATGACTATGCTTGGCTTCCATCTCTTGCTAAAAGATACATATTTTCTAGTACATGTAATGGAAAGACAACCTGTGTCTATCAGATTGTACAAGGAAAATAAAGTATTCTTTAAGGTTGTTGTATCAAACATTGAAGAGTTAGGAAATGCAAAAGTAGAGGTGGAATGAACAATTCATTTAGAATCAAGGTAAACTGAATGATTACCCATTTCCCTGCTCTTTTTGGGGTTTTTACAGTTCTTGAATCTAGTATCTTTGTGCAGTTCAAATTTCTCCCCAGATGCTCATCTCAGCATCTGATTCCTCATTCAGCCATTAGACTCCTGCTGCTCCTTGATTTTCCTTACTTGCTTCCAAATCACAGAAGCATAGCAGCCCTTCTCTCCCCCAGTTCTGTATCATGCTCAGACTTTCACTCTCCCCATCACCCAGGTGGTCAAGAAACAGATCAGAAACTGCTAACACCAGTATTCATCCCTGAGGGATGTCACTGTTAACCATCCACCATTGGGACTTTGTACTGCACATCACAACCTTTTTCCCCTAATGATCCAGCTGGCTTTCAATTCACCTTTTGGCTGACTTTGTCCAGTTCATACGTCAACAGTTTGTCTGCTAAAATACTACGGGAAACTATGTAGAAGTCTTTGCTAAACTCCAGGTAAACAACACACAACTCTCCCTTGGTCCTCAGTGCATCATCTAACAGCAAAAATAATAAGTTTTGTCAGGCACTTCTTCCTCCATATAAAACCATGTTGGGACCTCCTTGCCTTTCCTAAGGCTGGCAACCACTTAGAGCATTGGTTGCTCCATCATCTCATGCATTGAGGTGAGGCTGAGCAGTCTCCTTCCCTAGATGCCCCCTTCTGCCCTTCTTTGAAATGAGTGGGAGCTTTTCCTTTTTCTTACTTTCAGGAATCTCCTCCAGTCACCACGATCTTTCAGACAATATATGTTGGCCTCACAGTGACATTGGCCACATCCCTCAGCACCCTTGGATGCACCCATTTGATCCCATGGACTTGAGTATGCCCAGAAGTCTAATGTGTTCCCTCACTCCACCTTACATTGCTCTGTGTAATGCTTGTTCCTACGCACTGCCACTAGACCTATGAGCAAGCTTTCATCTTACCAATGAAAATTAAGGCAAAGCAGGCAGTGAGAATCTCTGTATCAGTTTTTTAAGCCTTTTCTTGGCTGCCCATTTTTTAAAAGAATCCTTACTTTCTGCCCTTCTCACCTCTTACGGCTTTTAACTACACTTGAGCTTTGGCTTCCTTAACTCTTGTATTTTTGTGGAGATCATTTAACATTACAAGGTAACTTCCAGGAGCATATCAGACTTTTTCCAGTGCCCTACACTTCAGACAAAAGTCACTTTATTAAAGCCTTAATTTGCAGATGGCTGATTCAGCCCTCAACATTCACAGACAAACTCTATTTTACAGTACATACTACACAGAGTCATTTGCTATAGGCTATTTCCACAGCCACCTTAATCTCTCTCCTACTCCAAACACACAGCTTTCAGCTTGTAAAAATTATCTGAGAATTTAATTTTTTTTTAATGTAATGTTTTAAAAAACTATATTTCAATCTATACATTGCTTATTAATTGTGTGCTGAGGGTACTGCTTTTAGTAGTATCTTATAATTCACTGATTTTCATGTAGCAGCACATAATTTCCACCTACTATGATGTTTCAGACATCCCAGTGCTTGGCAGAAATCAGTCTTGACAGCTCCCTCAGACTCTGGGACTCTGTGTAGCATCCGCGTTCACAAGGCAGTTAAGTGCAGTTAGCAGGTGGTGATATATGTCAGTATTGCCATATTTGCACCCCATGATTAGTAAGGACAGCCCAAGTCTCTCAGACTAATTCACTTACCACTTTGCCATATCTACAGTATACTTTTGCCACGTACATAGTAGCTGTTGCTTAAAACTTGTGAATAAGCAAGCACTCCCTTCCTCAAGCATTTCTGGAGTGCGGTTCACATGACAACAGTGAGTTTCCAATAAAAATCTGAAAACAGCACTGCCAAATACATTTTTTAGTCTCTAGGTTTAGCAAAACTTCATTAGACAAGAGCAGGGTGGGTAGCCAAAGACAGCTTCTCATGGAAACACTACAAAATGCTTGCATATCATGATAAAGTTTGAATAGATAAGGATGGATGGAATTTATATCTCTATACCTAATATATATATATATATCTAATAGATCTATATCTATATCTAATCCATAAGGGATAAAATATAATAATCCCATATGGATTAGATTACATATGTAATAGATATTGAATTATATATAATAGATAATAGATATTATATTATATTAGTATATATATATAATATTGGTATATTGGTATAGGCGTCCAGATGTTGGTGGCAGGGTGGCATCTGTGAATAAGAGGTCAGGAGCTGCCCTGAGCAGGACACAGCAGATTCCAGCTAGCTCCAACAGACCTAAGATGCTGGTGCCTCTGTAAAAATATACCTAAGAAATAGCAGAACACTACACAGTAGAAAAAGGTGAGGGAAAAACGCGTGAGACAGCCCTGCAAATACGAAGGAGAAAGAAAAAAAATGATTAGGTGCTCCAGGGACTAGAGCAGAGAAAGGACTGCACCAGAGCATATATGCATGCTGCAGTCCATGGAGGATTCCATGCTGGCCCAGGTGAATGTGCCCTGAAGAAGCTGCAATCCATGGCTAGGGCTGTAGACATTAGAATCTAGTTCCTGAGGTTCACCAGTCAGCACTGCCTACATAGTCCTTATGGACCTTATCAAACCCTGAGGCTGTTGGCTTCTCAGGAAGAATGCCTTGACATTTGAGTGGTGAGAGCAGTACACATGGCCAGGCTGGAGAGTCTCAGAAAACACAATGGGCCTCTACAGATGATATGTACATGCCATATACAACTTGATCTGTGTAGCTTATGGGCATGAAGCACTTTTACCCAAACCCTTTTTTTTGTCACCTTCTTTTTCTTTTCTTTCCACAAAAGTCCACAACTCTTCTTTCCAAACTCAGTCATGCTCTGACTCATTCAGAGGCAAATGCCAATAATCTATTGGCATCTAGTCCATTAGACAACAGGCCTTTGTCATCCTGAAAATCAGTGACATTGCCTCCAGCCTTTTAGGGCAACCTTAGAGTATCTCTGATGAATTTAATATAATTTTTAGAAAAAGGTGAATTCTGTGTGCCAAGGGAAAGGCAGAAAGCTGCAGTAGCTTGGAGATGTGTCCCAATGCTGGCGCTAACTTGGTTAGGAAGATGCTTCTGACTATGCCAAGACATAGACATAGACTTAGGACTGCAAATCTCTTCTAGGACAGGAACTCTTGCTGCGCCGTTAATTCTAAGGGAGACCATTAGTGATACATTACTTTCTTGGCAGCACTACAGAGGCAATCTGGACGTGTTCTATGAGAGACAGAAAGATAGATAAGACTGGAAAAAGGAATAGTTACTGCCTTACGTTTTCAATAACATCTGTCTTGAACCAAAAGCTTACAATGCTCAAGTTCATTGAGCTTCAGTCTGACCAAATGCAACTGTTGCTGGCACTTAAGAAAGAGCTCAGCATCACCAATCACATCACGGCATCTTTCTCCTGCATAAACATGTTAACAGGAATTGTGGAGTTAAGCTTAATCAGATTATGAGGTTTTGAGACAATTGCCCTGCTCTATCCCTTTGTTTGCTGTGCATTTTCATCATTTTCTGTCAATGTTTCTGTCATATGGGTAGTGGAGTAACCAGCATTGTCTAATTGATGTAATGGGAAAGGGAAGAACTTGTGTTCTAAAGAAGACTGACAAACAATCCTAAGATTTCAGGTTGGAAATTGTTGGCAATCCGTGGAGGCAAGAACAGTGGTAGATTGTTACTTGGGGGAGTCCTGCTCATTGACTCCGTGCCAGACATGAGAGACTGCAGCCTGTCTTCTCACTCCCCTCTTCTGTCTTCTTTCCATCCACTCTGGGCTAAGTAGAACTTAAGAAGTGAGCATGTTGCTGTGATCTTAGCTACACTATTATTAAGAGCTTCATACACAGCCTTTCCCTACTTATTCTCATTTTACGTAGATGAAATCCCTGATTTCTTCAGTTCTTCTGAAGAACTACACATGATTTTTCTCTTTGTACTATAGCTTATTAACAAATAGGACTTTTTGTCTTATTTGATACACGCTATAATAAATTGTAGTTATTTTCCTTATCTTGTGGATGTGAAACCTAGAAACATGTGGTTCATTTTTGCAGAAAGTAATGTAGAGACTACCAGTCAGTCATAAGGTAGAGGTCCTTATTGAAATCAATAGGAATTCTGCATAAAAGAAGATGTTTTACCACATCCCTTTATTACTGAAGTAGGGAAGATACATTTATTTCTTTTCTTTTATCTCATTAATACAAATTAAAGTTTCATATTACTTTTTTTTTAAAGACTGGTATTAGTGTTATGGAATTCCATATGAAAAGCTGAAAAGCTTTTTGCTATCTAAAATAATTTATGTAAGTTTGATCTTTCATCACATATTTGTAGGGTATTGAAATATGGTCAGATGGAAGACTAATTTATTTACTTACTGTAGCTTAGAAGAGAGAGTTTCAGACTATCAACTACTACAATAAAAAGTACTAGATTCCACAGCTAATTTATTACTATCCTGTTGTGGCTTCATTAAGAAGAAGGTATTAATACAAAAACATTGTAGTTTTCCAGTTGACTTTATATGCCAAATTCGTAGTGCTGCTAATGATGTAAATAAATGGAAAACAAATCCCTGCTGGATCCTAGTTTGTTCACTGATATGAGAGGTCTTATTAAAAGAATGACTATTATGTACATGTATTCCACAACATTTTGAAAATTAACATTAAAATAAGCAGTGTAGTTGGGAACATACAAAATTTTCTAGCCTTATCCTTCTACCAGAATTATCTTGCTATGAAAGAAAAGTGAAACATTCAATTATTAAATTCAACAATAACATTCCTGGCTTTCCATAGCAGATTTGCATTTAATAAGTAAAAATTTGTTTCAAGCAAACAATGCAAATTTTTTTATGTATATTTGAGTGGCAATATTGCTGTGGCACTGTTTTGCAAGCCATTTAATTTTATTCTCTGCAGTTATATATTTTGTTCAAGTTATGTGTCATTTAAAAGCTTCAGAAAACACATTTTTTATATCTTAAAATTAAGAGGAATACAGTAACAGCTTAATGTTTTTGATAGAAATTTATCAGCATGAGGGAATTCTAACTTTCCCAGATTGCTTTGTTCAAGAAACTGTATAATGATTAGAAAGGGATTATAATACAGAAATCAGTGAGCATATTAACACATTAAGTTCATTTTCAGAAAATCAGAAAAGAGAGTTACTATTTTGCTTTTAAATACCATACATACACAACCATACATTACTATACATAAATAACATTCATAGAAAAAAGAATGATTCAGAAAATTATAAAATGTCAAGGAAGTTGGGTGGGGTGGGGCAACCCATGCAAATAATTATCTCCAAGAAGCACTATAACTTCAACAGACCCTTGTCCTTCCTAAAAGTTATTGTCCTTCCTAAATTAATTCCCTCTAGCACTACAGAAGTCTGAACACTCCTGGAAAAGCAAGACTGATGAATCTCAAATTAAAAATACATATCTGCTATTGTAAATGTACTAAATGCTCCTCTTCTAGGAGAGAGGGAGTGAAGTTGAGAGCATCAATGAAGACTTAATTTGTCTTTACTGTTAGCCTGTGGTGAATAGTTTTCCATACCCCATCATGGGGTCATTCAGCCCTAACCCACCAGTACGGAACGCATTTGCTTCATCCTCTGAAAGAAACTTTAATCCAGAGGACAATATTCTATGCAGACCAGTTACATCCTCATTGTCGGGGAAGAAGACTTCAGACCAAGAAGGAAAAATCACTCTTTCCCTTATACTATTGCCTCATGAGGCTGACAGATCTTGGGCTGGCAGATTTTCCATCCTGATGCTGTGCCTGGTCCATAGATTGCCCCAACTTTCCTACCCATAACTTATGTAGTGTTAACCAGATTAATTGCAAGATATACAGAGACAGAGGTGGTTTATCTATTTATTCTTCTTCTGATCATGACCCCTTGATTTTTCTTTTGATTTCTTAGCAGGCAGAGGTTTACTTCAACAGTTTCAGCTTTTCAAATTAAACTGCAGTGGTGGTTTGGAGTTACATAGACTAAGCCTCAAGGGAATCTCTCAGAAAAAAAAACCACCTTAATTCACTGCAACACTTATGATTAGTATTTTATGTAAAAATGGAAGCTTACATTTTCCTGTCCACGTGCTTCTCTAATATGTCTTTATATTAAGCACCTCACAAGGGAAAGGATTGCTTGGTCCTATAACTGTGAATCAATTGCATATCGTTACTCTGCCATTAAAATGAAATTGCAAAGTTCCTTCTGTTTGTCAAAAAAAAAAAAAAAAGCAAAAAAAAAGCTTTTCCTGCCAGACATGGAGACATTGTCTAGTCCAGGCAATTTGTAACTGAGTTTTAAGTCTGCCTCTCATGCAGGGTGTTTGCTTTCATCACTGCTGCATGGGTGAGGTAACATGCTTGAAATTCTGACTTCTGTCTAGGATCTTGAGGAAGCTTGGAAAATTATTTGCACGAAAAGAAACAATGTCTTCAGTTTAGTCCAATTTTAAAATTTTTCAGGAATTTGTAGCAGCCAAGTAGATCATACTGGCATTCTTATGCAAATTGCTTGTATTAGCAACAAAGTTATATACTGACTATTGTGGGAATAGTCTGCAGGTACTTACTTTCCATCACTGCATATAAAAAATGAGGTATCTGACCCATCAAAGAATATTAAATGTAGATTAAACTCCACAAGCAATTTCCTACTTCTGTGCAGAGATGCAACATGTTTTATGTCTGTTTAGTTATTTTCACTTGCATGCATACTGGGTGTATCAGTTAATATGTGGTAATATTTTAGCTGAAATGTATGTGATGAGAGAAAGTAGGTGAAGGGAGGAAAACTTTTAGTCTTCTGCTAATGATTTGTGATTGCATTAACTTTCCAAAGGGACATAGCAGCCACAGAGACTTGTATCTGTACTACAGAAAAAAATGAATTTTTTAAAATGGATTTTTGAGACATGTTCTTCTTTATATAAAAGATCCTTTCTTTTTCTTTGCTACTAAACTATTGATGAGCAGGCTGTTTTCTAAATAAATTCATAATTAATACAAGACAGAGCTTGAGGAAATAATTACAAAATCATGACTAGAATCAGAATTTTTTCTCAGTCTTCAACTACAATTATTCCTTTATTGGAAACCAGAGGCTTTGCAAAGGATTTTGCTAAGTGAATTATGGACAAGAAAAGAGTAAGGTCTTTAAAAGTGAGAAGGAATATAGAGAGTTTCTGGTAGCATTTGTTTTCTGGATTAATCACTGTAGTTATGAATAGGTTTAGAGCTAAGAACGGCTGAAGGATGATTTTCAAGAAACACATAATAAACCACCAAACCAGAAATAGTATTTGAGAAGCAAGGAATGTGCACTTTCAACAAGAATTGCAATACAAACCAGAATACTTTAAAATCTTCTGATGGTATCCATAAAACTGTAACATCCTCTAACAGTCAAGAATTTAAGCCTCAGGCAGTGTACGAACAGTAAACATTTAACAAAAACAACTCCCATCTCATTTTTCCTCCTCTTACTTCATGCAGTTTAATTTGTTTTATTGTTTCATATTTCAGTTGATTGCACACCACCTTTTCCCTCCCCACAATACTAGTCAAGAAAGTGTATGGTAATTAGATAGCATGCCTCTGGCACTAGTTGTTCACTGCAGTGGAGTCAGAAGGAATTTCTTCCAGTGCACAGTTCAGAGTTGCATTCTGGGATAATTTAATTTCAAACTCCTATGTATTTTGTGAGGTGAAAAAAAACCCCAAAAAAAACTTACTAAAGGAATAAACATGAGGGAGGGGAAAAGAAGGAATTGAAGGTGGTTTTTCCTTAAAACAGTGAAAATTAGGCATGCCTGAAGGCACAGATGACCAAATGAGACCATGGCACTACTGCTGGGTTTAGAGTGAACCCTCCAATTTTATTTTCACTGCATATAGATTTTTAATGCCCACTTGCATTCTTTCCAACCCCAGCACTTCTCCCAGCTGAATACATCTTTTCCCAAGCAAACTCCCATAACTAATCTTTAGAGATTTTCCCCATTAGAGTGAGTGTCTGGGTTTTCCTCTACATATCTTTTAAACTAGGCAGCAGACATATCTCAGGAACCTCTGGGACATAATGCTATCTATTCAGGACAGAAGTCTTAACAAAACTTATCTTAAAGACAGATTCTCCCGGAAGATTTCTAAATACCTCCATATAGGAAAAAGCAGCAGGAATAACATATAAGGGAGCGTAAATATCATCTCTGTGGCTGTTCGAGACAATCCCTTTCCAAAAAGAAAGTGAAGTTCCATTCTACCTCCCTCAGGCCCCAAAATTAGTACAGCAAAATCTTTATTCACAAATTAGCTGGCCTCAAGGCAGGTTGAGAAGGTATTTTTAGTGCATGAGTTTCTGATTTCTCAGGGTCTTTTTTGTTCAAGAAAGCCTATGAAAAATCTGATAAAAGTCATTTTTTCAGACATGACTATGGTACATAAAGTGAATAGTTGCTTTAGTGTGCAGATATGCCTAAACTAAGCTAATGACAGGGCAAAATGTGCTTGAGGAGTATATTTTCCATTAATACGTTTTTAGAAATGTCAACAAAGTCTTGCATTCCTCAGAATTTCCAGGTGAATCTGGCAAAACAGTTATTTTATAATTTTGCAGGTATCTACACAGATCAAGAGAAGATGAGGTGGGCAGTGGACACCTATCTTTATAGCATTATTCTGCCAGAACTTCCCTGAGGGACCCAGCAAAATCTTATCAGCACCTGACTGGCCCAGCACCTGACTTTCAGTAATGATTACACAGTGGCAAAAGAGATACTCTTAGCATGCAGATAGTGCCAATTCTGCTCCTGGTTTGGCCACATCCTTGAAAAATGGATACATCCTGATGCTTTGTAGAGGCTGATCTGGAACAGAGGCTAGACAGAGTGAAAGGATAAAGGGTAGGTATTTATTGAAAGGCCTTCACAGGGTACACCTTGGGCAGTGCAGGAGTCTGGCAGAGACTACACCCAGGATGGACACCGTCACACATTTGTCGGACAGATATAAGTTTTGTCCATTTACATACCAGAGGTTAATTGTCCAATTACAGCTTCAGGTAGTGGAGTCCCATTCTCCCAGTTTGCCCCCCCAACTCACTTCTGTTTACATTTCTCAGAGCCTGAGACAGTAAAGTGTCCTTGATTCTCAGGCCTAGAGAAGTATTGCTGTGTCTGACAAAAATGGGAAAAGCAGTTGCTCACACTCTATATGGAGATTAGAGTTATACACTAAATAATTGCAGGATTACAAATATATGAAAATATAAAAGCTGAAATCCTAAGGCATCAATCACAGGAACCATAAAGAGGAGGATAGCAATAGTTTTAGTCTTCCTGGATGGTGGATATTGTGTGTAAGCCAGGCTATATGTTGCTGGGCAGGACTATGACAGAGGCGGAAAAACTGAGTTGGCACATGGCAGACCCTGGCTAGGAATGAGTGTATTGACCTACAAGTGTTGTGAGTTACCCACAGCATGTGCATGACATATCTGGATCAGCTTTCTTGTGTATACTCATAAATTAACTAAAACTTGGCTTGGATGTGAGACAGCTCTATGTGAATTCCATCAATCTGCTCCTAGCTATTTGCCTTGCTCCAAGACCATGCAACTGTTTAGATTAGAAGTGACCTCTGGAAGTCAGTTAGTCAAGGCACAGTTAAATTCAAAGTTAAACCAAGTTGCTTAGAGCTATAATCCATCAAGTTTTAAATATCTCTGAGGACAGATTCCACAACCTTCTGGGGCAATCTGTTGCAATGTTTAACAAGTTTTTGGATGAATTTTTCTCCAATCAGAATTTTTGGTTTTGCAACTAGTTGCACCAATTGCTTTTTTAATTTCTACCTGAAAATAGTTCTGCACTGCTTTCTCTATGGTCACCCATTAGATGCTGGAAAAGAGCAATTAGATCCCGCTTTAGCTTTTTTTTCCTCAAGGCTAATTCTCCACCCACTCTCTCCAACTTATCAATATTTCTCTTGCAGCAGGGAGTCCATAAGTGGTACAATATTCAAAATGAAGACTCGCACCTGGTAAGTAGAAAAGAAAAATAATTTCCTCCAACCTGCTGGCTGTAATCCTATAATGCAGTCCAATATTCAATTACTTTCATCTCTGCAAGATGTACTGGTGTTTCAGTCAGCAGAGTCTCTTTCTGTAGAGCTCCTTAGCTAGCCAGTCCCCTGCCTGCATGGGCACATGAAGCTATGCTATATATAAACTCGTGTCCAGCTGTTGATGAACTGTCGTTTTTCTTTGCCACCATTTTGCTTTGGACCTGACTGACTGCATCACCTTCATGCATGATCACTGGAGCATTGAAAGTATGTCTTGCTATCATTATCCCTGTTCTGCTCACCCTGCTCAGACTGTGCTCTGTTTCAGCAGTGCAGCACCCTGCCTGGGCAGTGCTGGGTCGCCTGTGGCTCCCAGCTCACTTTCTCTAGGGAGGAGCCCTGCTCTAGCTGCTCCCAAGAATGGCAGGGCAAGACTTCCACTCAAGTCAAAATCTGCTCATCTAAAATCTGGGATCTCCAGTCTGCTGCTGGTCTTACTGCAGTTCCTCAAACTTAAATTTTGCCATTTCATAGTTGCTTCAGTCAAAGCTGTCATCAGCTAGTCAGTTTTTCTTCATTGGTGTGTGCGTAGCAGATCCTCCAATGCACTTTCCATTTTTGTCCTTTCAGCGCCTACATTTAACAATTGTACCTAACATACTCCAGAATTTTCTGTGGCAGCATGGATTGGAAGTTCAAAGTTTCCTATGGAAAAAAAAAGACATGTGGTTATCAGGCTTTCCTTAGCATTTCAGTTTGTGGACAGGGCATGCAGGTGATGGGAAGCACGGGGCAATTGTGTGAGAAGGCAGTAGAGTCATAGACTGTGCAGCAGAGGAAATGTCCATATCCAGGTTAATATGGTTAGACTTTTCTCCATTTTGCATCTATACTGCACACTGCCTACAGTTAAACCCTGAAAGAGCAGATACCAAGGATTTCAGAAATATTTGTAAGTTTTGCAGTACACTACCCTTCAAAATGTAACGTGATTGTGGTATTCTGTTGTTAGTCCTGGCTAGGAAAGTCTGCAACACTGGGTAGCCCAGGTCTCAACAATGCTGGCAGTGGAATAAGATTTGAAGAGAAAGTGATGTATTCTATTTTTCAGAGCCACAACATCAGGGAAAAGGGGTGTTGCTGAGGCAGGTGAGCAGCTCTCTGCTTATTAGTCTATATGAATAGGGAAAGCTCCAGTTCTATTAATCATTATGCTCACAGATTTTCATTATGTGGAACATGATTCCTTCACAGTACAGAGGGGATTATCCTGTTGCACAGAAATCATAGGTGCATGCTCTGTAAATGAAACAGAGTTTAATCTTCTGCCTTATCAACATGACAGCATAGTATAATCCCCATTGTGCATCTTTCTCAGCATACTTTTAAGGGTGTAAGGCGTATTAGGAAAAGGCCATTCATGACTACTGCATGACCTCTGGTGCACATACTCAAACAGGTGCCTCCTGAGTGCTCTGATTATGGCTCAGATGTGTTTCAAAATATCATGGAAAGCCAGGAAACTTTTCTTTGGGAATATATATAAAACTGTTGAAAATAGGAAGTGTAGACATAGTTAGCAATGTTAAATGTTGTCCCAAGACAACCTGGGAGACTAGTGGGGTATTCAGTGTTGAGTTCAGGCTGCCTGGGTCTGAGCGGAGTGCTTTCACAGCGACATGGTCGTTTCTCTGATGTTTATCTGAAACCTCTGGCAGGGAATTGCTTCTCTCTTCCTATACATTGTCTTGAGTTCATGTGATTGGGGTTTTTTTAACATTGTATTCTCCAAGATAAGTCCTAACTTTTGGTATTGAAGTTAAAGCTTATAAGAACTAACCAGAAATACTTAAGAAGTTATGTACTCATGAACAGTAAGAGGCAAACAACAAAACTAAGGAAAACAGGCTGTTCTTAGTATCAAAGATCATTTCCTAGCTCTGTATCAGGTAAAGTTGTATAAATTGCATGAACATCTGCAGGCCTAATTTTTTGTTCTTTCAGAGTTTCTAGCTTAAACTGTCAGATAAAACATCAAAACCATCAGATAAAGCAATCAGGAAAAATAAAAACTGAAATACACACAACCTCCACCCCTCAAGGATCTACCACCACCAACCAAAAAAAATCCAACCCAACCCAACCCAAAAAAAAAAAAAAAAAAAAAAAAAAAAAAAAAAAAAAAAAAAAAAAAAAAAAAAAAAAAAAAAAAAAATCCAAAATGTCCCCACCAAAAAAAACCAAAAACCAAAAAAACCCCTTACCAACAGAAAAAAAGGCAGAAAAAACATCAAATTAAAAAATTATATGGGTTTCTAAATCTAATTTTTTTCCCCCCTCTTTCTAAAATTTGAACAACTCAAACTATCTGTTGTAAGACTAAAAGGTAGTACATAGAAACTGAAGAAACCAATAATGCCAATGATAGCTTCTTGGCATATTCTGTTAGCTAATGACGCTTAGATAATAAGCTGAATAAAATTTCAATTCTTGCTTTATTTCTTTCTATTTTTCAGATTATAATTCTCTGATGTTTTTGGATCTTCATGCTGCATTTTAATAATTATATTTGCTCTGTGTGTGGCAATATTTGTTAATGGAACTACAAGTCATTTTACAGGAAAAGAAGATGCATGTTCCTGATTAAAATGTTAAAGAATAATAATTACAATAAAGTAAAATTTAAGTAGTAATTTCAAATTTTCTTTAAATCTATTGGATAGCTTTTAATTTTCCTGCATTGTTTAAGCAGACTATGATAAGTCAAATTTACACAGTTTTCTATCACAACCCTGAATGTAGATGCTCTTTATATTAATACAACAAGGCTGAAAAATAAAACACAAAAAGCCCTTACAGTATCACCTTCCTGCTCTGACAGTTTAAAAAAGCATGCAGAGATGAAATGTAGGCTGTTTTTCATGAAAGCTCAGGCAAGGCACTGGCATGGAGGATAGGTGGGAATTCAGGTTACCTAAAAAGTGTCTGCTGAACCAGAAACTTCAGCTACCTTTATAGTCAATGGGGGATATGTTGACAATTTTAGAATATGACTCATACAACCTATTTAAAATGCCTGTTTGAGGATGATACAAAGCCCAGTCTATAACAACTCTTTCTGCTAGCTAAGACAGGAAAATAACGTAACTATTCAGAGGTAGATATCTATGTTTAACCAGATGAGCTATACCCAAAACCTTAGTTTCTTCTTCTATTAACTTTGACAGAACATGTAAACAGTAAAAGTCCTGCTGATTCCCTTTGCCTTTTTCTAACGTGAGAATATTTCTCCAGAGCTTGCCCTGAGAGATTCATTACGTTGCTCTAAACAGGATGAGACAAGGCTCTGGCCTCTCCTCCTATACTGACATGATGGTTTTTGAGGAACATACAAACCCTTCACATTTCCACAAAGAAAACCATTATATGTCCTATTAAAGTCAAGTTTCCCACAGGAACACCTAAGAGAGCAGAACTTGTCCTTTAGCTGTACTTATTGGCTGCTCTAAACTAGTGAACTGAATAGTGTTCCTGCATGCTGAAACTCAACCATCCATGCTCTTATACTGTTGGAATGGTCCCTGGCATGATTTTTGAAACAGACCAAAAGGTATTCTCACCGGTGTGTTCTGGACTCATAGGAGTTGGCAAAGACAAAGGATAATCCACAATATGCAGTCTGCATTCAAGTGTCATTAAAGCAATTAATCATGCAGACACAGGCCAGTGCATGCCAATGGATCTAAATGCTAGAGAACAGTAAATCTTCTGGAAATATTTATTTTTCTACTACAGGCAAAATTCAACAGCCTAGGTGAAGGAGTTCATAACTTTTCCTTCAATTAACATGCCTGTCATTATTTTTCTTCTTAATGATACTAAGAGTTTCAATTAGATATAAATGTCTTCTGTAATATCCTCATTCTTATGCTTTGTTTTGCAGCAAAATGGCTGACCAAAAGGGAGGAAGTGTAATGTCCAAACCACTTTGATTGTCACTGAATAAAATAACTAGGAAAAATTTAGTTTGACGTGATTCTTCAGCTTCAAAACAGCCAAAAAGGGGACAAGGGATAACAAAAATATATATCACGGTATGATGATATTTCAGTAAATCTCTAAAAAATGTAGCTATCTCCACATAAGATCACAAAAAATTATCATTGCAGGACAAAGTTCTTGAGATTCAGGCATACTTAATCCAAAATTTAAAATTTAAAATAATTTTCTATACCAAAGGCATAGAATTTTTTGTGTACTTTTCCAGAATTTTTTTTCTTTCTTTCGTCTAGCTCCCTTTTTTCCTTCTATTCAGATTGAATTGTGTAAAATAATTTCTGTCAAATGTTCAATGCATTCTTAAAGAAAATTCATTACCATATATTGAAGTGCTTTTTACAATGACGCAATATGCAAAATACACTTGAAATTAATCCAAATATATTGTACTTCAGGTTACAGCTTTACTTTAAATAAGTACTGCCTGTAATTAAAGGAGAAAAAAAAAGGTAAATAAAAAGGCAGCACAGCTGTTACTTTCATTCTTTAGACTCAGTGGTTTAAAAAAATTCCTGCATCTGTTTCCTAGAAGGAGGATGTAGTTTTAGGTTGTCGCTAGGCAAGGAAAATAATGGAGTTTGGATTTATACTGCTTTACCATAAATAAATAGAAGTCAAAGGAAAACAAGGGTCTGGTCCCTCACCGCCACCTTAGCATGTTTCTGGATCCTTCTTGATACCAGATCTATAATACATATAGAGTTTTTTACTTCTTGTAGACTTCTTTATGCAGACCATTTGTAAATGAATAGTATTTTGTATCTAAAACCCAATGGATTTGACTCCACTACAGGAAAAGTAAAATCATGTTGTATTATGCAGATGGTTTTGGTTTTTTTCACTATTCTTATCATGTCTTGGTATTTTCAGTGTATTCTTTGCATTAGAAAATAAAATCTTCGTATCAGAATTTATTTACAACTCTTTACGAGGCTCCTTAATGCTTCACATCTGAGGCATTCACCCTTAGCAAATCATAGATCATTCTTCTTTTTTTTTCACTTGCCTCTTTCATAGCAAGAGTTAAAAACTATCTTTTATAATAGGACTTAAAAATAAAACAAACCAAATCTTTCTAAAAAGTATATTGAAAAACTTATTATCGTTTTTGAATGAGATCATGAACCAATTGAGAAGGATTTTATTGTTCAAAATACAAAGCACAGTTTCCTTTGGCATTAGAACAAGTGCTACATACATTTTTTTTTTCCTAATTAACATATTAGAAGCAGAGGTATAATAGATAAAATTACTCACACAGTAAGCATCGTTCATTTATTTATATAATTAGTAAGATTTCTAATAAAGCATAATAAAACAAAGATATACAGATTTTTGTATACTGGATTTTGAAAGTTTGAAGCTATTTCTACAATACAGCATAATTATTAAATATTTTGTTGACAGATGATGTGTTCACAAGAGGTTACTTTCAACCTAAATAGGAATCAAGACATCTAAACCCAAAGATTTACCCTTAGAGCTCACCAGTTTGCCAGTTTGGCCTTGATGGTAATGCATATATACTGTGTTATTAGAACAAGTAAGAATTTTCTAAAGTAGTATTTTGGATGCTCATCAGGACATTCTTCAGTCCTAGAAAGCTAGGTCATTAATCTCAAACTCAATGTTACCATGTTTTTTGGAAACCAAGAGTGACATAAATCTTTTTACTCACTTTGTATAAATGTGTGAAGTGGACCTGAGAAATTTTATCTTGAGCAAACATATTTTCATTATAGAGGTAAATACTGAGCTTTAATTTGCTTCCCAGTCATCAGAAGATGACTGTTGAAATGTATACTCTATTCGTTTGAAATGTATACTCTATTCTCTGTACCCAAGTTAACCCCAACTAGTGAGAGTTTCTTTTGTCACCTGTGAGACACGGCTCTGTGCAGCTGTATCTGTCAGGTATTGATGTTTCCAGTTTGCAGTGACTGGTATATTTACAGACATTCTGTTTCTGGGGTATGATTGGAAATATGTCTCTTTGCTGTATTTCACTGGCTATCACAATGGCTTCCACTCCAGAGCAAGATGCCAAAGAGGGAACACAATTCTTCCACACTAACATGCACAGCACTGTTAGGATATTGGTAAGGCAAGTTCCAAACCTCTGAGGGAGATTCTAGGTGAAAGCATTAGTCAGAGTATTCCAATTCAGAGAGGCATGACAAGTTAGAACATCCAGCTCCTAAGAGTCTTCACTAAAGAGTGAAGAGTATTGAAAAATGTCTCCACAGCTAATCTTTGTAACTAGGAGAATGCAGTTAAGGGGTTGGTGTGTTTTTGTAGGGGGTTTTTGGTGGTTTTTTTAATGCTTAGTTTCTCAAATTTCTTTCCTGCAGAAGGCTAATTGCAAAGTAGCTACACAATTAGATACACACACACGACACAATTATTATCCAAGAATCAAAAAAGACTATTTCAGAAATTCATTGGAATAAAAAACCATCCTTCCAGAGATAATTAATCAGGATTTCCACAAAAATTACTTTTAATACAGTATGTTTAGCTCTGAAGCATGGGCCAGCTTCTTTGGCATACATTTATCTCATATTTCTTATCTGAGAATATTGTCTTTTGCAGTATTCTTGCCAATTTCATCATTTTGGATGCAAAACTTAATGAACTGAACTAATATAATTTTCTATCTCTGCATGTCTGGCCACAGTGATAGTTTCTTTTTTTAAAATTATATTCCTTCAAAGACTAGCAATTTGTGTACTTCAAACTGGATATATTTTTCTGTTTCTATGATTTTCCTTTCCTTTCCACTTTCTCATCATCAAATATTCCTTGGCAACCTGTCCATTAAAACAACAGAGAATGTAATATCCTCACTAAAGAAACAAAGTTAATTAATTTTCCTATGAATGATTTTTCTAGGGTTCTTTTTTTATTCCTTTGTAACATTTTCTTTCAAGGCCGAAATTGTTTGGTTTTCTCACCTGGTTTTATACTCTGATGTAAATGACTTTTTCATCTCTTTCTCAGTGTTCATTTTCAGTGTGAATAAAAGCTACAAAAAAAAGTTGTGAATAGATATCTGTCTTCCATTAACTTCTTCTGATAATTCTACTGCAAAATGACGGTTAGAGTTTTCCATGAGTTTCCAGGGATAAGAGTGATGCTGGTCCTTTTATAGCACTAATGGAGATTCTGGCAAAGCATGTTTTGTGCATACTGATGGCTGATCATAGTTCTCAAGTCTTCAGCTTAATTTTTTTTTTTCATTTTGTCAGTTTTTGTTCCCAATCCTTTCCCAATACTGATGGAACTCCCCACCCCACCCCTTCCAAACCCAGAGTGAAACTGTGCTCCTTTTGCTCTTCTAGTTCTTCCTCTAAAATCTGGAAATAAATATTGCATTTGCTTCATATCTTTTGTTCATATGAATTGGGACAACACTTGTAAGACAAACATTTCATATTGTAACTCTTTGATAATATCTATTACTAAGTAGAAAAGTACCAGGAAACCTCAATAGAAAATGTAAATTAGAGTGGTGGAAGGATGAAAAGTATTCTAATAAGCTGAAAAGTAAATTACTTCATCTTAGCATGTGTCACTTTGTATATTGACTATATCTTATAATTTTGATTCTTGGTATAAAACTTCAGGCAGTGAAGTGTTTACAGGAGAAGGAGGAAAGATGTATTTTAAACTCCACTACGAAGTTTTATTTTTCCTAATCTTTATACTTCACCTTACTGTACCTCAAGAAACAGCTGTCGGTAAAGAGAAAGTTGTTTAGCAGTAATACTGATGACTTTACCTTCAACTATAAATATTCTATCTAAATATAACTTCTGGGTAAGATTAGTTGCTTACACAGTACCATTTTAGCAGGATTTTTTTTGTGTGGTCATATCTTGGCTAAGAAATTTGGAATAGAGTGTTTCCCTCTCACTAAGATAAAAATAAGAGCTAACTCAAAAATTTGAGCTAACACAAAAAGTCTGCATATGAGAGATTGTACCTTTATTTTTTACCATCACATGACTGTGCATCTGCACTCGCCATTTGAGGGTTGTGTTCAAGACAGTGATTATGATCCAAAGATGCTAGGGAGTTGAAAACTTATCCAGTTCAAAGAACGTTCTTTTCCAGTTCAAAGAAGCACTTCCATCATGCTTGCCATAATGCCTAACACCTGGAAATCCAACTGGGGACTTTCCAGTTAAAGATACAGACTAACAAAATTTGACCTTAGGTGAGATTATATCCTCCTTGTTTTTTTAGAACAAGTTGGAGGAGACATAGAAATATCTTTGAAAGTAACTGTGACACAGTTCATTTCAGTAAATATAACACATTTTATTACTACATATTCTTCTCTATGATTTAACTGTTTTTAGACAAATGGAAAAATCTATTTTCTGTGATCTTCTCAGCACATTCCAATGGTTCTGTGGTGTCTGACAACCCTGATAATTTTTTTCTAAGGTGGTAGATCACTGTCAATGCAGTTATATCCACAGAGCCAAACAACCTAAACTTGTGATCTACAGATTGATTTGATTAAGACTATAGTACAGTATTTCTTTCTATGATAGTTGGTATAGAACACCTACCTTTTCTTCCACGAAGTTTTTTCTCCCCTGCCTTCTAGCATATAATCCTGCATGATCATAAATCTTTTCAATTTATCAGAGGCTATCCTTAAAATTGTTTAAATAAAGCCTTAAGCCTTTTCACTTTCACATTATAAAATTCACACATGATACAAATTCTTATCTTTCAAAGCAGTTCCATACAAGAATTTAGCACACGTCAAAACTTCTGTAGTGCTGGGTATCTTTCATTCTCACTTTTATTTCTGCTATAAAGGCTAATATTCTGTATACATACATTATAACACTCTTAATACAGTCTGAAAAGGTGGACAAATGAATATACAGCATTTGCTGGAACAGTTGCCTTGGAAAATAAGCATAACAGGTGGCATAATTTTGTATTCATAGGCTCATCTAATAATTAACTCTTTGTTTTTAATAAGTACCACCAATATAATGGTAGATTAAAAAATATACTTTATCCTTGTTGCAAAAAAAGGTCAATACAAGCACTTTTCTCAACTGTCTTGTGTAGAGATATGAATTCTAGGGACATAAAAAGAGCTAACATCACTTTCATTGCAGTTCCTGTGAAGTTCACACTGTCTTCAGCCTCTCCTGTCCCAGGATACAATCTCTCACCAGTGATAGTGAAAATATTCCCATAGTCACAACTCCTCTTTGCTGATTTTACAGCAGTAACATCCCTGCACTCTTGTAGAGCACACAATCTCCCCTTTCCCTTCCCTCTCAGTCTTCTGTCTGCTTAAGGTACTAAAGTCAGCTGGCTGTGTTAAAGCATTAAGTTGCATTTATGGTGTTTGGGCTAGTTTTCAGCCTTTTGAGCAGAAGGTACATTATGCATCACTGTTTCCAGAGGCAAAAGTAAACTTCCCTGTTGTGCTGGAGCTCCAGTCAATCCTTTGAAGGACTCTAAAAAACCTGATTTAGTTCTACACTAACTATAAGCTCATGCCTTTCTCTCACAGCCTGGTAATTCTCTTGAGACAGTTCTATGTCTGCAGTTTTTTCTTTCGTTCCTCTTTTTATTTTGTCTTAGACTTTATGGGACATATGGATCATATGCAAAGATTTGTATTTTTATTTGTAAGATGCCATTAAAAATGATGAGGCTGTGTTAACACCTCTCTATTAAAAGAGTACATGCAATTCTGAACTTTAATTCTATTAGAATGTTGACTGAAAGTACATTTAAAAATGACCTTATACATTTTTATACTACTTATAATATTGAAACAAATATGGTATATATGTATAATAGATATGATTCAAAATGTCCTAATAGTGCTAAAAAATTGATTTCTGATTTTGATGGCCAATACAGAAAGGCCTTTATAAATATATATATACATATACATATACATATACATATACATATACGTATACGTATACGTATACATATACATATACATATATATATGTGTGTGTGTGTGTGTATAGTTATTTTTTCCATTAATCTAGAAACAAATAGTAGTTGTACTAATCTGCCTGTTAATGACAAGCTGAACTGCAGCAGAATGTTTTGGCAAGCTGGACACTTCTAGCTCACACATCAGTGCTCTTTCCTCCCCAGCTCAAGATCTCCTAGTCTCCAGGACCTTCCTCCTCTAGCACAGACTGCACTGAACTTTTGGGCTCCTTATGTCTGCCACAGAACACCAGTTCAGGAAGAGTTTCTTTTAGAAATCTGACATATTTTCCCTTCTTGGCAAACCCCACTGTACTCTAAGGTGCCAAAGTTGTGCACTTCATTCACCTGTGATATTTCACTTTTGGCCATAGCTGCCTGTTTCTGCACAGAAAAGGATTTCCTGGTCCATTAAAATTTTTTAGATTATAGGGGTTTTCCATCCTGAAATGGGACTGAAAACTGATCTCTTAACTTTCTATAAATGCACTGCTAACTAGAAAAGGTGATCAATGTGTTTGAAAAATTTCAAGTTTGAAATATTTTTTATTTATCATTTTCTTAAAAATAATAACATTCATATTAAAAATTGATGATTGAAACTTTGACTTTTAGAAGTTAGAATAGAATATTTTACAATCTTTTTCATTTATTAGGACAGTCACTTAAATGAGGTCTTTCTCTCAAGGTGATTTTTGTTTTTATAAGTCCACTGTTTCAGTTAAAACTGTTCAGTGAAATATTTCCCATCCATTTTACCTGTACAATCAATGATTCTTCACAGAAATTTATTAAAAGGAACACACGAATGGTGAAGTGTAATCAGAAATTAGTAAAGGAGTTTAGAATAAAATACAAAAGTGAAAAAATATCATCATATTTGAACTTATGTATGAAAAAAAGAGTTGAAAATAAGCTTAGACAATAATAGACACACAAAGAACTACGACGGTAAAATGTATCCTGTATTTGCCAGAACTTTAATCCTGAAATGTAAAGCATGACTGAGAAATTGTATCTGAGAGTCATGGAACAGCTTCTAATGCCTGTTAGAAATACAGGGTTTATAACATTTAGAAAGTCACAGGATTACAAAATAATTGAAAACCTTCACTTTGAATGTCAGAAAAAAGCATAACAACAAAAACAACCAACCAAGAAATGATCTAGGAAAGTTGAGAAAATGTAAGAAAACCTGAGAGGCATTCCTTGCAGAAAGGAGTCCAGAAGTAAAAATGAGTTGTAGTAGATGCGCAATTGCTACATTCACAGGAGTCAGAAAATAGGAAGATTTTGTCCTTTACATATTGATTAATCAGGAAGAAAAATAAACAATTAACTTTGAAAAATAGAAGAAATTTAAAAGAATCTTTTGAAAACACAAGAAGATGATATTGTTTTGTCTAGTTTTATAGCCTTTATTAATAACAGCTGTAGTCTTAATTGATCTCAGTTGCCATAATTTTCTAATAGTAGAGCTAAAAGGATGAAGTAATAACAAAGACAAGCAGATGTTAAGGGACACTTAATGCAACTGATTTGCAGGAGAGTCTCTTTGATTTTGTAGTATCTTGTGTAAAGCACTATTACTTTACCTATTTTTATATTATATTCAATATTATAAATATTATAATATTTCCATATGCTGCTGCTTAAAGCAGAGTCAACAACCATAAGATGAAAATTTCTAAATGGTTTATTTTCTCCATTTTCTATTACTCTGTACTTTCTCTCTGAAATTTACATTTATCTTTTGCTATTGTGTCCATAAGGTAAACATAAAGTTACTAATGTGTGTCTATTTACTTTATTACTTGTTCTTTCTGCTTTCCTTTTTTTCTCTTCTACCCAAGTATTACAGGTTTGTCTGCTGGTTTTGTTTCTGATTAAAACTTTTCTGATCCCAATATATATTTAAATGCACAAAAGTATTTAAAAGCTGCATTTCAGACCTCATTATCTTTTTACATTTTCTGCAAATGGATAAACTCTTTCTTCCGTGATTTAACTTGAATCATTGTTTTGGTATCTCTGTCAATTCAATCTGCAAAGATAATGCTGTCCTTCCCCAGAGAAATGGCCAAAATTTCTATGTGTGGAAATTTCTAACATTTTGAAACAACTTTCATGTCTCATTGCAATGGAAATAGAAACTTAAAAGGAAAAGGAAAAAAACCAAACCACTAAGCAAATTACAACTTTGATTTCAAGTGTAAAGAAAGTCTCTGTAAAAGATATTCAGTCTCTCAAAAAAAAAAGAAATTTCAAACTCTACATGCTTTCTTCAACTAGAAGACTCTCTGAAGAGCTGAACCCATTAATTGTCACAAAGAGAGGTCTGACAGAAATACTTTGAGCCATGTCATACCTGGGAGAACCCAGGTGCTCTCTGGAACATAAGTCTCTAGCCTTCACACAGCAGAGACTTCATCAACCACATTGCCCAAGGGCAAGCTGCCAGCTCCCACACCCCAGGCTGTGTCCCCAGATCAGTCTTGTCTTTTAGTAGAATTTCTTAAAAACGTCTTTTTGTTTTGTTTTGCCAAGAATAGATTTTGTGCCAAAAATGTGATGGAATTTTTGTTTGTTTGCTTTGTTTCCTTGATCTGTTCTATTTCCTAGGGTATTTCTACAAGAAATAAGTACTGAAAAGCAGAGACTTGCCAGGACCAACAGGCTCTTTCCTATTCTGGAAGTCCTTATCAACATTCTGACTCATGTGTAAGTAAGCAAATTATTAGATCAGTTCCCTAAATGGTTAGAACAAACTAAAGCACGGTGTTGCCTAGGACAAAGACTGTTTTTTAAATTGAAACAATTCCTTCGTAACATAAAAGGAGAGTCTTAAGTAATTTAATAAAAAAATATTCTTGTGCTGATTACTGCAATAAATCCAACCCATGACACTGAAATAAAGCCACAGAATCACCATGATACACTGTGTTTCCTGCTTGATTAGTTCTAGCTGTATAGGTGTGGTGGGCTTACATTTATCCTCTCATTGTCGGAAGGTGACAATAAAGTCATTAGTATCAAAAACAAATAATAGTAATTGTTTCATGTTTTCTTTTTACTTAAAGACTTCTGTGTGCTTAGAACCAGAAGAAATTTTTCTTAAATTCAGTCTAGCCTGAATATTTTAACAGTGGCCAAGGGAAAAAAAAAACACCAAATACTTCTTCTTGAATATGCCAAAACGTGAAGTGCTTCTTTTCTAAAAATCTGTTACATATCTGGATCAACAGAGGAACAAAACATTAGGCAAATAGAATGATATGTACTGCAGTCATCTACTACTTACAGATTCATTTTGAGTGCTTGCCCCTGCTCTGGTAATTTGCACAAACTAAACATGTGAACAATCCTAGGATCAGCCAGTGAAGCTTTATTTCCCTTTTCCTGTGAATGCTTAGTAACTCTTTCAACAAAATACTGTTTATCCCTTTGTTTCCTATCTCTGAATTATTCTTGAGTTCTTCTCTGTAAATATTCAGCTGGAACAATATGGATTGCTTCTAATATTGAATATCCCAAAAAACCTGTACACACTGACTACCTGATCCACCAGGAAATACGAGGAATTTGAATTTCCTCAGGCAGAATAAAAAGTTGGATCTTCCACATTCTCCATGCATGTTCTGATCATTACACTAGACTATAAAAAGACCAAGTAACTTAAACAAAGGGCTATCCTGCTAATGAGGATTTCTGTAGCAACCATGAGAAGAACAAGAGGCCATTCAGGGCTTAAAAAATATGACCAGTAACTCCTTTCTGTATACTAGAAAGAAAACACCTGTTTAGGCCAAAAGAATTTTTAGATCCTCAACAATTTATTTGACAACAGTTAGAAACTCACCAAAGACACAAACTTGGGGCAATTGCCAAGTCAAGAGACTTGCAGTGCTTTAACTTTCTCTTCAGAGAAATATCTGAAAACTCCAGTTCTGCTGCACAGTCCAAGGGAGGGAAACACAACAAATATGCACAAAAGACTACCGAATTGTGAAAATTTA
This sequence comes from Callaeas wilsoni, assembly GCA_013398955.1. Classification (NCBI taxonomy): domain Eukaryota; kingdom Metazoa; phylum Chordata; class Aves; order Passeriformes; family Callaeidae; genus Callaeas; species Callaeas wilsoni. The sequence goes on along the minus strand of VWPU01009925.1, from coordinate 193,040 downwards.
CAGTACCTACAATGGTTTTCTTGCTGTATGTAAGGGGCAAACAATCTAAAGTAGATTTGCCAGTCAAGGAGTAGTCAATTTCTGACTATAAACTAATTGAACTAAATACTATCATACTTTTTAAGTTCCTCCTTGTTGTTCTCTAACCCAGTTCTGCTCAGAAAAACTGGCAAAAGAGGACTGCAACCAATCTGACATTCACTGTCTACCTCAGGGTGAACTGAACAACTTTTTGACCACATGGCTAGATTTGACAGGATTGTGAAAGGACATCATGGACTTGGCTCACACACAACTCCAAGTGGGTAAGTTGGGACGACATTGGTCCTATGCCCAGAAATGATACAGAAAACCAATGGCCTCAAGAAGGGGAATATTCAAAATTTTTAACCTATGTATGTAAAGATAAAGGTGGTCAAGGTCTTATGAAGGCTGTATTTACTCTTGAATTGATTTTGTTTTGAAATACTACTTATTATAATAATTGAAATCATTCCTTTAAACTGAAATGTATAAATAACACCAGCATAAAAAATAAATTATCTCTGGCATTCCAGTGTCAGAAGACCAATTATAATGTCTTTGAACTGAAATAGACTTTGTATGTGCATCAAAAAATAAAGATAGCACTTTTACTCATGTCTTTAAATGGGCTTCTCTTCCAGTGTTCTGTGCTTCTACTTTAGTTCATTCATAGTCACTTTGACATTAAGAAGTACTTCAAGAAAAGTGTCAAAGTAATTTTAAAATTTAGAATATTGCTTGAAGACTCACTATTGTTTCTAAATTTTCCCTTTTAAGGGTTCCATTATGTGTCTCTACCATAAGACTTCATAAAATGTCATTCTTGCTATCAGAATGAAAGACTATGACAGTAAGCACATGGTGCTAAATTTTACAGTGCTGGAGCATCAACAAAAGAGCAAATCCATGGAAATATAGCAGCCTGCCAGTACCTGAAAGGTACAACAAACCTGGAGGGTGAACGGCCCTTTTTAGAAGGACATGTAGTGATAGGACAAGGAGATAAAATATCTTTAAACTGAAAGAGGACAGGTTTAGATTACACATTAGTAAGAAATTCTTTACTGTGAGCATGATGAGGCACTGGAACATGTTACCCTGAGAAGCTGTGGATACCCTAACCCTGGAAGTCTTCAAGGCCAGGTTGGATGGGGCTCTGAGCCACCTGGTTTAGTGGGAGGTGTCCCTGTCCATGGCAGGGATGTTGGAACTAGGTGATCTTTAAGATACCTTTTAACCCAAACTGTTCTCTGATCCTATGAAATACATCTGAGGTTTCACCTTAGTAGAGCAGCCTCATATTGAACAATTAGTGGTGAGATACCATTCATGTGAAGTGCAATATGAATAGGGTAGAATTTCAGATATAGTTTCCTTTCTTTAGTTCCTGAATAAAGTAAGATTCATTCATACTGTATTTCAGGTAAGAAAGTGATATTTTATACACAAGATTACTGCAGGCACAACACCATGTCATGATGATATTTGTAGGATACAGAAATGGCAGACTGCAGTGTTTGCTGATCTCCATGAGCATGTAATTTGTTCGTAGTATTTTATGAACAGAAAGTGAGAAAGTGAGTCTATTTACATACAGATTTTTTAAAATTTCTGTACGAAGTGGCTTTCAGTACGAGATTTCATTAAACTGAAAAGTTGGAAGAACATTTTGTTTTCTTCTCTTTGCTCTTCAGTTTCTTAAACTGCTTATGCAACTGTAGCACAGAAATTCTGAAAGAGAAAATATTATCTTTTATCAACATTTAAAAGCCAGAGTTCATTTGATTATCTAAGACTTTTGCGCATGATTCTTCACTCATATCCCTCTGCTCTCATATATTTTGTCAATCTTCTGCTCCTTGGTTGGGAGTCTGCAGGATATTCTTGCATTTTCTTGACAGGATTTCTCCCTGAGAGAAGCCATGTTTACCGTTTCAGGGTTTGGCTTGGGGAACTTGCGGATTTTCCTCATCGTCACAGCTTTACCTCCTTCAGTTCCTACTGAATTCCCTTTAAATACCTCATTCTAGTTCTTAATTTAGAAATTCACTTAACATGGCCAAAATAGAGCTATTTTATTTTCCAATTTTTCACATTCTTCTTCTTTATGATAATCTCCACAATATTTTGTCATGCAGATATTTTATTAGTTAGCGCTTTGTTTGGCTTGAAACAACCATAGCTCTTATTCCTGGACACAAAAGTGCCTATGTTTACCTTTTTCACATTACACAAACCATTTCTAAGCAAACTGATTTTCACAGTGATGAATAAGAAATGAGACTGATATTTTGACTGCTCCCCACTATCCTTCCTTTTCAACATTATTATTTTAACATTATGAACAACAATTTTTCCACATCATTTGTTCTTGTCTAAACATTTGTGTACCAAATTCATGCAGCCTCCTACATGTATAATTACTGATATAACAGATATATGAGAAAAAAGATGCAGCTACAGTTATACCAAAATATTTTATCATTTCACTTCCTCACATCATTTCCCAAATGTTTTCTTACGAAATTTTTTGGTTTAAAATTTTCTCTTACTGTCATGCTTTAGACTGGCTCAGAATCGAATGGACAAAATATATGGGGAGAAATAATTTAACTAGTGAAATGTGTAGTGTCTAATACAAAGAACTTGGATAGAATTCCCCACCAAGTGATTATAAGATTTCTGTTTGCTCTCTTAATTAAAAAAAATCCCCAAAACTCATAAAAAAGGAATTGCAAAAAATGAACTATGAATTTTGTTTAACAATATCAATGAATTGGTAAATATAAATGATAGAACTTTGGTTTCTTGTCCTTTATAAACAAATTTTTTATGTTCTATTGATCTTACTGTGAATATGCTTGAAACAAAATACATTTTTTTGAAAGTAAAGACAACATTAGTAGTGTACCAAAAATTTACAACATAGTTTTAATAGCTATATGAATTGCTAATAAAAATTGAACTATTGATAGACATTTAAGCTCATCGTATCTGCTTGATGCCTATTTGCCTGTCTGACATCCTTTTGTGTTCATAATACACGTTTGATGTACATTATTGATTAATTGTATTAATGTTAAATGCAATTGAGGGAATAGCTCATAACTGCCTCAGGTATGCCTTGCTAGACAATATGCAAGTTAACCTGGTCTTTTCAGAAAGTCTAGCATTATAAAAACATGTAATTGAAGTAGAATTTCAATGAGGTGTAAATGGAGTTTCTATGGAGAAATAATATGGTATGGTGATATATAAAAATGTGTACAATATCAGAATTTCTTGGAACAATTCCTTGTAGAGACCACTTCTATACGCTCAGATTTTTAGCTATCAATCACTTTATAAAGTCTGACGAAGAGGTCACATGATCCCACTGACTACCATATGTGTAATCTGACACAAAAATCAACACTTCCCTAATAAAGAACCATTGAAAGTCCTAATGTTTCATGTTCTGGAGGACTGCGTTTTGGCAGAGTGTCGAATCAGGAACATATATGGAAGTAGATGTAAAGAACTGGAGACTACAGAAATTCTTTCATTTTGCCCTGCCATGTGCTGATGTGCCGAAAGCCTTAAAATTACCTCTGTGTGTCCCTTCTCTTAATAAAACAAGGTATGGAAGCAAAAAACAGCTTCTCTCATCAGGCTTTTTGAAACTGCTTCTCTATTATATGTGTCAAGTAAATCATACATTTTTCAACCCCAACAATATAAAAATCCCCTGTAGCAAGTATATGTTTCAGTGTGTGAAGAAACAGGTAAGATGAATTCGGCAATTAGAATAAAACTGAACCAAAATTGAAGAGACCAAGACAAGAGAAAAGGAGAGAGTGAGCTAGTCATCGGAGGTACATTCAGATCCACAATTTTCTCTCAGCCACCTGCTCCTTGGAGAAAAACAAGGAATGGTGTACATCTAGCACAGGACATGCCTTCACAGAAACAAGCACACTAGGGGCAACTTAAGCTCCTAAGTTTGTTCTTTGCATCTTAACAGGAAGTATTTTTCAGCTCCTTTAATTCAGTAGACACATGTGCAAGTCAATCCAGGACACCATCACACTCTGCTTGGATTTTCTACTTCCTTGCAGATAACACACCCTGGGTTTGGCAGTCTCACCCTGCCTCAACCTGTCTTTCTCAACAGATGCAGCTTACTGTGAAGCTAAGCAGCTTCCTCAGAAGCAAAAAATAAAGATAGAATATTGGTTAGAAGACCGGAAATAAAAAGCCCGGAAAGCTAGTAACAAATCATATTTAATTGAAACTTTACCAGTCTGTGGTTTCTCTGTTTTCAGATACCATTTTTTACCTGAAGTTAATATGACAATAACTCATATATAAAATTTAGATGGTCAGTCTTACTCTATTACATGAACTTATTAACATCATAAGTCTACTAACAGTTTTTCACTAAATTAACTTTTGTGTATTTGTATGATCACATAATACTTTAGATGTTTTGCTTTTCTGTATGACCTTCTACAAAGAGTGCAAGAAATGTCTATTTTCCTATGACTTTGCTATAGCTATAGCAGTATCAAGGTTGATACTTAAGCTAATTTAGTCTTCACAGTGGCTTCTGTAGTCCTCTGTAAGCTCTGAAGAATGCAACTGTACCGCTACCAAGACACAGGACTGATTGCCAGATTCTCTGTCTACAATACATTGAAGGCAGCTTTCCCATTGTAGATGTACTCCAAGCCTTATGGAAATGCACAAGGTCCATTAGAAATAATTCATTCCAGAAACTGTATTAGGACTCATTAACTAGTTCTTCCATTAGACCGTTCTTTCCCTGTAGAGATGTATTTCTGACTGAACAATATTTCAAATGAGGTCATGCATCACATAAGTTTATTGATTTTTATTGACATCAGCAATGAACATATATAAACCAACAAAAACAAATAAATGTAAATCAGCTAGTTACAGACAAGATAAGAGAATTTAAAATGTGGCAAACATTACACTCAACTTTTTGAAGCTACATAAGTCCTTAACAGTTCATAAAGAGTTGTTTATGATATGAAAAGTATTAAATAAAAATAAATACACTCACTTCACTATTAACAGCTGGCAATGAAATGCAATAATTTTATTTTAAGAAAATATTTATATGTCCAATAAAGTAATATAGAGATGAATAAAAAATTAGTAGCTACTTGAAAAATGCTAAAAGTGTGAAGATACCTATATAAGATCCTGGCAGTGTCACTGAATCAACTATTTTGATATGTGAAAAAATCTGGACACAAGCACATAGGATACTGCACAGCTGAGAAGAGACCCTAAGGCACTCAAAAAAGCAAAGTGGTAACATAATAATTTAGACCCAGGAAGTACATAACTATGTTTTGTCCATATAGTCATTCTAGATACCTTTAAAATAACAGTACAGATAGAGATTAAGGTAGTCTTCAGTGACTTACGGTCATTCTGAAATTTTCAGATTTTAGTTTCAGTAACGCATACTTCCAGAAAATTTCTAAGGAATTTTCAGGTATAGGTTCCCTAAAAGAGTCCCCTCAAAAAAGCTTCAGCTGTGTTTCAGAAGACAACTGAACTTGTGCAAATTGCAGGAAGTACATGCGTGGTACAGGTAATAGGATCATCATCAGACACTCCACTATGCCGTTACGCATTAGGAACTTCAGGGGAATATTGGTTTTCAGGATCACATTTCAACAGTAATCTAGAAAAATGTTCTAGAGAGTTATTGTCTGAGAGGTTTCATTCTCCATGTCTATTCTACGTGGCTATTCACACATTCTGTGTTTTCACTACCTATATGTATATAGTAGACTTCTGAGTTGTAGTCAATGTAGACAATAAACACTTCTAAAGCGTGATTTATTTCATTTTAAAGAGGTATTAGAGCAACCTATAATACACTATCCACAAGTGTCCCTTTTTTCTCCCTTGTCTTTGGAGGGAGTCCAGGCTAATTAGCTGAGATTTGGATGTCTGGACCCTATATGTCTATTTAGATAAATTTTAGTTATTTAATTTCTACAGCTTTCCAATTCTCTCTTTCACAAAGCCCGGACTCACAAGGTGTTCTAAAAAAATGATGTTGGATTCCTAAAGATATTTTGCTTGGCCTTTAATTTGTTTCTGAGTCTGCATACCACACATGTACCAGACTAGTACACTACAAAATGTGTAGGTTCCAGAAGATCATGCTTTGTCCTCCAGGCCCAAAAAAGGAGCAGAGAAGCTCAGGTTTTCTCTGCTTAGGGATAACTCCCTCTGGTGCAGCCTAGTGAGAGCCACATGAATAGCATTTGGTTCTGGGTTGTCTCATGAATGCCTGGTGCATTTACAGGGCTATTAAAATTACGTGCTCCCTTTCTCCTTTGGATTTAGTAGCAAAGGTGTCAATAGTAGTAATAGAGACATTTGTGTGTACATACAGAAATACAAGATACTTGCCTTGTAACTAATTTAATTTAGATCAAGTCCTGACTAATTTAGGTGTGCACTGACTTCAGAGAACATCATATGGTCTTTGTCTGTGGAAGAAACAGCCACAGAGACTCTCTTACAGTCTTTACCTGCTACTACCTTGCTCCTTGTAGGAGCCTCATTTTGAGCTGATAACTGAAAGGAATAAATGCCTTCTTAATTATATAATCACTTTACTATTAAAAATTTTTGTTTTCTTACATCTAGGAGAAAGTATTCCTAGGCCTATGACATTTAGCTCTAATCAGAAAGACTAGATGATTTTTAAGGTCCATTCTAACCCCTTAACAATCAATGATTCTATGATGTGCTTTGATCGTTCAGAGTCCAACACACACATTTTCCTATGGCAGGTCATACTTTTACACTCTTAATGAAGTTTTATGTAACATTCTTCTCTCTTTAGCTCATCTGGAGACATTTGTGCAAAATTCTAAATACTTAGTATTTGGGAGTGAATCATAGCTCCAAATGTTCTCATCAACTCAGAATTTTCAAAATATTTGTTCTAGACACAGAGTTGAGAGCAAGATCAGACAGGATTTTGATGGTAGATTTCTCTGCATCATCCCAGAAGAGCATTACAATGATTACTTTATTTCCTCTGTGTCAATGCATGCCTATTACAAGATCTGATTTTCTTTATTAGATGAATCAAATAGCTGACAGTATGAATCACAGTTTGAATGTCTTAGAATTTTAAAAAAGTCAACAAGATCTGATATAACATGCTCAAAAATTATTGCTGCATTATTATTATTAAATTTTGACTCAGGCAGTAAAACCAGTGTGCATTATGAAATAATATTTTCACCTAAACCCATCTCTTCTATGATCAGAGTCTGCTACCTGCATATTTAAAGGTACTCTTTCCTTTACTATTTGTTGTGTAAAACCCCACTATTATTCTAAATTTTCTTTTCTTCCTATTTTAACAATTCTAAAACAGTTTTGTTTACCAAACTCAGGTGTCCTATTCCTACTCATCTTTCATAAATAACTGGACACATTCTGTCTTATAGAGAGATTGCATACCTGAAATATATAAACTGGAGATGCCTCATTTAGATTACTGCCTTTTTTTTTACTTTTTTTTTTTTTTTCAGACCAATACATTTTGTAGCAGAATACAGAAGTATAAGTGGGAAATTCAGTACTCGTACATCTTTGTCTTTGGTTTCTATTTCTAACATACTAATCTCTGTAGTTTAAAAAAAAATGAAATAGCACATCTAGAAATATGTGTCTGGCTTCAGACACTGATTGTCAATTTTCTGTTTTATAAGGTATGTAATGCTCTTGCTTGGAAGGGTTCTCATGTCAGTCTAGGCTGACCTCTTTTTTTTTTCATTGGTCAATAAATTGTCAATGGCTTTGTGTGCACCTGCTAAATGAGTTTCCTTTCAGATAAGTCTGAAGAGGAGTAAAGTTTGCCAGATGTCCATTTAACTTAGAAGCTGTCTCTGACTGAGGCCAAAAACAACTAGCAAAACAAAGGAAGGAATTATCCCCACTGAATGCACAAGCAGATGCAGGACAAGCAGAAGAAGAGTTCTTTCCAAAAGGACAACACACAGGTCAGATATGAGAAAACTAAAACAATTAGTGTGGTATAACAATGAACATATTATGGTAGTGCTCTCAGAAATGACAGCTTCTACCTCCTGTTCTGCCTGGCTATTGTATTAACAGCACTTGCCTAAATTATAGCTTACTGAAGATCAAGATTTCATGCATGTTTTTCTTCACCAGCTGGTTGGTGACTAGTGAAGTTAGAATAAACATGACTGTAAACTTGGGTTGTTAGAGATCTTGAACTCTACTGATTTGTGTGGTGCTAAGACAAGAATCATGGCAATATACTACAATTTGATCTGATTATTACCTTAATTAGCATTTCTGTTTCAGTGAGTAAGGCCCACACAGAGGTGTTCTAAGTACCCTCATTGCATTAGGTCTGGTCAGTTCTTTGTCCAGAAGTTGGACAAGATGTGAATATTTGAGGTACTTTCTAAGACTGTATTTGAGTTGAGAATGAGGAAGCATTGTAAAACATAAAGATCCAGTCTACTTAAGTATTGTACAAGTATCGAGGAACTTAACCTCCAAACTAATAAAGGCATATTATTTTTTTTTCAAAGAGGTGTATGTTCTCTCCATTTTCTGATCTTTCATGATTTAAAAGGTCTAAGATCTTAAATTCTCTCTAAGAAAATATTTCCTAGTTCAGAAATCACACTCTGAATCATTCAGAATCACATTCCCTTCCTTGGCTGTTGGTAGCTGTTGCGCAGTTACATATTTTTCAAGATGCCAGAACATGTTACAAGATTTCCACAAAAATGACCTCTGGGTTAGAAGTAAAAACAATTATCAGCACCAGTGCAAGCTATATGCTTACTTGATAGTGTAAAGAAATATTTTATAGCTTGCTCTGGTAACCACACTTCCTCAAGATCCATTGGTTTTCTCCTTGCTTTACAAAAACCTCCTCAGGTCTCATTTTATACATATTGTAAAAGATGGAGCTATACTCATGAAAACTTTATATCTTCCATGGATGGCAGCTTATTTAACTTTGCAATAATATAACCAGAGGCTTCTTCCTTCCCCAGAGTAGTATGTTACTGGAAGGAACAAAATTATCAGAGCTACTGATAGTCTTGGCTCTGGTGTGGGATGGGGGAAATTCATTTAGGCTATTTCCATTGACATAGAAAAATGATTGGAAGATAATATAAGATAAACTGTGACAACTATATTTACTTCCTTGTTGTTTTCTTTTAATTTCTGTCCAAATTTTTCAATACAAACAGAAATTGATTTAATGGAGAACATAAGATTACATATTTCAAAGTAAGTACCAGGTATGTTTATTTCTATTTATATAAAAGACAGTTTAAATTATTAAACATACTGTGGCGTACTGGTAGTCATTTACAATTTTATGTCTTATATAATGCTGTTGCAGACTAGTTAAGAATTAGTGAAAATATAATCAGCTATGCAACTCAAAACAAATCTAATTGCTATTAAAGCCAAAATTTCTCAGAAGATATTTCTTATTGTTAAAAATTTCTTAAAGAAAATATTATCTTTTGAAATTAAAACTTGCATTTTTCTTGCAGAATTCTGAGATTTGACCAGCTTTAAATTTAATTCTCCAAGTTGAATCAAGAAAAACATCAACAACCCACAAAAGCTGTTGAAAAGTGTAGCAATTCAAAGAATATGCAGAACTACTCATCTCTTCCACCTTAATTATATCAGTCTCACCATAATGGAGAAAAGAGTGGGATAGCAGTGGCCACAAATAGAGAGAATTTAGGGGATGAGTTATCTAGGTGTTAGAAACATGCAGTCTTCATTACTTGCCTAAGGTCTTTCCTCAAGACTTTCCTTAAAAAAGCCTTTGATCTTATTTACTTCCCTCAAAGGCTTAGAAAATGGGGAAACTCAAATAAGAGTCGGCATAGAAAAAATAGCACTTAATTAGTACTTGGTGCTGAAAATCTCCAAAGTGCCCTACAAATAAAGACTAATCATCGCAAGATCGTTTTTAAGGAGAGATAAATGTTTATATGCTAATAAAAAAGTTTTAAAAATATTCCCCAATGTTAAATGTCTTGACTCAAGGTTAAAGCAAAACAGGCAAAGAATTTGGAGATTAAAAATTCATAGGTTTTAATCTACACACAATGTTTAACCTAAGTTCAGGGTCAAGAGTAGCTTTTAATTAACAGAAAAAGAGAAAACTAATTACATTGTTGATAAATTGTATTGTCATAAAAATTTGTAATTATAAAATAAGGAAACATCCATATGATAAATTTATAAGAATTTTTTTTACTATTATTTATTTAAATTCAGGAAATGTAAGGCTCCAATTGCACTCTCCTCTCAGGAGAGGTGTACCATCCCGCTAATCATTTTTGTGGTCCTCTCTTGGACTTGGTCCAACAGGTCCATGTCCTTCCTATGCTGAGCACCCCAGAGCTGGATGCAGCACTGTGGGTGGGCTCTCACCAGAGCTGAGTAGAAGGGCAGAATCCTCGCCCTTGCCCTGTTGGCCCTACTGGTTTGGATGCAGCCCGGGACAGACGTGGTTTTCTGGGCTGCAAGGGCACATTGCCAGATCATGTCCAGCCTCTCTTTGACCAGAACCCCCAAATCCTTCTTGCCAGAGTTGCTCTCACTCTGTTCATCCCCCAATCTGTCTTCATACTGGTTCTTGCTTGATTATTTCTACCCACTGCCAATATTTGCTATCAAAAGAATTTGAATTTTGATGTGAGACTGCCCTTTTGTTAGAGAAAATGTTTCATCCTGACCGAATATATCCTTAACGCTGAGATACTGTCCCACCCATGTGGCATGCTTGCCACAGAAACCAAAGGAAGATAAAACAGACTCTGTACAGTGAGAAAAGTACCTTCAGCAGACCTTTTTAGAAGTTCTGTTGGTCCACATGAGGTTCCATGGAGGTAATCTTTCACCTTTTCCTACAACAGAGAAATCTCCTCCTGCTGATCTGCACTTTAAAGGCTGCAAGAGAAAAGAAGGAAAGAAAAAGATTTAAAGGAGTTAGGATGTGTCTAAGTAGAAGGGGAATCTTAGACTTTCTCTTTGTTTGTCAACTCCACAACTGAAGACTCACAGAGGTGACAACTGTGCATTTTATACCTACAGGATATCTCATCTATGAAGGGTGATTATTACTGCTTTTTGTGAGCTTTTGAGCTACTAAAGTCTTTCTCTGAAGTGAAAGAGAAATAATCACCACCCTTCACTGAAGAGATTTTATTTGTTCTGCAAGAAGTCGTGTCTTCATAAAATCCCACATTTGAAGGCTGAATTAGTAAGCACATCAGCTTCAGTCAGTCAGTTTTTATTTCAGCTTTCTAGCCTTAAGGAGGAATACTAGTCCTTTACTCTCCCATGGAAGGAGGTCAAGCTCTCTGACAGAAGGAGAAATCCTGTGGAACATCAGGAATGTACATGTCACAGGGAATAGCAACCAACGAGCTCTGTGGAGCTCAAACTTTTCCATTAACTGAAAGTATGTTATATATTGAATGTTTCTTTTGATAAAAAATAGTAACCATTTTTTGTGAATTTTTCAAAATACATTGGTCCTTTCTCCATATCTTGAAGACCCAAGTTGCTATTTAAAATTTGCATATTAAAGTTAAATGATTCCAGTGGTGCTTCTGACAACTCTTTTTTTTTTTTTTTTTAAACACATTTCATTTTCATGACTATGTGTTCTGTTTGCTAGCTGACCTGGGAAAAACCAATGCACAGCTATAACATCTTGACACCCACTCAAGTGCACACTAATTTTCTGTGCTACATTTCTAAGGAGTGTTTTGTGCATTGTTAAAGGTGTCTGGATTGCCTCAGCATATGGAGTTCTGCACAATATTATTTTGTACTTCTGAAGTACTACTGGCACTGAGTGTTGTATTAATACATTAACACACTAAGTATTATGCTGTCCCTGACTCAAAAGAAACTGCACTAATATGTTTCTAATTTGAAAATGGATGTGAGCTGTAAAATTCAGAGTAGGCTTTCAAGACTCTAATCCCTCAAAGAGAGATGGTAACACTATGCCTCACAGAGTACAAGTAGCATTTGCTTTCAGTATTTTACTCTTTATACATGAAATAGAATTGTATTAACTTCACTGAATTTAGAGTCTATCTTCCTCAACACTTACTTCTAGTGTATTCACTCTGTAAGTCTTATCTGGATGATTTCACATTTCTATTCTCATTCTAGTTAGCCACTTGCTGTTTAAAACATTTAACAGCTCTGAACGCACTTAGGAGCATGGAGTTATGCTTTCAGGATTTTAAGCTTTTGCCATGCTGCCCACTGCAAATGTAGGCACTGATTCATGAGCTTTGTAATCTGTGCCTTCTTATAAGTCAGGTTTATGGATTTGTCCTGAAATCTGCATATTGCAAAACATCATTACATTAAAAAAAATCCATTTTTAATCATAAGAAAACTGTGACAAGCTACGATATTCATGGTAAACGCTCCCCCTCTTTGGCACTGAGAAATCAATGAGGTGTATTGGATGTCCTCACAGGCAACTTCACTGCTATGGAGCTGATCCTGAAAGCTGCTCACTTGAAGAACCTGAGGTTGGATCTCCTTAACACTGCAGGCCCTGCTGTAAGCTCCAGAAACTTCCAAGGGCTTCTTGCTGCACATAAAAATGTGTGCTTGGTCCCACCGTCTACTGCAAAGTCTTTAAAACTCCTAAGAAAATCCCTGCCACCCATCACTAATTCTGAGATCATTTGCCCACATCCCATAAAAACCACAGGAAGCTCCAGGTGAAGGGCCCTTAAACGGCCACCCATGTTCTGCAAACTAATCCTATTGTGATGGGATGAAGGGAAACAACTCATAGCTCAGGAACTTGAAGGAGAATCAAAGATGGGAGATAGAACAGAAGGAGAGACAAGTTACATAAAACTTTTCATACAGCTGTCACCTTTTCCAAGATAGCACAAAATGAACTCACTACTTGCAGAAAGCCTAGAAAAGATACCGAATTGCAGCTCTCTAAATGCAGTTTGAAAAGCTAATGAAAGTAGACAGTAAGCCGTATTAATCTATAACACAAATTTGAATTGCTCTGATGTCACTGTTACTTAGAATATGTCAAAATATGTTTTCTATAACACTGTACCACATATACTCTATACACCATTCTGCGATGTGGTGGGCTGACCTTGGCAGGCTGCCAGGCACTCACCAAGCCACTCTCTCTCTACCCCTCATCAGCAGTACAGGGGGATGAGCCAAGAAGATCATAGGTCAAGATAAAGACAGGGAGATCACTCACTAGTTACTGTCTCTGGCAAAATACACTCATCTTTAGGGAAATTTATTTAGCTTTTTGGCAATTAAAAATAGAGTTGTATAGGAAGAAACAAAAACAAATCCAAAATTACCTATCCTTCTTCCAGGATTTAGAAAAGTCACAAAATTGTCTTGAGATTTTCAGTGTTTACCACATTGTAATCTAAAGGACAGAAAAAGAAAATGCTGCAGAAAAGAAGCACAGCATATGAACACAAATGGTGTAGTTGAAATTAAATACATAAATCTTTACTTTAACTCTTTTTTTAACAGAATAAGGCAATCAGCTAGGGATGAGTCAGGAGCAAAGATAACTTTTTTCTCAATATGTCAAAGAAAAACTTTATTAATATAAGGTACTTCAAGAGCAGAACAAGAAATAGAAAGGCTTTGAAATCACTGTCTTTGAAGTTGCTTATGGCAAGACAAGACACCCCATCAGAGGAATCAATTCTCCAGCTATTCAAGATTTACTAAAAAAGCAATCCACTATAAATGCTTTTTACCGGAATATTCTGTGACTCTAGAAAAATCTCAGAAGTTAAATTGTTGTCATGGGTTGGACACTGGCCAAACACCAGTGCACTCACAAAAACCCATTCACTAATTTTCCTCTGCTATAGTTGAGCAGAGGAGGGGAAAGAACAATTAAAAAATTCATGGGGTGAGATAAGGATTAAGAGAAAACACTTTAATGGCAAGACAGGCTCAAAACTTTAAAAGGTATAAAGAAAAACTTATTAACAGAATTAAAAGAGGATAATGAGAGCTAATATAAACCTTTAGAACACCTTTCTCCCCTCTCCCAGCCCTTCTTTCCTTCCCAACGACATCCCAGGGAAACAAAACATGGGGATTTTAGTCAGTTAGTCAGCTTTAAAAATCTTTCTTCAGTTCATTTGGGGAGAGGAGTCTCTTTTGCTATGCCATAGGGTCCTTCCCACAGGAGTCAGTTCTTTGTTCACTTTTCCAATGTGGTTCTAATTTTCACGAGTATCAGTCCTGCCTGAAAATCTGCTGCAACATGAGACCCTCCCACGAGGAAAGTAATCTTCCCATAACTGCTTTTTCACATGGGCCATTAGTTCATTAAGTGTAATTTTTAAGGGTTAGCTGTTCTAATATAAAAGAAAGGATCCTCTATATTAACGTGCCGGCACGCTGGCTGGGCTGAGATGGCAGCAGCTTGGTCTAGGCGTGTCCCACACAAAGGTAGAACACCCCGGGGCACCTCGGTGCCTCGCTTGCCAGCCTCCCAGCCCGTGCGGTAGAGGGCACGGAGCCTAGCGTGCCTGGGGCTTTTGGATAACCCAGGCGCAGCCAGAAATAAATGAGCAGAGGGGGCTCTCGGCCGGTGATCCAAGGGTTTATTGTAGAAGAACCTTCAAATGGACCGAATGCCAAAGAGAGCAAGGCAAGACAATCAGGGGCTTTTTAAAGGATACAGGGAAGGGGGCGGGGTGACACCACAGGGACCCATAGGAAGAGGAGAAAGGTGGGACAGGCCAGGACACCTTCCCTTAGGGGACACAAGAGGTGTCTGTCAACTGTAGACAGAACCACCCCTCAGGAATCCTAGGAAACCAAAGGTAGAAGCCATCTTCACAGAACGGGGGTTTCACTCCTTGGTACCAGCCCACCAAACCTCCGTCTCTGAGCCCTGTGGCCCCCTGGTTGGTTCATTCACCACAACATCTCCTCCTTTTGGGTTTACTGGAAAGGCTTCTCCGATTGACTTCGCTAGATACCTTTTAAAAGTAAACTTAATACAATAAAAATTATTAGAAAAACCCACAGTCCAGTTTTGATTAAGGATTTCACCCATCTCCCAAGTCCCCATTGTCACCCCGGGGCACCTCGGTGCCTCACTTGCCAGCCTCCCAGCCCGTGCGGTAGAGGGCACGGAGCCTAGCGTGCCTGGGGCTTTTAGATAGCCCAGGTGCAGCCAGAAATAAGTGATCAAAGGTGGCCCTCGGCTGGTGTTCCAAGGGTTTATTGTAGAAACACCTTCAAATAGACAAATGCCAAAGAGAGCAAGGCAAAACAATCAAGGGCTTTTTAAAGGATACAGGGAAAGTGGCGGGGTGACACCACAAAGACCCATAGGAAGAAGAGAAAGGTGGGACAGGCCAGGACACCTTCCTTTAAGAAACACAAGAGGTGTCTGTCAACTGTAGACAGAACCACCCCTCAGGAATCCTAGGAATTCAAAAGCAAAAGCCATCTTCACAAAATGAGGTTTCACTCCTCGGCACCAGCCCACCAAACCTCCGTCTCTGAGCCCTGTGGCCCCCTGGTTAGTTCACTCACCACAACAATCCTCTTCTTCTGTCCTTGGAAGCAAGGGTTCTCTCTTTCTCTCTGTTCAAGCTTCTCACCAGATCACAGCTTCGCAGCATTCACACACTCCAGAGTACCTTTTTCTCACAGGCTGCAGGTGAATTCTGTATCCCACAATGTGCTTCATGAACTACAGGGAAATAGTTTGTTATATTATAATCCTCACCATGGCTTGCAGAAGAATCTCAGCTCAGATGCTTGGAGCACCTCCTCCTCTCCCTCCCTCCTTTGCGCTGACCTTGGTGTCGCCATGTTGTTCTCCTCACATGTTTTCACCTTTCCTTTTCTCTGACTCAGGAGAGAATTGGTGATCGTAGTTTCGTTTGTTCTCAAATTCTATCAATTGAAAAGATTTTATAGAGTTCTGCAGCACTGAAAGTTTGATCTTGTCTGGGCTTCTCATCAGAGAATAGCTTGCCATGCCTTTCGCTCCTTGTCACGTGGTCCCCACTGGAACCACCCAGGCTGTGCCGGCTGCCGCAGCATCAGCTTCATTTAATGCTTCTCTTCATGTGGGGCGCCAAAAAGGAGAAGCTGCTGCCATGGCTTTTGTCCCTCTGCCTGCGGTGCGGCAGGCTACAAGTGGTCAGGCAAGCAAAGTCCATCGCTGGCCGTGCCAAGATGGTGGTGCCCACATGGCCACTTTGGCCCCTGCCCCTGCCACTCTCAGCCGCAGGCTGTGGGGCCGCTCCTGGTGCCGGCCGTGGGGCTGCTCGTGGTGCTGGGATGGCCCCCAGCCACCCCCTCACCCACGAGAGGGCAGGAAGAAAGAGGAACGCGCGCCTTTTTTCCTTCTTAAATATGCTATCACAGAGGAGTTGGTAACTTCTCTAATTGGGCCAGCCAACATGTCAATCGTTAGAATCTTTAGGGATTGGCTCTGCTGGACACAGTAGAAGTTTTGAGGAGCTTCTCTCTCAGAAGCAGCCTCTGTGGCTTCCTCCACCTCCAGTAAAATCATATTGTGCTAACCTAACACAACAGTATACTGAAAGATAGGAGCTATACACATGGTTGGAAAAATCTGGCTAATTTTCTCAGTTCTGGAGTAAGTTCTGATTAAGGAAAAATAAAGGAAAGATAAAGTTAATGGCAAACTCCCTTGACTTATTTCTCTCAGTCCTGCACAGATTGCTGTTCAGACGAAACATGCAAAAAAATATTTTTCCCTCAAGATCGGGAAATAAATTGAACTTTAATGAAGACGAAAATTACAGTTTAATGGGATCTTTTACAAGTTCAGCTTCATCCTATTTCCCATTTTACTTAGATGAGACAAAAAGACAAAAATAGCTCTAGAATGTATTTGGCTGTTACCAGTATTTTGGCTTAACTCAGCAATAAAAGTCTGTCAGCTATGAAAGAGGTGTGAATATTCTGAATAAATATATTAGCTTGTTTCATAACTGCATTACTTCTTTCTGTGCAGGTAAAAAATTCTACTGACGTCAGCAGAGCTACAGTAGTGCAGACGGGCTAAAATAATTGTTCTGTTGAAAGTTTGACTACTCATGAAACCAATTTTACAGCTTTCCATTCACGAGTTATAGATATATTAAAGATCTAAACTTGCAGATATGAAGGGTATTATTAACCCAAATTTCTATTTCTGACTACAGTGGAAAAATATGGTGTCAGGACAAATGATTTCAAAATCTGGTTTCTTTCTGCAAAATAGAAGCAGTCCTTGCTTACAAGGAAAACCACATCGACCAGTGGTGTGGATTACAAAGGATGAATTAAGAAGGAGTTAGAAAAAAAGGGAGACATCTCAAAACAGACCTTTCTGTTCCTCCTCAAGACATCTGATTCACGCTGACTACACATAGCAATGTGGTAATTGTGCAGTCTTGGCTTCCATTTCATTGTTCAGGGCTAATTTATTGCTGGAGGTTGACAAGAAACACAGGTTATCCCTACACCGTGATCCCTCATCGTGTTGTAGGGCTACAACTTGAAAATACTGGAGATGAGACTGGCTATTTGGGTTAAGAAAGATTATTTTTCCTTCTGGGATGAAAGTGGTAAAACCTTAATAGCTTGTTCACCTTTGTTCACCTCCATTTCAGAAATATTTAGTCAATTAGGTTTAGAACTAGGTAGGCTTGTTAGTTCTTCACAATATGCACCTCATGCCCCCTGTAGACAAAGGAGCCACATCACACAAATATAAGAGCCCTGAGCAGTTTTGGTCACCACAATATAAGAAAGATGTTAAACTATTAAAGAGAGTCCAAAGGAGGGCAATGAAGCGCCTTGAGGGGAAGCCGTATGAGGAGAAATGGAGGTCACTTGGTCTGTTCATCCAGACTGAGACCTCATTGCAGGAGACTTCAGGAGACTGAGACCTCATTGCAGTTACACTTTCCTTGTGAGGGGAAGAGGAGGGGCAGGCACTGATCTGTTCTCTGTGGTGTCCAGTGACAGGACACAAGAGAATGGCCTGAAGTTATGTCAGAAGAGGTTTAGGTTGGACATTTGGAAAATGTTTTCCACTCAGTGGATGATTGGGCACTGGAACAGGCTCTCCAGGGAAGTGGTCACAGCACAAATCCTGACAGAATTCAAGAAGGATTTGGACAATACTCTGGGGCATATGTTTTGACTCTTGGGGATGTTCCTGTGCAGGGCCAGGAGTTGGACTCAATGATCCCTGTGGGTCCCTTCCATCTCAGCACAGTCTGTGATTCTGTGATTCTATATTAGCAATATAGAAACGATAACACTAGAGCCTGACAATCCCCAATAATGCACTTAAATGCCTCGTTATGTGAAGAGGAAAAGGAAGAACAGCTCATTCTGTTCTTCATTGAGTGCCATACAATAATTTTATTAATTAACTCTCTTTGTCTTCCATGCATGTCTTGATGTTTGCCTTTTAATTTCTGATTTTTGAAAATAAGTTATCAACTTCAGGATACAATGAATAAATAAAACATGAGGACCAAAACAGTAGAAAAAAGTCACTAGTGCAAATGTACCACACCGCAATGCCTTTTTTACTGTAACATGACATGTTCCTAGAGTACCTCCAGGCTATGCCAGTCTCATTTCAGACTACAGAGCATATTACTGCAGATTGCACTTGCATGTGCACACTCTCCTCAGCTCTTCTACTTGTCTGTTTCATGCACTACTGCCTTCACCTTGCTCTAGTTTAAAAATAACTCAGAGCTGAGGCAATGCTAAGTGCATTTTCTGCTGGTTTCATCTGAGGAGGAGTTAGTTTTTTTCATAGTAGCTGGTAGAGTGCTGTGTTCTGGTTTTAGTATGAGAATAATGTTGATAACACACTAAAATTTTAGTTGTTGCTGTGCAGTGCTTACTGTAAGTCAAGGACTTTCCAGTTTCCTGTGCTCTGCCAGTGGGGAGGTGCACAAGGAGCTGGTGGGGGCATGGCCAGGACAGTTTATCCAAACAGGCCAAACGGATATTTTATGCCATATAGTGTCATGCCCAGTATACAAATAGGGGAAAGTTGTCTTGAAAAGTCTGATGGCTGCTCAGTGTCAGACTGCATCAGTCAGCGAGTTTTGAGTAGTTGTATTGTGCCTTTCACTTGCCTTTCTTTGTTTTTTTAATATCTGTCTCTCCTTTTCATTACTATTATTATTATTATTATTGTTATTATTAGCATTTTTATCATTATTAGTATTATTACATTTTACTTATAAACTTTAAATTTACTTGTAAGGTTTAGTTATAAACTTATACTTTACTTGAATTGTTCTTTTCTCAACCCATGGGTTTTATTTTTTTTCAATTGTCCTCCCCATTCCACAGATAGTGGAGGAGAGAGAAAGTGTCTGCACAGTACTAAGTTTCCAGGTGGCTTTAAACAATGACAGCCCTTTTTCGTGCCCAATGTGCAGCATAAAGAGTTGAGATAGCAAATCTGACCAGAGTGTGTTAAAAGTTGTCATAAGCATTCACTGTATAGGTTTAATAGTTGCTGGTCACATTTATTTGGTTTCAGAGTTGCACTAGTTCTCAGGGTTGTGCAGCATGTAATCCCTGTGGTGATCTTTCTCATTCATGTGATCTAGGCTAAGATTATAATTTTGTTGTACTTCCTAGTATTGGCCTGCCCTACAATATGATAGAATCATTGGCCATGAAACTAATTGGGTGAGTGTTCTTGGCATTTTTGTCACCTCTGCACTTTGGGAGCTACCTCTGGGGACCTGTTTATTAGTTACACCTTTTGCCTGTTCTCCTCTGACAACCAGCCTATGGAGGAGCCTTCCTTCCTTCCTTCCTTCCTTTCTTCCTTTCTTCCTTCCTTCCTTCTTTTCTTCCTTCCTTCCTTCCCTCCCTCCTTCCTTCCTTCCCTCCTTCCTCCCTTCCTCCCTTCCTCCCTGCCTTCCTTCCTTCGTTCCTTCCTTCCTTCCTTCCCCCCTTCCTTCCTTCCTTCCTTTCTTCCTTTCTTCCTTCCTTCCTTCTTTTCTTCCTTCCTTCCTTCCCTCCCTCCTTCCTTCCTTCCCTCCTTCCTCCCTTCCTCCCTTCCTCCCTGCCTTCCTTCCTTCGTTCCTTCCTTCCTTCCTTCCCCCCTTCCTTCCTTCCTTCCTTTCTTCCTTTCTTCCTTCCTTCCTTCTTTTCTTCCTTCCTTCCTTCCCTCCCTCCTTCCTTCCTTCCTTGTATCTTATCTTCCAGCATGTTGCTGCATATGGTTCAGGTCTTAAGGTTAAACAACTGTTTAAGAACATCACCTGAAAATCTACCCTAAGCATGGATAGATACGAGTGGTAGGGTGTGTATGATAGTACAGGCAACCATGGACTGTGGGCATCTCCAGTGTTTTGTAATCTCACCTCTGGAAAATTGCAGTTTCTAGAAAAACTCTCAAAATATTTGAAAAAAGTATGCTGTCACCCCTGCAATTCCAGAGAGACACAAATCACTGCAACATGCCCAGAAGTGCACAAAGAAACTGCTGATGTGGTGTTTAGGGACAGTGGTGAATCTGGCAGTGCTGGGTTAATGGTTGGACTTGATGGTCTTAAAGGTCTTTGCCAACCTAAATTTTTCAATGATTCTATTCTATGCTGGGGATTGTTGCAAAGAATGTTTTAGGTTGCTCAAAGAATCATGACTTTTGAGTTCTGTTCAACACTTGTCAGTACCCTCAGAGGGAAAAGTAGGTCTTTGTTTCTGACATTTTTATGCTATAATACACTAAACTCTTGCAAGTATAGGTGAAGATGAAGAATTAGCACACATTGTTTAAAATACAATTACAACACTCATGGAACAGACATTCCTTCTTAATTGAAGCAGCAAGGTTAATTCACATAGAAATTATTCTGATTACAAATACTCTCTCATTCCTTCTCTACTGACTGTGACCATGCACACTTTGTGCAGTCAGCACATGCACACTTACTGCCACTAGCTCAGAAAGAGAGCACTTCTGATACACAATAATGAGAAATAGACCTGCCTTTCTTATGGGATCTTGGTGCCCAGCTACCACAATGGAAGTGACAAATTTGATGGCTTAATGGAACATATTAAAAAAATTCCTTTTTTGAGTTCTTTGCATAAAGATATTTCACTATTGTGATATTTATAATGTGCCATTAACTGAGTTTTTGCATGGACCAATCTTTTAAATTTAATAAAAAGGACAAAGTATCATAATTCCTTCATTATTTAGGGATTTTATTTTTCACTATATTTTTATGATTTTGGAACCCTGAGACTGAAAATAATCTAATTGCTCAAAATTATTGCTCATTTACCTAATTCTACTCTACTGCAAGAATAACATTATGCAAAATACACATTCATATGTGTGTAATACCTCTTCAACAAGAAATTGTTTAAACTATTATCCATATATTGTCAAATATAATCTTACTTTAACTAACAGCTATAAGGTATCACTTTTTCATTCTTGTCCCCCTTTCTCTGAAACCAAAACTTTAAATTCGTCTCTGCATTTATTTCAGAATACATTTCAGAAATTTGTTTCCATGGGGTTCTTCTATTTTTCAGCTAAACATTAAAATTATGTTCTTCTGTTTCAAAGCAAGACTAAGGCTCTGAATTCTTGACTTTAACACTGAGAACTTGATCAGGAAATTTAAGCGTCTCAGATCTTTGGTACTGAATGATCGTATAATGCAAATTATGTGCTCCATTTTATCATCTTGCTTTGAGCTTGTAACTTGTACTTTCTGAGAAGCTCATTGATGAAAACATTTTTTGTCAAAAACGGGATAAAATTATGAATATCAATAAAATAACAAACTAAAATAAAAAAAGCCCAAAGTTAAAAATTTTATTAAAGCTGAAAAATCACAGAAGAAAATCATACATTTTCAACATAATAAATTACTTTTCCATCAAAATAATAATCAGAATGACTCAAAAGCACTTGTAGTACATATTTATACGGTGGACAAATAAAGAATTCAAATATCTAAATCAGATATCATTCTTCTCATATATGTAAATTTCCTGTTTTCCTATTCAGTCCTGTAGTGAGTATTTTACATTAAGATATTTTCTGATCTTCAGATATTAAGGGTCTCACACTGCTGCTCTGTTTATAGTGTGTTTTCCAACACCTCTTCACCTTTTGATTCTAGTTTCATTCCCAGAGGTGGCTCCAAGTCTGTGCTTTTGTAAATATTTGAGCTGAACATTTCTATATAAATTTGTATAACGAATGTGTTATTTCCCAAGTGACAGAATTGTATGTGTTGAATGAGGTATATGATGTAAATACAAGGCAGGTGAATAGAACTGTGGGAGAAGATTTAGCTCCGGCTTTTAGAACAGCAATAACCATAATTTCTCTCAATCAGGTAGTAGTTTTATAGTAAAACCTATTTGAACTGGTTTTACAATCATGTATATCACAAATGAGTTTATTGTTAAATGCAAAGGTTTTTTGAGGTTTTGTAGTGAAAAATTTTTAGATATTAGAGTGGTTCTGTTGGTTGATAATGTGACGCAAACTTATTTTCTGATTTATGATAAAAGTACATAATGCTAAAAGCTTAAAAAAATATATTAATATTTCTCTGCCATTTTGCTTATTAACATTAGGTCCATAAATTGCTTTTAGCTGTACAGCTCTTTATAACAGAAATTTGAATAATGATGTTTGAAACAAACGTCAGCTCAAGAGCAAAAGAATAAAAGACCACATGCGAGTGCTGGAAAAACTGTTTCTCACAAAACCAAAGGCGTAGCCCTGCACTTAGAGGAAAATTATACAAAAACATAAAAAATCATGTCTATTTCTGTGGAAGAGTGTCTCCTTACATACTTTGTTTATACAAAAACTAAGTTCATGCTTACTTTTAATACAGAAAAGACAGGCTCAAGTAGTGGAAATAATAATGTTACTAGGAAGCTGTGCATGTGTTCCATCTCTCCTGAGTTCAGGGCTTCATTAAGGAGCATGGAGACATAGTCGTGCATACCCCATTATCTATAGTCATGATTGGCTCTTTAGAATACTCTACCTGGGCTCCAGACCACACGCCAGAAAGTTGCAGATGTCTTATAAATCCTTTTTTATATCTGTCAGTCCCATCTTGAAGTCGTTGGTACCAACACTAGGTCCGCAGGCTGATGCTGCAGAATAACTTTGTCAGATTTCTGAAGAGTAGGTTGTGCCGATCTGGACACAAATCCAGGAGGAAACAACCCGAGAGGGGCATCTCACTCTCTCTCTGTCTCTCCTGCCTGCCAGGCAAGCAGGCCCCGGCAGCACCTCCCCCACGGATTCGGGAAAATAATTTCTCGAGTGAAAGTGAAAAAAACTATTTATTTAACAAGCAGAGTCCCCCCGCTGTCATGGGGCAAAAAGAAAAAGAACATTGAAACCCCCTCCCTTGTCCCCTAAAAGAGGACTATGGATTTTAGAGTTCTTTCTGTAGGTAAAACCTGCAGTCCTGAGCTGGGCCGGGCCAGGCAGGGTCCGACGATCCCCCTTGGAGGGTCCCGCCGAGCAGGTCTGGAGATGGGAGCTGGTCTCGGATGAAAAGCAAGCCAAAAACAGTCCAAAAAGGAACAGAAGCCGCTGAGGCAGATCACAGTCCCTTCTCCGCTGAAAGCCGAAGACACTAGCGAGCAAAAGTCTTCTAACCAACAAATGTTGTCAGAATCGGGAGAGAAAGAATGCAAAACATTCTAGTTGCAAGGTCAAGCCAGTCGCTTTGAAGAGTTCTCTCAGCTTCTTTCACGCCCCCTTGCAATTGAAAGGTACACTAGAGATCAAGCAGGCGATGGGGAATACAGTATGGTCATAGAATCACTCCAAGACATTGGTATAGGGTTCAGCTTTAGAGCTGATGTTCTAAGGAGTGTGTTGTGTGGGAAGGTATCAACAGATAAGCCAAGCTCTGTCTCAATGGAGATATAATTAAAGCAGGTAATGTAATCTAGACAGATATCAGATAACCCTAAACCAGTTACCTATTATTCAATTTGACTTGTTAAATAGAGGGTTTTAGTAATATTTTAAGTGACTTAACGTATCCTTTCTGGCCTTGGTTTAATTTGTCTCCAGTAGATGATATGTTACTTCTGTTATACTGGTATCCTGGGAAAAAAATGGTATAATATAAGCAAATATAATTAGATCCTTCTGCTTTCTGATTAGAATTAAACTTTGTAAGTTTTTTAAGGTAATGTAGGTGCATTGATAGCGTGAAGATATCTGAGATACTTTACAGGGCCCTCTTAATATGCAAATATCATCCCTTGCATGCTTCAGAATACTGAAGGATAGCTCACAGAAGATTTAAGCCTGTATTTAGGGTAGATATTAAATTTTTATAAACTATCCAAGATATTATTCAGTCATCATTGAAATACTAAATTACACTAAAAATATTTCTGATTAATTCTACACAGATTCTTTCTCCTAGTTGTAGACTAGAGTTTCTGTCATGCAATGGACCTATATAAAAATTGTTACCACTAGTCACATTGTCTCGATGTTGGCTCCTTTCAGCCAACCAAGTTGAAATTTCTGTTAATTAACTGGCTGGAATGACTAACTGTTTTATCTGTTTTGAAAATTTAATTCACTGTCTTCTCCCTCTAAAGACAAACATGGGAATGCCACCATGCAATTTATCCTACCTTATCTTAAGAAAACAGGATAAGTTAAGCTAAGACAAAAACAATTTTCTCTGTTTATCTCAAAACTGAAGAAATTAAGATGCAATTAATTTCTGTAGTACCTGCCACATAATCTATCTCTACTTGGTCTTAAAGTTCCATAAATTTGCATCAAGGCAGGGCATAAATTAATTTTACTTAGAAGGGAAATAAGAGAATTCCTTAAATTGTAAACTGCAAAGGAGCTTTTACAGACATTAAGAACTCAACATAAGTGATTTTATTCTGGGTGTTCACACAGGCATTTATTCCCCTTTTTTAATGGTGAAGACAAATTAGGCATTTCATTTAAGAGATATACTTCTGTAGAGATCCAGAATTTTTTTTCAGATATCTATATAATAAATATGTCCCATTACAATAAATAAATAAATAAATAAATAAACTAGGTTAGACAGAGATTAATCACATTCTAAAAATCATGGAGGTTTGAATCCTCGTGTCTTCATTAAGTAATTAAAATCAATAATTTTTGTTAGCTTCATATTTGGTTGCCCAAAACAGAATGCTATTTCTGGTATTTTGTATAGGTACATACCACTAATCATCAACTGCATAAACATATTCATGACCATGTGGTCTAAATCTTTTCAAGGGCTTTTGAAGACCTATTCTTTGAAAGTCAGCATGCATACCTTCAATGCATGGATATTTTTAAAATTTCACTGATAATACAGATGGGAACAAATGTTTCTTTTTCTCAGGAAAAGCGAAAAAGCTTTACAGTGATGTTCAGCAAAGTTTTTAAAACCTTCAAAAGACTTGTACAGATGCAACTCCTCTGAAAACACACAGTGAAGCTCAAAATCTCCTAATGCCAAGCAGTTGGTCTTTAGAAAGTCTGAAAAATTCATTGCTGGAGACCATAGGGATCAAAAAAATCTAGCTATAGTTTAAGGAACTTAAATGTCCATAGACAGTCTGGATAGTGCAAGTAAACTTTGTAAGCTTAAAAGCTGTGATTGAAGAGATTTCAAAGTTTTAGCCAGACTTCATTAAAATCCATCATAAGATATATTGTTTAAATAAAGTTTTTTGTGAAATTCCAGGGTCCTAATACATTTTGTTTCCAGGAGCTGCAGATGAGGGATGGAAACCATAGTTTCACCATTCGAAGCATTCAGTGGCAAAACTCTTCTCTCCGTGCGTACTGCTTGGCTTCTCACTCCCACACTGTTGTGTGACACCTCCCAGTTGTGCCGAAGCAACTGCTTCGGAGTTCAGCCTGGAAGACAGCCAGGGGCTGATACGTTTTTAAAAGACATTTTCCACTTCCACCTCTATTTCAAGAAGCCTTTCTGCATAGATCAGTTGCTTCAACCCACAAATACTGGTGTGAGAATGACTGAGGAGTGTCGCTCTGTTACTCACCACAAAAAGCCAGGGGATGTTTGTAGGGTGAGAGCTGCTTTCACTGGGCCTGTCACACACATCACTTGTTGAAGCCTCATAGTCTGAGACTGACAGTGCAAAACCATGCTCTTTCTGGGACTTGGGTGATTGAACCTACAGGCAAATTAACAGTTCTTTCAAACCATAGGCTGGTCCACAAAAGCTTCTGAAAATTATCAGTCAGATTTCCAGAGCACTCAGAAGTAACATGTCTTTTTCTACAGTACTTAATACTTTTTAAAGAAATATTACAGTGGTGAAATCTAGCCACTTGAGTTCCTAGGTTAGAATGGAAAAAAAATTAACTCTCCCTGGCACTTGTAATTGTGCTTGGCTTACTGAGGAACAAAATAAAGCAGATTCAGGTCCATGCTCCTGGAGCAGTTGCAGTCTGCAACACTGACTGTGTAGAGTCTTACTACCTCAGTGTTGATCTTCTGGAGTTTTTTTTCACCATCCCTATTTTACAAAGAACCTACCCATACATTTAGCACTGAGGAAAAGTATTAAAGAAACAACACTCAATCATTATTCTTAGGCAAAAACCAAAACCCCCACAAAAAAGTAAATGAAAAGCTATAATGAAGGACTAGTTATTTTGCAAGTTACTAAATGATTTCCTTCCCAGGGCTCCAATCACCCTATTCATATTAACTGCTTGTGTTAACCACATTTGTTTGTCGTTCTAGAGAAGCTGATCAGAAACCCAGGTTAGGGGGAAAAAAAAAGAAAAGGAACCATAAACAAAATCAAAAACATGGAGAACAGAAAAAAATGGTGATGCAAGACAAATTTGGAGGATGGGAGTTATAGACACTGATTTAAGTTTATGAAATGTTCAAATATCCAGTGCCTTACCTGACATGTGCTTCATGTGTAGGACAAAACTGAAGATGAAGTATTTTTGTGCCAGCTGGCAGTCTGGATATAGCTGCCTACACATAAGGAAGTGTATGTGTGTATTGCTTTATTGATTTTACTCTTTCAAGAAAAGAATAAATACATTATTAAACCAGTAATAGTTCTTTTTATAAAAAAGCCTTATGTGCATGCTAGGCTCATATGATAGATGGGGTCTTTCTCTACGTAAGATATGTTTTCAAGCTCAAAGCACAGAGTAACTTTTTTGTTGCTTATCTGTTTTAAATATAAATTTTAAGTAAATTATGCAAGAAAAGAATCTCATATTATCTTTAGAATCAGTTTTTCCTAAACTTTCATACTTGTTACACCAAGCAATATCTAAGTAATTAGAGTTTCCAAGAAAAGCTCTGGCCTTCTAGAATGATTCTATTATCTTTAAGATTTTTTTATTCATGTCCGGTAACTGAAAACTTGCAGGAATAGAATTACTTGAATAAATTAGTTTTTCTCTAATAGACAAAGAACAGCTTAAGTTCTTACTGTTGTTATAAAAAGCATCTTCCCTTTATAACAAATTCTATTATTATAAACTCAGTTGTTAAAAAGAGAAACGTTATTACCTATTATATAGGTAAAAATGCAAACTGATTTCAGAGCGCTTAAAATAGAGAGAGAGACCAGGAAATCCATTGGGAAAGAAAAAAAAAAAAACAAACTAACCCAACATATACTTTTAAAACTAAATAAGAGGAAAATGGAAATCTAAACATCTCCAATGGTTAGGTAACACATTTCCTGAATTATTATTATTTGTCATAGCACACTAAGAAGCATTTCATTACTGATTGTGCCACTGTAGAATTTCAGAATGGTCCACTATATTGTTCACATCCTTGAAGACTAGGGAAGCACTGCAACAGTAATGAATAGTAAAAAAAATCTGACTTTAGAAGCACTGAAATTAATTTATGTCCTGCAACCACCTGCAGTCACAGCAGTTGGACTAGATGTATATTGTAAGTCCCCTCCAACTGTAACTATTTCTATTCTATTCTAACCCCATTTTGTCCTTCCCTAAAAGGAGTGCTTGTCAGAAAAGCAAATTAAGCTTCGTGACCAGGACACTGGCTTTAAGATAGCTTGTGTTCAGTGCTCACTGTCTCTATCTGTCCTTCACTCTTTGTATTTACCTGCCCTCTACATGATTTTCCTCAGTCTATCAGACTGTACAGCAGCTTCTAGAATATATAGTAGAGTGTAAAAAAGATGACTCCCTAGACACTGAAGGCCAGACAGAGAGACTTAGATCTGCAGAGAGAGGGTGCTGCTTTCAGAAGGGCAACAAACAACCAGAATCCTGGCCAAGGGATATCTTGGCATATCAGCATTGTACAGGTCTGAGTGCAGGAGAGACAAGATCAAATCCAGGCTAGTTATCTTGTAGAGCCATGTAATAAATTCACAGCCTGTTTCCACTCTCAAGGTGTAAAAGAAAAAGAAAAAAAAAAGTGGAGGAGGTGGGTGGATTGGTCACTTTTGGTGAGTGAAGACTAGCATCCTGACAGCTCTAGACAGAGATGCCAGAACCAGGCTGTCCTCAAGCAGCTGACAGGCTGAGAATGGTAGAAACCCCTGAATGAATAAAGCTTATTAACAAATGTATGAAATAAAACAACAAATGGCAGCCATCAGTTCAGGAAGATGGGTAGGATTGATGCTACAAGTAGTCATCACAGATTAGGCTCAAGGAGAACCTGTGAGTAGAGAAGCATTTCAGGAAAACACGTGAA
Organism: Callaeas wilsoni; assembly: GCA_013398955.1. Classification (NCBI taxonomy): domain Eukaryota; kingdom Metazoa; phylum Chordata; class Aves; order Passeriformes; family Callaeidae; genus Callaeas; species Callaeas wilsoni. Next base: position 164,130 of record VWPU01009925.1, on the reverse strand, counting down.
TCTCACTTCCACCTCTACTAAGCTCAGACTTTCAAGGCAAATATAATTCCATGGAACATTCAGCTCAGAAAAAGGATCAATAGCCAACCAATTTAGATTCACTTCCCAGTGAGGAAGTTATTAGAAACAATTTGTTGGAAGAAATTTGGAAACATCTTAGGAGCAGTGATTTGGACAGAAATAATGAACAATAATTCACAAGAAAATACAAGAGATGGATTTTGTTTTCTTAACATGTAGGGTTAGGGTTTCTCAAAGAAATTACTGTTCAATTGACATAGAAGATAAAATGCACCACCCATTTCTAATTTTCATATATTTTTAACAGAATTTACTATATGGAGAGGTGTACTGGCTGGGATGGAATTAATTTTCTTCATAGCAGCTCACCTGGGCCTGTGATCTAGATTGACCACCTAAACAAGTGATGATAAAATGCTAATGTTTAGCTGCTGCTGAGCAGTGTTTGCACAGTGTCAAGACTTTCTCTGTTTCTCACTCTGTGTCTCCTCAGTAAACTGAGGGGGTCAGTGGGGTGCAAGTGCACAAGAGGTTGGGAGTGTGCATTATCAGGCAGATGACTTGAACTTGCCGAAGAGGCATTCCCTGCCATACATCATGCTCATCTATAAAAAGAGAAAAAAGAGGTTTTTAGGGTAGTCGGTTACTCAGGAACTGGATGGACACAGATCTACCCATGGGAGGTGGAGAGTGATTACCTTTACATCACTTTTTTGGTGTTTTTTTGTTTTTTTTCTCTCTTCTTCCACTTCTTCTCTACTTATTAAACAATTTCTATCTTGACTACAATTTTTTTGGTTTTATTTTCATCTCTTCTTCTCCCATCCCACTGGGGGTGGAGGGAAGTGAGGAAGCAGCTGTGTGGTGCTTAGCTAACCAGGGTTAACCCACAGCAAGGGGGTAAGGGGGCAGATATCACTGCACAGATAAACGACTAAAAATAGAACTGTTGCAAAATGCAGGAAATCATGGGAATCGATACTCCTTAGGATGGAAAAAGGTATGCTTGAGTCCCAGGGCACAATTTATGGCTATAGCATCTGTTCATTTATCTTTAGACCTATTTAACTTCCTATATGGATTAAAAAATTTTAAGCAAACCCAAAGAAAAAAATTTTTTAAATTGTGACTGGTTCCAATTTGGTTAGTAAAATTAAGACTTCAACACCGGTATTCCTCCCCAGAATTATAAATTTGTATAGAGATTGTGCTCATGTTTTTTTCTTTGCACTCTAGTGATAGATTATGTTAGGTATTTGAAAAAACACACATGAGAAGTAGGTACATCATCAGTAGTGTAAAACATTAAGCTCTGGATTGTGCTAATTACAAAGCACATTGCACATGCTGCCTGCTTAACATATCTTCATTTTCAATCTAATCCACTTCAGGGGAAAAAATAGAATATCTCAACATTTCTGATTAAGCATTAAAGAGAAGAACCAACTAGTGTTTTCAGAATTTAGAGTATTATTTCTTTCTAAAGATGAATATATTTAGTAGCACAGTAAAGAACAATGCCCTAGCTACTAAAAAAGGTTAAGTACTTGCATAATGTTTCCATCTCTTCATTTTCTGAAAGAAGTATAATAATAATAATTACACTTTATAATAGAATTTAGTCGTTGCCTAACTGTGTTTTGATTTCTTAGGATTAGCAGTTGGCGCTGCAATTGTTATTCCTTCTGATTGCAAGAAGTACAGCATTTAACCAGTCGGTTCTCATTTAGCATTTCACAGACTGCATCCTTTTTGAGACTGATTTACAGGTAATGAAGTAACCTATATTTAGATATTTTTCAGGGGATGATTCTTTTGGTATTTTTAGTTGGAAATTAAATGTGAACATTCTAGGTACTAAATGAATAATGCTGCTAATATGCATAAAGTTATTGGATTTTTTTTTTAAGATAGGATTTAAAGTCTTACTTATTTTTAATTGTGTTTAAACAGAAAGCAGAAAATAGACTTGCATATCTGCATTTTATTTAGTTGGCAAGTTCACCCTTCTGACACACATAGCATACAAGAACAGATCAATTGTAAGATTCATAAAATGGAATATTTGAATAGTGATTAGGTGTTGAATCAATACTTATGTCAAACTAATCTACTAACTTGTTTTATTTATTGGATTGTGTAGCACCTGTCTCTTGACATTTATCAAAGTATGACTGAGAAGGGAGAGATGGCTATTAAGATTTCCAGTTTTCCCTTGAGTTTCTCTTTTCCATAATATAAGTTAAAGCGTGATTCTGCTCTTCCTTAGTAACAAAATAACATTACCTCAAAGCCCCGCAACACTCAGATACAAATTCCCGCTGATCTCCTATAGAGTTAGGATTTCACCATTAATAAACAAATAAATTTTATTTCAACTTATCAGACATTAATATGCACTGTTTTAGACATCACAGGTTTGTGGAAATGTTGACTGGAGGGACATCACTATTCCAGTGCTCTGACTGAAGCAGGACTGTTGCCAGGAATAAGTCGGTTCATTCAGAATGGTTTGGTCTTATTCTAATCTTAACAGTTCACAAGGATGGAGGTTTCATAGCTACTCTGAGCAAGACATTCCAGTGATGCACAGTGAATTTTCTTTCCTGATATTCACCTGACACTCACAAGGTGCAATCTTCAGCTGTTGCTCCTTCTATTAGTGCCCCTTGCACTAACCAGAGAGGTTTAGCTCCATAACTTGGCCACTGCCTTTCAGATAACTGCAGACCTGTGCAAGACCACAATTTAGCCTCCTCTTTGTCAGACTAAACAAGACAAGCTTCCTTGGCCTCCCCTTTTAGGTGATGGCAGCTAGACTGTAAACACCCTGGTAACCCCCTCTGGGCAATGTCTGATTTATCTATGTCCTTCTTGAACAGGAGAGTTCAAAACTGAGTACAGGCTACTGGTGTAGCCTCACCAGTGCCCAGCAGAGGGAGAAAACAACTCCTAATCTAGTGGCCATGATCTTGTTATAGCAAAGTACGTGGTTCACAGCTACCTCAGCCAAAACTCAAATATGCATCTGAGCCCATGCTATGTTTTTTTTTTAATTATTCTATCCACACTCCGTGCTGCAGTGTTATCCCTTACAATGAGGAATGTCTGTTTCTATCCTTTGATGATGAAGGATATAATCCTTGTTAGATAATCTGGGGTCTCTAAGTCATCTTCACAGGCTGGCACAGGACATGTCAGTTGTGTCTGTATCTTAGAATCAGTGCTAAAACAGTGATCCTGGAAGGGATACTGTGCAAGGGATTCTGGATCTACTGGAGACTCATATCCTTTATACAAGTTGCATATGGTCAATATGCAGTGATCCTTTCTGGTATACAGGTGTGTTAAAGTTCTACCTGTATTTAGGTTAAAATAAATGCATTCCACATATGTAAATTCTCTGTACTATTATCTTTGTTTCTGTCCTACTGGATTGCAGTAAAATAAATTTGATCTCTTACACTCTGTTTACATGTCAATGCTGGGCTGGCTGCATTTAATTTCTCTTATGGCATTTCAAATATCATAATATATAGACAGCAACAAAGGAAAAGCTTTCTGTTCTCAGGAATAAAAGTCAAAAGACTCCAACATTAGTAATAATAAACATGAATGGGGTCAGATGGAGCCTTCACACTCTCTTTTTTTCTATTATATCTCCATGAATAGGAGTCATGGCTTTGAAGTATTTAAGTTTCAAAGTCATTTTATCTACCAACCTTTTGGTTCCTTATTACTTGCAGACTACTACTAATGTCTGTGGAAACTGGTGGTTACAAAAGTTCACCTAGATAGAGTAAAATGTAGAATGTGAGAATTACTTTTGCAGTCATTCCTGTGTATTTTAGGACATAAGGACTTTCCAAGAGTGTGGGAGAACCTAATGCTACATGCACCGAGATAAACACTTTCCCAGTAACCTATGATGGATCAAAGCTTGGAAAAGTCTCCTTATCCAGCTATACAAACAGCTCATCCTTCTGTAATGTTTTTAGGTAGAATATCTTCTAATACTAGAGGGTTGTTTAATGGGCACCTTTATTTTTCGTTGACAGTGAATTCATCTACTTCAAAGGGCAAGTACAAGGTCTATGGACGTTTAGGTCCCATTTGAGTGCTCAGAGTAGAACCAAATGGTATTTAAATGGTCTTGTTATGGACTCAAGGTAAATTCTACACTGATTAAATAGGCCATAGTGTCTCAGTGAGAGACAATGGTTAATAGCAGTAAGGGCGGGAAAAAGCTGTTCAAGTGATAATGTGTATATAAAGTGTCCTCTTTGCCACTTCAGAAACGTAAAATTAAGCCTGATGAATTTAGGACCTTGATTAAAGCTTCCACCCAGAAGAATGTGGAGAAATGCAAACTGCTATCAGGTAAACTAGTGTGTAAGTGCTATCACCTAATTTCACAGAGCACACGTATTTACCCTAATTCTTTTCAAACCTCTCTGCTAGTCTGTTTGTATATGGTGTTACTTCCCCTGTCATCTGTTAATCCACTTGAGAGACTTTTTTTTTTCCTCCCACAGAGCCTGTCAAGTTCCTGAGAATTAACACTAAAACTGTAATTCTTAGCATTCTAATTGTAATTTTGAAATAGAAGTAAAAAATTTTATTTTAGTAAAATTTAAAATAAAGTAACCCCCTAGATAAACAAAACTGGCCTCATTTGTTGATTATTTTGTTTCCAAAATACTTTCAAATTTAGAGCAATTCAAAAAACTTACAAAATAACTGAAAGATCTGCATTGCCTATGTACAACTGGTCACAGCACATTCGTAATTTATCACATAAATTTTCTTCAGTTTACTCATCACCTTTTCAAATATCCAGAAAAGAATTATCTGTAGATAATCCAAATTCTTCTTCTAAAAACCCCATTTAGTAAGAATCTTTTTTTTTTTTAATTATAAATTTGTTATCCATGCTGCCTAGCTGAATGGCATGATGTTCATAGATAGTCCTTTCGATGTAATGAGATTTTTCTCAAGTAGATGGACAAAAAGAAATTATAAAGACACATTTCCATGATATTTATAAATCAGAAAACCTTTGTGTGCTCGGCTTTCTCATTTCTTTTTGTCATTCTAAATGTCATTCTAAAGAAATTTGTATCTATTTTTTTTTTCATAGTAAGTTATCACAGTTCTCTGCTCAAAAATTGGTATTGTTCTGTGATTTTAATTAGTTTACCCAGTGGGAAAATTAAATGCTTCACTGTGTAAACAGAGAAGTAGTGAATGAAAGCAGATTCCCATGGAGATTTTCTATCAAAAAGTTTACATTTATTTTATGAAAACTTGGCAGCTAGTTTTTAATTCTCGCACTATTTAATTTATAATTGTATTTATTTAGTGCAGGTTTTCTTGAAACTGATAGCAGTGATAATCTAATGTTCAGAAAATGGTAGACAGCATTATTGGTAAGTGTAGTTACTCCATCTTTCCATGTATCTGCACACAGTGCCAGCTAATATTGCTACAGTACATGTAAAATATGAGCAGATATTGATAAAGCCATCATTGTAGATACGAATAGCTTATCCAGTGTGAACACTGTTCTCTGGTATGTAAGCTACTATCCTAGAAAATGAAGTGTCTGTGTTTAGCAACATCGTAGAATAAACCATGACTCATGAATCACTACGTATTTCTTTTCTACCTGTTTTTGTGATCTCTGCTCCATGAAACTATTAAAATTTTCATTGTGCTTTTTTCATATTACCTCACACCCCTGTTCTCCACTATAATTTTCTCAATCCTCTTTGTTGATACTACTAGGTGACCCTGGCTGTGATGCCCATTGACATCCTACATTACTTCCTTCAATATTATTCATTCCCATTTGCTAAGGGTATTCCAGTTTCATACTTGTGTTTTGCCACATTATTTTATCCATCCTGCTGTTCAGCAGCGGTAAGCTCCTAAGGTAAGCTTATCTTTTATTATACCTTCAGTTACTAACTAACTTTGTAAACATTTCCAAGAGTAGTAACTTGTTCTTGTGTCTTTTTTCTCAGTTAATAACATCTGTGCCTGACACCTTTTCTGTCCTCAAACTAATCATCTAAGAAAAATTTCTGTCATGTCAATTTACATCTTAAATTTTCTATCATCTCAATTGTGCACCTTAAAATTTCTATGTTGCCTACGTTGAACCTCTCATGTCTATGTCTGTGTCACGGCTATGTTTTCCAGAATGTTCTGTACTATATGTGCACCCACACGTGCACCCACAAACTTGCATGGATCTACCATTCTAGTGTGCCCAAAGGACCTTGTCTTCATTTTTAAAACAGAGGTTTCATGACACAGCTGAATTATCCAAAACCATTCTACCACGGGGAAGGTATCCTCCATTCCTGGCTACAGGGTGACAGTTCTTTCCTGTGTTTCTTGTGGTCAGACACATCCGACATCACAGATATTGTAGAATCACAGGATGGCTGAGGCTGGAAGGCACTTCTAGGAATCATCTACCTCAGTCTTATGTTCCCAGAAGAATTAGATAGAACAGGTTGTCCAGGACTGTGTCCAGCTGGGTTATCAGTATCTCCAATGAGGTAGACTGGACATTGAGCCTTTGTGGTCTCTCCCTAATGTCTAATACCCAAGTCCCTGTAAGGAACAAACCTTAGGACTGCTCAGCAGGCAGTTGCCCTCTGCTGCCACTTACCACTTTCTCTTGGTGCTGCTCTGAGACTCACTCTCACCTGGCTTTTCTTCTTCATTAGACACAGCTCACAGCTCCCAAGCACTTGCTGCTACCAGGGCAGTGAACCCATTCAGGAGCTGGAGATCTGCACGTGGAACATGAGGAACAGGAACTGTCTCCCTCGTGCTAGAAGACATGAGCTTACAGCTTTTACTCCCATTTTCCAACCCAACTGGCACCGACCTTGCCTGCTCCTGTCCTTTGGTATAGCTGCGGGGCTCAAACACTTGTACCCTCAGGATCTCAGAAAAGCTTAGGTCACTCTCCTTTTAGTCTTCTCTGACATCATGCAGCCTCTTGACCTCAACCTGCAACTCCTGTCCTGTATAACGCAGAGGCTTCCCCAGCACACACTTCAAGTGGATAAGTAAATCCTCTGACTCAGCAATAGGCACCAATCACTTGACTGACTGGAGGTGCAGAGCAGCTTCCTCCCTTGAGACTGCGCTCTGCCATGTCAGGAATAGTTGCTGCAGGACTGGTGCCAGTGGTGTCACCACCACTGCAGATTCTGTGTGTGCTGCCCTAAACAGGGGCTGCTGGCATCACTTCCGTGTGCCCTTGTACTCTGGCTACTACCTCCATTGGCTGTGCTCTGAGCTGGACACCCCTAGGCACCAGCTGAAATGTTGCTTGAATTTTCCTAATCATTTGGAACGAACCTCTTTGACCAGGAATAGCTGACAAAGTTTAAAATCATATTGTCTGTCTCACAAAACAGGAGGGCAAGGGAGTGTTTTGGTGGCTGAACCAACCACAGTAATGGCCACAGGGGCCACAAAACCCCGGTAAAGAGGAAACCTATTGGTGGGCCCGCTCCAAAGGTTAAATATCCCTCTATGAGAAAGGTTTCTCCCATTGAATTCCTGTCATCGGATGGAGCTCCGGTCTGTGTGATTGGCAGTTGACAGACACCCCTTGTATCCACTAAAAGAATGTATCCCAGCCTCTGTTCTGCTCTTTCCTTCTCCCCATAGGTTGCTGCTGTATCATCCCCACCCCCTTTTATGTACCCCTTTTAAGTGTGTCCCAAATGGAAGTTTGCGCTCTTGTGCCCGGACCCCTTCGAGGGAATTTAGTAATAAACCCTTGGAATTCCGAGCGAGGGCTGCCTCCACTTATTTATCTCTGGCTATGCCTGGGCTATTTATTGGTCTCGTGCGCGCGTGGTTATGTGCATTCCATCACACGGGTGAGGAAACCAGCTTGCGAAGTACAAATGTGCTGCAGAGTGTCCCCTCCTATGTGGGGCACTCCTGAACTAGCAGCAGTTTTTTAACCCAGCCAGCGCACGGCGTTAAGGGAGAAAGAAAAAAGCTGCAGGACTCAGCCCCGAAAAGGATGAATGCTCTTAGCTTTAACACTGTTTGCAAAAGGAGGAGGAATCATTGCTTCCTTCAGGCAAACTTTAGGATGTACTCTCCTACTCATGCACATGTTTTCCTTCATTCCCAAGTTTTCAACAGAAGTGACTCATAATTTCAGAGGAAGCTTCAAGGACACAAACTTCAAGTCCATGTAAATGTGTCACTGAAGCTCTGGGCAAGATGCTGAAGCTTGAGAGCTAACTCAAATTGTTGCCTGCTTTATTTTCAATTCAGGTGTACTTATTTTCTCCCCAAATATCCCACTGGGGCTTTGAGAAGCAGCAAAAGCAATATAATATATCAAACCCCATTGATAGTACTAATGAATGTGCAAACTTCTTCACTAAATCAGAATGTGAAAATTTGCGAAGGTTTTGACTAATGTGAGTAAACTAATATCAGTTGGCTCATTGTTTTCCAGAAAGTTCTTTTTCATAGAGTTATTAGATAACCAAAAAGATAACTGTTGTGTTTGTTTTTTTCCTTAAGTTTATAATTCAATTAACTAAATAACAAGAATATTAAAAAGTTACATTTTTGTTGCTTAGAGATAGTTTTTGTTTAAAGAAAAAACTAGCCAAAAAAGTCTTGCTCATTATCAAGACTTGCTCATTGTCAATTCCTGAATTGACAATAAATTTGTGCTTCACTATGGAAATCCTTTATTTAACAGTAAAATATAGAAAAGTCAATTGAACTTAGAATTTAAATAATGAAAAGTTAAGTAAACAGTTATGGTTACCAGGCTAACATTAACACTACTCAAATGAGTTATAGATTATTTTTCTCCCAGATTTTATAATAAAACTTACCATTTTATTTGTATATAATCCACTAAAATTATTAATGAATGCTAACAATGCTCCTCTATTAAACAACTTGGAAAGATGAAGAGGCTACATGCATTTGCCAAAGGTAATAATATCTGTATCTAAAATTAATAGGGCCAAGATGAGAAGTCATTTATTATTTAGTATTTGGTGGTGTTCATATGCTCATTTAGATACTACCATAGGGCTTCTGCTTATTCATTACTAGAAAGCCATAAGAATATTTTTCAAACAATATTTTGGGGTTTTATTTTTTCTTTATAAAATGTATGTATAAAATGCATCTGAACAGTTGCGAAATTATATTGGTTTGATAACATCTGAATCAGGAAGTTTCCTCACCTCCAAGACAGACAGGAGAAGCAAAATTACACTGAGTGGGAAATTGCCTGAAAGTTATAGCCTTTACCTGAGAAAGCAGAAACACAGGCTTGGGTTCTAGTTTTGGTTAGTGAATACAGACTGTGGTTGTAAAGAGAGACACAATCTCTTTTCCACTAGCCTTCTCACTTGAGAAATTAATTTAAAAGAGCCTAATCCCCTGCCAGAGAGACTAGAGCCTACATATTGCATGGCAATTCTCTCCAGCCACTGGATTATAACTGTTTTGGGTGGGATTCATTTTCCTTGGACTTTCCTGTTTATTTTTTTTCCAAATGAAAGATGAAAAGAAATCACAATCTCATCTCAGTAAATTATTTGACTCAGGTCACTAGAGAATATTTCACAACTGTTCTTATGTCTGCAGAAAGCAATTAACTTAACTGGAAGCTCTGACTCTAATGTAAGTGAGAACTGGCACAACAACATTTCAACTTCCTGACTTTTGGACACATAATTCATAACAATTATTTTTTTATTAACTGATCACGATTCACCACTGTTGGGCAACACAGATTGGTAACATGGGGAGGTACTGCTTTGTTGGAGGATGTGGCTGCAGGGGGTCCAGCAGCAAAGTCTGGAGAGGCTCCTGCCCTGTCTCATAGTGCTGGGTAGAGGAGCTGTGGCTGAGCACACTGGGAGGCATAGCCTGAAATACATGAAGAGCAGAAATAAAACATAAAGTCATTCCCTGCAGAGTCAGGAAAAAAGGCACTAATGATCACCATGGAGAGACCTGGTAAGGAGTCAGTTGGATAATGCACCAAGAAAGGAGGAAAAGGACTTGGGTGAGATAGCTTGAGCCTGGTTGGGGAAGAACAATCTGGGGTTGGGGATTACAAAACTGCAACTCATATTAAGCAGAGAGCCATGTCGGGATACTACGTAGAATAATGATTTGGTGACTGAAAGGTAAAAGTATTGAAGTGTCCTCGAAGGTGAATATAGGAGTATTGTTTTTGATGTTCATGAGCATTTGTTGTATGTTTTATTCTCCAGTTCCTCAAAGTACACCTGAAGCACCTGTTATCATAATTTCTGTAATGGGATTTAAATGATTTTATTTCACTTTTTGTGTCTTTTGTGTGAATTCCAGATTTTACAGGAGTTAATAAGCATTTCCTGTTTCTTCATGGTCTGTGGTGATATTGTTTACTTGACAAGTCAGCATTATTAGCAGTAGAGGGGTTTTTTGTTAAATTTATATTCCAGATCTGTTCCTGACTGAGATGCCTGATGGTGTACAGTATACGCTTTTGATGCCTTAGGATTTTAGCTTTTATATTTTCATATATTTGTAATCCTGCAATTCTTTAGTGTATAACTCTGAGCTCCGTGTAGAGTGTTAGCTACTGCTTTTCCCATTTTGGTCAGACACAACCATTCCTCTCTAGGCTTGAGAATCAAGGACACTTCACTGTTTCAGGCCCTGAGAAATGTAAACAAAAGTGAGTTGGGGGGGAGCCAACTGAGCGAATGGGACTCCCCTGCCTGAAGCTGTAATTAGACAATTAACCTCTGATATGCAAATGGACAAAACTTATATCTGTCCGACAAACGTGTGACTGTGTCCATCCTGGGTGTAGTCTCTGCGAGACTCCTGCACTGCCCAAGGTGTAACCTGTGAAGGCCTTTCAATAAATATCTACCCTTTATCCTTTCACTCTGTCTAGCCTCTGTCCCAGGTCAGCCTCTACAAGGCATCTCTAAATCTCTTTAGATTTCTCTAAATCTCCTTTCATCGCCCTTCAGAAAGCCCATATAGGTAGAAGAAATAGTTAAAATATCCTGACAGGTATGCTATACTATTGTTCTTGACAAATATTAATTAACTTTTTAAAAAATATATTAAAGAGTAAATACTAGAGAGAAGACACATATAGATTGAAAGGTTGGAGAACTCTTGCTTATGGTAAAACGTGTTGCAGCATGTGGGACCGCTGGGAAATTGTTTAGACTTTTTTACCTGAGTTTGTTTTTTCCTCCTTTTTTTTCTCCTCAAGACTGTGTTTTCAACTTTTAAAAACCAAAAAACTTGAAACATTTTGGCATTTGGAAAAGGGGCTAATTTTCATCCAGTTAAAGATGAATTTTTTTAAAAAATCAGATATTTATTCCTAGAGTACAGCAATAGAAGGAATAGTTACAGTATACGGGTATAAAAACGGTTTTAAAAGGATATAGTTTTAGAAAACTGGCAAGTAACAGAAAACATGGTGGTTTTCTGAGTGAAGGTAACTCAGGTGTTTGTTATCAGGGCACAACTAGTAGTAGTGCAGCCTCTGTTTCATTCCTGTGTGCTGTTAATCTGGCCTGCAGCACCACATCAGAGCTTTCCCAGACCATGCTTCCTCCAAACGCTTTCCACAAAATGGTTGTCTGACTTGTTATAGAAGCATGCACGTTGAATGATTGCAAGCAGAATGAAGAAATTTTATTTTCTGTTTATTTTCTGTTATTTTACTCATATTGGCAGGAATTTAATTGAGTTTTATAAAAGTAGGGGAGAGTTTGAATCCTCAGCGATATTCTTGAAAATCAAAGACCTTCTTTTCTTTCTTAGGTAAAAATTAAATAACATTTCTTTATCCTTCCTGACTTTTAGCTAAAAGCTGCTTGAGAGTGAAACGGGGTATAAAGGGAATATTGATGGATAAATGTTCAGGATTTCCAGTCAGAATAATCCTGCAAATTGTCTAACATAAAATGAGAACATGTTTTCCTGTTACTCATTTTATTTCATGTTATTTGCTCCTTATGTTATTCATGCTTCCAATTATTTTTAAACTATTGTTTCATTCCACTATGTTTATATTCTTTAATTTATTGCACATGAAAATTATTAAAAATATTTTGGATCATTCCACACCAGTATCTGGGAAGCTGTTGAAAACGTTTTATGCATTTTCATAAAAAAACTAGTGGTTGGAAAATTACCTTTTTTTTTTCTTTGGTTATCAAAATACGAGTGCCATGTCACTAGGCAAGAATAAGACATTACTGGAATACTATTTACAAATCTGGTAATTCATTTTAATAAAAGTGGTCAAGACTGGATTCAGTAGAGTTTGATAGGACACATAGAGACAATGTTAAAAGAGTACATAAAAGACGTTGCTTCTTTGGTTTGGCACAAGAAAGCTTGAGGAATAACAAAATTGTTTCCACAAATGTTATTAAGTAGTATACACATATCCTAAACCTGGCTCTGAAAAGGGACTGTGTTGTGGCGTGTAAGGATTACATTACACAAAGGTCTGTGGAAGCAGTAAAAGCATGCAGGCTGCTCGTCCAATTCCTATTTTCTCTAAATTTAATTTACTTCTATAGCAACTATGCATTTACTTTTGCTGTTCTGTACCTTACTCCTTTCTTTGAGAAAGGTACTGTTCTTATTATAAACTTCTCGTGTTTTGGGTACTCACTCTCCTACAACATGAAACTAGGAAATATTCTGAGGATTTACTTTATTTACTTTACCTCCTTCAACAATGCTTCCTTTTTACTGTTCCATGGAAGCTGAACAAAGCCTTCTATGATTTGAATACAGTGCATTTTCCCAAGTATAAACTATAAGTATTTGAGTGACTGTAAGCATATAATGGGTGTTCATAAGTAACTCTTATAAACCAGTTTTCTTAGTAATAAAAATCTTGACATCTGGCCATCTTTAAAACTGCATAGTATTATTGCTATTCTTTCTATTTAGAGATAAACAGTTCCATGGTCCTTAAAAGATGTAAGATGATGTGGATCTGTTTGCCTCACCTGCAGGTTTGTTTATTAGCATGTGAACATCTGCTCCTCTGTAATTATTGAATGTAAAGAAAGTGGGATATGCTTAATATAAATATATGTGTAATTCCATTTTACTTTTATGACTCCTTGTTTTTTTTTGAAAGTTAACTTAGTGTTTTTTAGAGTCAGAATTTTTACCATTAGAAATAGATGTTCATTATTTATAGACTGCAGCTTAATGGCACCCATGTTTGTTACATGTGCTTATTGCAATTGAAATGTTGTAGTTATTTTTGTTCAATAATTTAGGAAAAAAAGTACAGCTGAATTACCCTTCAACTTTATCATATGAACATATTAAAATGTGCTCATGTAGGAATATAATGTGCAGACCTTTTCTAAAGTGTTGACACAGAACTTTGGGAAGGAATCAGAACCTATAATCTAACTTTAATATTGTGGTGTAGAAACCCTGGTTTTTATGATACTGAAGTCCCACTCAATATATAATTAATCTTCTTTAATGCATTGAAAAGAGAGAGATTTTGTGTCATAGTGTGGTATCAGTGTAAGTCAGAAAAGTTTATGCATTACACAGAACAGGTTTAGCCTCTCTTCTAAATTAATATTGTCTTCATACTTTGAAATTTCTAATTTTTTGTGAGGAAGATAGCACTGTATTTTTTAGTATTGTTCAAGACAATTGCTCTGGTGTGTTGGTGTTGAGATTTCAATTTGGACCTCCACAGTGTTGCTAAAAAGAGAGCAGGAACCTAAAAGAGCTGCTGACTCTGGCAAAGTAAATTCCTCTTACAGTCTTGATATACTTTCAAGTGACTTTAGAGAAATCAAGATAAGAACCAATGAAAATGTAACAATGCCAGAATGAGACACTGTAAACTCTATTTGGTTATTCCGTCTCACACGTGGTAAAACTCTCTTTCCTGGATCAGAAAGAGAACTCTGAAAAAATGACCCCAAAATATATAGCTTTTTTTTCCTGTCTTTTTTTTTACCTTTCTTAATGACAAATGAATGATAGGAGAAGAAAGTCTTCTGCCAGTATGATATATTTAAAAAATGCCAACAATGAGCAGTTAACCCTGTTTATAGAAAGAAACCCATTTGGGGACAAGAAAAGTAGTTAGATTGTTTAAATTAATTTCTAGGAGTGAATAAATTCACCTGTCTTACAGAGAACTGAATGCCCTTCTGAAGTTGGTGTTTGAGTAACCCAGGAAGAACAAGATCAGTCCTTATTACACAGACAGGAATGGAAGAAGAATTAAAACACTTGAGAAACTTAGATTTTTAATGAAGTCAGAAAAGAAACTTAAGGTCAAAAAAGAAATTCACACTTGAAATATCCTACCACAAAACTTACCATCAAGATGTTCATTTCTTTTTGCCATCGTCTACTACAGGGAGGAGAACAGGACCACCAAAGATTTTTACTGTTACACAGCTCCAGTATTATATTTTGCTATGTTTTCTGTGTTTCTACACTCATTAGGGATACCAGAAATCAGATGATGAGAACACAAAACTGCTGTGAACTTCTGAAAAAAAGTGGATAGGGCTTGGTGGGGTTGGAGACTTTGTAAACTCACTATATGCTCCTGTATAACAGCATCCTGATCCATGATAAAATGGCCTGCAAAGGTCATTTTTCAGTTCTTTTTTTGAACTCTGCATCTCAAACTATTTACTGACATTTCTTCCTCTCCCTGTTGAAACACACACATTCTCTATCCTGGTCACACACTCACAGGAACTCCCCCATGGAGAAGTAATAATAGAATGACCTTTCCTTATACATGGGTAATTTTTTTTTTTTGCTGGCTTCTGTGTGGTTACCTTGACCTGTTCAATTGTCTTGTAAAGACAAGACTTCTAAATCAAAGTTTTCTTCTCAAAATGGTTGCATTTTCTGATCACTTTTAATACTCTTTCTCTGTCACTTAGCACAAAGTAAGCCTGCTACACTGGGTTCTCTAAAGATATAACTGGAATTCATAGCAGAGAAGATAGGAGGACAAAGATATATAAGTATACATATATATATGTCCACATAAAGACTCTTTAGTATTTCTTGTAACAATATCTACTGAATTCCTTCATGGCTCCTGAGCTGTGGATTAGGAGTCTCCAAAAGGCATTGATTTAGATTATTCGCTAACATCACAAGGCTTACACCTCCCTGGAGCTCAGTGCCAAAGCTCTCATTGATGTCAACAGGATGCAGGGACAGGCATGACATTTTAGAATGGTTGTCTTTTATTTTCATGAGTTTTTGTTTCTGCTATTGCATTTGCCCAAGAGCTATATTTTATGTACAGTTTTTATTGTTCTCACTTAAGGTCTCTGACGTGGGGTTACTGTTTTGCTTCATCTCTTACCCAAACTGATGGACAACTGTCATTGTTCATGAGTGATTCTAGCACTGTTTTTATGGGAAAAGAGAAGTAACATTTTTGGTATGGAATTATGATTGAGCTTGACACAAAAGACTCTATTTCATCAAATATCAGCTAGAAATTTGTCTGAGAAGTTCCAACTAAATATATCAAAGACATTCAGACCAGTAGTTTAAAGCTTAATCATTTTGTCTGTCTCCATAATACTTGTGGTATTGGCAACCCAGCTGGAAGGAAGGAAATAAGTGACACTTTCTATCCTAAACTTGGAAAGGAAAGCAAATGCAGATGAGTGCTGTATCTACTTGTCTGTTATAAAAAAAGTTGGGGTTTCCTCCTTTTCTTTTTTTCCTTTTTTTTTTTTCTGACGTACCTATACTACGTACTGTGCTGAACACATAAACTTTCCTTTTTGCATGCATTACGTACCAAGCTAGCCTACTGTTTTGGGATATTTAGGGAAACAGACAGAATGTGAGCTAGTAAGACAGCGAGATTCATCAATTGTTTGACTCTAGATCCTAATTTTTCTCTTTTCATAATAAAGAATAACCTAGACAAATACATTTGATGTGTAAGCCTGTAGTATAGATGGCTGAATTTAGTTCTTCCTTCTAAATACTTGGAGAGTTTAGGGTAGGACTCAGTGCCTGAGTAGGCAGAAAGAAATTCTGCTGCACGGGGGTGGCATTTGGCTTAGAAGTTGATACTCAAGGCAAAGAACTTGCTGATTTAGGCATCTCCAGCCTGAGAGTATTGTTGAAGGTATCTTTCTGGATCCCTTTTCCTCAACCGAGAAATTATTTTTTACCTAAATCTCCATTTCAATGTATACTGGAAATCATACCTATGGCCTTGTCATCACTGCTATAAATTGGAGATTAAATTTTACTGACATGGATGGAAATATTGTCGCTTTAACCTGTTATAAATCAGCGTAGCTGTACATAAATTGACCAAAACTTTGCTGATTTCCATCCAAAAACAATCTATCATGCTGAATTTATTTGAAGTTTAGCGAGTTCTGTTGAATTGATAACTGTAACATGGTAGTGGTTGTGATTTGTGTGATATGTAGAAGCTTCCAGTATACTTACCACCAATTAAAATATGTGACCCTAGATTTTTTTTTTTTTTCAAATGCACAGGAGATGCTGAATTTTTGTTCGTTAGCTTTGTTGAGAAAACAAAGTATTTATCACTGGTTCTGGAATGAAAGCTAGTTGTTACTATTTTACATCTGCTGAAGAAAATCAAGGTTTCATTTCATACATTAAGCAGGGTGAATCACATTGCATATGACACCTCTCCTGTGTGAAAAATGGGTTTGTAAAGTATTACTTGCAAAGCATAATGGTAATTTGTCTACTTGGTGGCTGTAACGAACAGATTACATTTTTGTTTAACGGTTATAATTCATCATTTCAATACACAGAATACTTTATTCCTCAACAGGGGATAAATAGGATGTCAACATTAAAGTTACATTTGTTTCCCAAAAGCAGCACTGCTAATTCATTCTTGTGTCTGCCCATAAGTAGACACCAGGCTGAGTCTGTGGGATTGTATTTTTAAGAACAGTCAAAAAATTACACTGAAGAAAGAACCATGCTGCATGACTGCTCCCTGCTCATTTGAGCAAGCACTACGGGGAGATGTCATAGCGCAGTTTTATTTTTGTCTATTTGAGATGGAAATCGTGACTGCTTTATCTACATTTGTTGATATTGGCTTAGACAATATTTATATATCTAAGTAAATTCTCTGCACAATTCCTTAGAAAGTTTTGCTTGTCCATGTCAGCTTCAAAAAAGAAAAAAAAAATCCTCAGCTCCAGAAGAACTTTAGAAGTACAATAGTGCACCCAGAGAGAAAAATATTCTCATATTGCATGAAATATCTACAATAGAAAGTCTCAGTAACAATATTTAAGATAAAAATAGACACACCCATTGTGGCTGTTATGTGCTGGACATGTAAGAAATGCTATCAACATAACCTTTCAAATAAAAGAAATATATGGTAATCATTAATAATGTCATTAAATTTTACCCTGAGATACCTTCAGCTGGATTTTAAGATAGCAACAGGTTTAGCACAGCAGTGATCACTTTTATATTAGTGAATAATTAAGAGCTGCAGACTTCTGATAAGGATTTCTTCCAGACTAGCCAATAAGAAGTAGATTAAGTATTTCTTCAGATGCAGTTATGTCCTTGATCTTGAAGACAGAAATGTAGGTTTCCTTTATGTGTTTAGTGTAGAATAGAATAGACTGTTTCAGTTGGAAGAGACCTACAATGATCATCCAATCCAACTCCCTGACCAATTCAGGGCTTACCAAAAGTTACAAAATGCTGTTAAGGGCTTCATCCAAATACCTCTTAAACACTGACAAGCTGGGGACATTGATCAGCTGTCTAGGAAGCCTGTTCCAGTGTTTGAACACCCACTCTTCAAAGAAGTGCTTCCTTACGTCCTAAACCTTCCCTTGTGCATATTTAAACCACTTCCATGTGTCCTATCACTGGATCCCAGAAGAAGAGACCAGAACCTCCCTCTCCACTTATCCTCCTCAGGAACCTGTAGAGAGAAATGAAGTCACCCCTCTTTTTCTGCAGACTAGACAAACACAAAGTCCTCAGCCATTCCTCAAAGGATATGCCTTCCACACATTTCACCAGCTTTGTTGTCCTCCTCGGGACACATCAAAGGAGTTTTATATCCTTCTTAACTTGTGGGGCCCAGAACTGCACACGAGTGATTAAGGTGAGGCCACAACAATGCTGAACACAGTGGGATAATCACCTCTTTTTGACTGGCTTGCTATGCTGTGTTTGAGTCACAGCTGGTTATATTGTGTTTTATGCACCCCAGGATGTGTTTGCCCTTGCTGTGGTTTAACTCCAGCTAGCAGCTAAGTATGACACAGCCCCTCACTCACCACCCTCCCTAGTGCCATGGGGAGGGAGGATCAGAAAATAAAAGAGAACCCATATGCTGACATAAGAAAGAACAGTTTAATACTTAAAATAAAATTTTAAAACCCCCAATAATAATAGTAATAAAAAGGGACACACACACTTCTACTCCTCCCCAAAAAATAGAAAAAAAGAGAATGAGACTTGATGTCCAATATGATTTCTCATCACCTACTGACCCATGCACAGCCTGTCTCCCAGCACGGTTTTGCCCTTCTCATCCAACTCCCCACAGTTTGTACACTGAGCATGACATTCTATGGTATGGAATATCTCTTTGGCCAGATCAGGTCAGCTGTCCTGGCCATGCTCCTTCATAGCTTCTTCTGCACCTGCTCACTGACAGAGCATGGGAAACTGAAAAGTCCTTGAATTAGTGTAAGAACTGCTCAGCAACAACTAAAACATCACTGTGTTATCAACATTATTCTCATACTGAATCCAAACCTCAGCACTGTACCAGCTACTAGGAAGAGAATTAATTCTCTCCCAGCCAAAACCAGGACAGTCTTCATGACTGCCAGAGCACCCTGCTGACTCTCGTTGAGCTTATCATCAGCCAGCATCCCTTTCTGCAGGGTTTCCTCTCCAGCCACCCTCTCCCAACTTGTAATTGTGTCCAGCATTACTCTGTCCCAGGTGCAGAATCCAGCACTTTGGCTGGTTAAATTTCATGGAGTCCTGGTTGCAGAGGGGAGGGCAGAGTTTAGCACTGTGTGTACATGACCAGGTTATTATTCTGTACCTGTCACATCATCACTGAGGGACATGGTTTCAGCAGGAAAAGATGGGTACCCTTACCAGAGGTCAGCTGTTTGCCTCTCTCTCTCTCCAGCAGGAGGGTGTCAGCATCAGACCTGTAGAGCCCATCCTCTGTGCCCCATTCATTTCTCTCCTTCCATTCCTCCAAGACACTTTTGTGGGACATGGTGCTGAGGAGAGGCTGAGCTCAGCAGGGCTGGGGCGGGGTGGAGCCATCACTCAGGTGGGACCATTTCCCCCCACACCAACACAAAGGAGTGTTAGAAGAGGCATTGAAGGCACCTGTGCAGAACTGAGCTCGGTTTGCTTTCTTGAAATCCACAGTAGCAATTCTGCTGACTTTTTTTCTCATTACAGTAAAAATTTTAAGTTCAACCAGCTCATGATCACTGTAACCAAGACACTTATCTACAGTCACATAACCCAAGAGCCCTTCTCTATTCAAAAATAAGGGTCATCTTTCATAGCTGACTTACTATGTACTTGTGACAAGAAATTATCTTCAAAAAACTTTAAGAATTTCCTAGATTTGATCATCACAGCAATATGATATTGTCTGTTATGTCTGGGAAGTTGAAATTTCCCATAAGAACAACAGCTTCTGATTCAGAGATTTTTCCCAATTGTCTATAGAAAGCTCGTCTTGGTTGGGTGATCAGTACTAGATAAACACTATAACATCTCCTTTTGTTTTTCATCTCCCTAATCCTTACCCAGTATTTCACAAACACATCAACCCTAACTGTAAGGGCTGTGCAGTCAAATATCTTCCCTACATACAGTTCAACCTTTCCACTTCACCCCTTCTGCAATTTATGCAACATTAACCAACGGTCTAAAAGTGCTCTACTTCATAAAAAATTTTTTAAAAAAATTTTCTCTTTTCACATTGAGATTATTTTTTTCTACAATTATTATTTCTTCACAGGTGGCAAAAATTGTTTTATTAGTAAAGAAAATTAAGGGGTTTTTTAAGGACTAAAATTTCTAGTCTATTTCTCCTCTACCCTTATAGAGGGCCCTCATAACATTTGCTCCTTGTTCCCTGAAAGTAAGCAAAAGAATCTTATTAGATGTTTAGTTGCTGTTTAGTAAACTTATTTGTGAATGTTTATAAAAAGAATATGTAAAATAATTTAATTCTGAAAATAAATATAAGATTAACTTCATGAACAGGAAGGACATGATTCACTCTTACAGTAAATCTTTTTAGAGCTTACAGTACTGTATCAAAAGCCTCATAACAGCATGATGCAAAATGATAATCTGATATAAATGCACTCTATTAGTTGAAATTCTTTCAGAAATACATGGTAAGTTATCATTGTACTGTCAGGCTTTATGTAAAACTTTAAATATTGTTTATTCATGATTTTTTAACTTTATGCAAGTCAGGTATAGGCTGTCCTCTTACAGTTGACATAAAAATCATAAAAGGTTTCGTCAAGTCTATAAGGTCCAGCTATTTCAACAGCAGAAGTGCAGACCAAATGCATTTATATCATGTGTGCTGTTTGCTGGAGTGTTTCAACAGTTATAGGATTAACAATCATGGAAGAAATTTGAGACAACCCCTGCTCTGTGAAATCAGTAAATTTATGTCCAATCTATTATATTATATTAGCACAGGTTTCTGCAGAATTAAATTTTAATATGCAGCAATCAGTGTCAAGGGCAATGTAATTTCACAGAGCAACCAATCTGAGGGTGGCAATGGCCTCATATAAAACTGCTAAATATATGTCTTGGTTTAAGACAACTTTATGGGATGGACAGTCCAAAATGTGTTACCTCCCCTTTCAGTTACCAATAGGCAGAGAGGAATATGGGAAGATAGAAGTCAAAAAATAACAGTTTACTAAAAAATGAAACAGCAACAGACAAAATAACAGTAATGTTATAAACGAGTTTTGATTATTATAAATGAATTTGGGGTCACTGAAATGGGTTATATTAATGGGTTAGTGACATTGGGTTTGAGGAGTTGGGTTAATTGGTGTTCTTGGTGTTAATTATGTTGAAGTTGTTAAATGACGCGTGCTGCGCTGGGAGTAATATCCATGGTGAGATTATTTGTATTAGGGAGAGATGTTTCTAGATTGTTCTAACAGGAGAAAGTGATGTCATTGAGAACATGGATAGGACCAAGTGAGAACCAATCAGGAGAGACCCCTAGAAGAAGAGTGGACAGGAATGAATGAGTCGATCCTGTAAGGACAAATGGGCCAAAAATACGAGGGATACAAAAAGAACCAATGGGTGTAAAGGACTGGGGTACAAAAATGGATCAGATGCTTTGCGCCAGGTCCTCTTCCCTTATCACACCTGTAAGGAGGAGCGCCCAGCGCACGTGCTGTTCTTAAGTCTGCCTTGTCACGAGGGGATGCGGGCTTATCGAAAGCCCCTGTTCTTGGTTGCTGGTTAATAAAATGGTTCATTTTCGTCAAAGCT
Organism: Callaeas wilsoni; assembly: GCA_013398955.1. Classification (NCBI taxonomy): domain Eukaryota; kingdom Metazoa; phylum Chordata; class Aves; order Passeriformes; family Callaeidae; genus Callaeas; species Callaeas wilsoni. The sequence goes on along the minus strand of VWPU01009925.1, from coordinate 142,458 downwards.
GGGAGTGAGTTGTGTTGTTTGCTCCATCACAACCTCTCCCTCTCACAGTAATAATCACTAGATACAAAGGTGCTCAGTCCCACAGACTCCCCAGGAACAAAGAAAACTAAATGGAAGAGAAAGCTGTCCCCTCAAGATGGCATCCTCTGCAGACGACTCCATGGCCTTAGAGACAAAGGCACATTGGCTGATGAGCCTCCGCTCTCCCAACCGTGTGTGACGAGAGAGAACAAAGAGCAAAAAACAACACAGCAACCGAACCTCCGCGGTTACTAAAACTCCCCCTAAAAATCAGCCAACAGGGACAGGGACAGGGAAGAGGGACAAAACGAAAAGAAAACTTGGAGTCCAAAAACTTCAATGCCTCTTGAGCTCTTTGCTTCAGACAACTGGATAGGACCTTTCTCTCTCCCACTGGCAGCAGCTCTGTTGACGATGGCAGCTGGAAAAAACTCGGGAGCTGGGGCAGCAGCAACCCTGAGGTGTCAATTTCTCTGCCTCTCCCTCAGCTGGCTGGACCTGCTTGGCGCTGGCACTGCACTCCGAGTTGGTGGTGCACTGCAGGGAATGTGGGGGGGAAGAAATGGTGCCACTTAACGCCAAAAACCAGCAGCTCCCACCTTCGCAGGTCCCACTGCAGACAAGTATTTGTGTAATTTGCCCTGAAGTAGCCTGGGATTGCTAAGAAACTGCAGTTTCTTGGTGATCTAAGCCAGGCAAGGAGCTCAGAGAGAAACAGAAGAAGGTTTCTGCCTTGTGCTGTCTCTTTCCTGGTGGAAATGAAAGAGAAAGGGTCAGAGGCTTCTGCCTGATCAACTCCAGCTCTTAAAAAAGACCCCAGCACCACTGATCTCCCAAACCCAGGACCAGACACCCCGGTTCCACTTGCAGCCCCCAGGACTTTACAGGAACAGTTACAATTTTGGGTCATATGATGCAGCACAGATATGGAATACAATGCACATTTTTGGGCTACCCATGACAATATATCAAACAAGAAAATGTGTAACAGTTTCATGTGTATGTCTTCATTCATATTTATGTCTTCATTCATGTTTACTGGAGAAAAATAAAAAAATCTATTGCATATGATCAAGAAAGATGGAAAAAGGTCTTCAAGAAAAAAAAGCAACAGTTTTGTCTTAATAGTTCCTGTCGCTCCAGCTGCTGCAGAGAGACTTCCCAAAGAGACTTTCTCTGCTTTTAGAACTTATGACTCAGTTTAAAAATTAGAAGTGTTAGGTTTATGATTAAAAAATAAGAAACCATTTGATTAAATTGAAATGAAACTGAGTGATGGAGAAAAATTATCATTTTATAGCATCAAAGTGACCAATTTGTTAGAGACTTTAGCAGTCAGAAAGTCCACTGATTTTATGCTTATAAAATAGGCTAAGGAATTTAATACTCAATCTGAAATTCTGTTTTGTTATGATGGAGATAATATAAAAATTAATAACGTGCATTGCAATGGAGAGTGAATGAATATAAATCGCTCCCTACATGGGCAAATTTAGAGAGCCCTGACACACTCCTAAATGTGAGCCATGATGGTGAATTCTTAGTTAAAAGGTATTGAAGAATTCCAAATTTTAAAAAGGGTATGGGGGGGGGCAATCAATCAGTGCAATATAAATGTGTAAAGCTAAGTAGACACTGTTTACTGGTTAACAGAGTTAGTTGACAGATGTAACAGAAAGCTATCAATATTAAAAATTTACCCCAGTCAGCTATGTATTTTTTAAAAAATTAAAGGCAATATTAGAAATATTTTTTAATATGTTTCATTTAATCAGATAATTTGCTATGTCTTTGTGGACAATAGTGTGGAAACCTATGATTTATACTGATGAACTTCTGGGAATTTAAGAGGGAAATATATTCTCATGCCATATATATTGCGTACAGATCTCTTAGGATAGCAAAATTGAGATTTTATATAGCACTTCTTATGATGCTTCTTTTACAGGAGTAGAAGTGGGATTTGGGGTTGGGAAATAAAAATGTTTTTCTGTTTACTTGTCCAGGTGTCTAAATTCTCTGAGCTCTTTAATTCACAAGGGCTACAAATAGATTCTTCTCCCTGATGACTCCACAGAATTATGTAGGGAGGTAGCCCTAGTAGGCAAGGTCTTGTCGGCATCCATCCTGCAGCTCCTCTGGGGCATCACAATGCATAAAGCAAAATGAAAAAGGGACAAGAGTTTTCAGGGCTAAGTGTTTTTTATGATTTTCCATGGTAAAAATTAATTGTCATGTCTCTGGAAAATCTGAGGACACATTATATTTTTAAGTTAGCAATATAGCAAGATGTTGTCACTGATATTTTATTTGATTATAAGAAGACATGCACATGCAGAGGTCATCTGTAACTTTTATTCTTTTTACATAGGCAATACTATACTATATTTATTCCTCAGGCATGAAGAAAGTCCTTCTATGACATATATAGGTCAATCCACATGAATGGCAAGATTTTTACATCATAACTATACCATGGTTCACTTTTGCATGGGACTGCTGCCAATTAGTCTTCCATGTGCAGCAGTATAACCTTTGAAAATACTTAAGGGCTATTTTATGTATGCACAGTCTGGAAATTTAGTTATAAAAAGCACAAGCATAGAATATTCAAAGAAGCTATAAAAAGATGCAAAATATAAACAAATTCTACAATTTTCTTTTCTAGTAAAGAAAATCTGACATTTTAGAAATTCTTGAAAATTCAAGTGCTTCCCTATAATCATGTATTTTAGATTTGAAAGGTCATGGGATCGTATGCCTTAAAAGCATACCACATTTCTAAATACGGAAAAGTTGCTTGTCACAGAACTGTACGTCATTGACCTGAGGCACCATAGGGTTAGGTTTAGGGTAAAAAGTGTTACTGAGGTGGGGAGGAGAGGTGTCTAGCAAAGTCTCAAAAACAGCAAAGTCTACCTGGAGCCCTTTTGGGTCCTAAATCAACTAATGAAAAAGAAGTAGAAATCTGATAAATGCTTTTGTAGCTCTGTTATGCATAAAATACAAATTCTGTTTACAGGGGTTGTTGAATATCTGTACATGCTAATGAAGTCATTAGGAGGAAGTCTTTCTCCACCACCACCTTCTTGTCCTGCAATTTGCCAGCCTGTGGGGAAAGGAGACTAATATCTTCACTAGTCTGCTTTTTCTGTCCAGTGCCGCTCAAGAACGACCTTTCCAGAAAGCTGGAAAATGCTTGCTGTAAGTAGCCAGTGGGCTAGATACCTGGTACAGGCAAATTTTGTAACCCTTCTTCATTTCTTCTATATTTGTTTGAAATTTATGGAACTTTGCTTTTGTTTATTTGAAATACATAGCCTGTGGTCCCACATCTTTGTAGACTTCACTGACAGCATTTTTAAAAATAATGGATATTTGTGCTGTGATAGGCAGAGAGGTGTTCATGCTGCCGCCCTTATCTGAGAAATGCCAGGTGAAGTTCCTTTTCAGGCTTAGTAGATTGAAAGTCAGTGTCTTGGATCCTATGCTAACTTGGATAAGAGAATTGGGAATTACTTCCTCCTTTTGTAACTGTGCCACTATACACACACACAGACACATGTAATCTATATAAAAACATAATTAACAGGGGAAGTATATAAACGAAAATACATTCTTCATTAATAAGTTGGTTTGACTTCTACATAATATTTGATATCATATTTATATTTAATAGCTCTACACATAGAGGGTGATAAGGACCTTCCTTTGAATAATTCTGATCATAGAAATACAAAGCGGTGAAATATTGTTTGGGGAATTTAAGGAGCCTTAATAAACAAGTGTAGAGAAATAAAATACTTGATAGTTTGAAAAGGTGAAAATTGTTCCGGGAGATGCATTCTGAAAATATACATTTTTTTGGATTGTTTTTCCTTGCTCCAGAGAATAGTTATATTATCTATTTTTCTACTAATGCAAAAAAATTCTTATTCATATCTGGGTTGAATGCAATTTAGATAACTACATGTCCAAGTGGATTCAGGGACAAATTTATTCTAGATGGGCTTCTTAACAATGGATATGTGCTTATGACTAGTGTTCTCATAGAACAAATGGAAACTCTTTCAATGACAAAACATTAATTAGGAGCTCTGTGTAAGAGCTATGCCAACAGAGAAGCACAGAATGATTGGGATATGAATGCAATTTCTGCAAGAAATACTAGCTAAATTTAACAGTTAAACTTGAAATAGATAGATAATTATCTTTCCAGAGGCTCTTTCCAGCCTATCTGTTCTCTTTCAGCATATGTAATATAAGGACTTCTATTTGAGAGTGAGAAACACATGCCCAGCACAAGTTCATGGATGAACATGGTAATTTTTATACCTGATATATTTATTCTTTGATCTGAATGAGGATGAGAACATGTCATACCTGACATATTTTAATTTTCACTTAGGGAGAAAATTCTTAATAACTTTTATCTAAGTTCCAAACAAGAAAAAAGGTAGAGAATAAGCAAAGGATTTATTTCACATGTTCTATTTCAACAATAATAAAGAAATTTAGTATTCTTTCTTCCCTTATAATATAATACATATTTTTGGCCCCTGTTATGCCAAACTCATGAAAACACCTCACACTTTATCCAAATAATTTTGAAATAACTTCTGCAAAATATGAGCAAAGAAAGGGCAAATCAGAATGTGTACAACAAAAATATGCTAAAAAACAATGTATTTCTGAGAAAACCTATCCCTTGTTTAAATGCTATATATAGGATATTGATAAAGAATTAGAACAATACTTGCTTAATTTCAAAACCTCTTAGAGCGAATATTTTTGCAGGATAATTTATTATGTACTTTTTTATGTTCATGCGCATTATATTTGTGTACCACCTGTTCTAGTTTAGATGAGAAAGTTTAAATACCTCAGGCAGAGTAGTTTCTTCAATCCTCTCTCGGAGTAGATAAATACACCCAGACAAGTCTAGAGTTACAGTTATCAGATAACCAAAGTTCTTGCTGACAAAAACCCAAACCTGTCTAACATTCCCAAATGTCCTGTTTATGTCCTTTTATATCCTTATAAAAGAATAGCTCCTATGCATTTCTCATTAAAGTCAATATCCTAATTAGTATTAGCAATCTCTAAATGGGAAAATATAAGTGAGAGCATTTGGGCAAAACATAAGGAAATACAAATATACAAGAATATATTTCTTCCTCTTCCTCCACATCTGAACATAGAGGGTATTCTAGTTAGTTGTGTGTAAGCCATTAATAATTTAACATTTCTTTCTTTAAAAACTAGATAAATCTGAATACCTCTTGAGGATTTTATCCCAGAATTTTGCTGAAGGGGTTTTAGTCTCCTCGAATTAACAAAATCAAAGGTAATTTTAAAAGCTTGACAAGCTAAACTAGATTTGACTAATAGATAAAGAAGCCTTATAATAAACTCTTTTTCAATTCATATTTGTGAGCTCTATAAATTATGTATCACTGCTTTGAAAGTCTGTATAAAAATTAAAGTGAGAGATCATTTCTTTTTGGACAGGAGATAGCTGAAAGCTATTTTGAAATGGGATAAAGGGAGAAAGAGGATAGAGAAGGAAAGACCTGAAGGGACTTTAGTTTTATTTCACATAAAATTTGATGTGGTAAGCATTCACAAGCTTTCTTCTTTTGTTAGATATGAGAAATCCTTATTTTTAATAAATCTGATACTTTGTCTATTTTGTTTCTTTATCAAATTCAAGATCTGGAGGTAAACCAATCCAAAGCAGAGTTTTTAAGATGTTGAAAGTCCAATATCAAAGTCAAAATGAAGTACTCTGACTGCTGTCTGTCAGGTTGGGTGTGAATTCTCTATTCCCTTCCTCATCTCTTGTGAAAACCAGTTGTGTTAAGTAGCAAAAGTCTACCACTTTGAGTCCATCAGTAAAGTGAGGGAGTAAAATGCTTAATTTTCAGTTCCCTTGGGGTTGTTTTCTAAAATGAATAATTTTTTTTTTTGACAATGAAAAAGAAGACCCCCTAGAAGCACATATCTGGAGGTAAATGGTAGTTAAAATAAATTTGTGGAGCAGAAACAGAATAAAAGAACCTATTAGTTGCCTAAACTATAAATATATTTTGGAAAAAAAAAATATCCAAATTGAGGAATATTAGAGCAAAGCATCCAGAGAATCTGCATGAGAGAATTTATGTCTGCAAGCAATTTTATTGTTTCAGATTTCTACTTAAGGATCATAGATTTCTAATGTAGGATTTCCATGCCTTAAAAATTCAATAAAGCTTTGGCAAATACCAAGTGTGATAAAGCCAATGTTTATTGCAAATTTTTATTTCCATAAATAGAGATAAAATTAAGCTCTACTCCTTGACAGATAAGCATTTTCTATACATCTGTTTAAATAATGTACCTATGTATTCTTAACTGTGTCAAAATTAGTTCCTAATCCAATAATTAAATATATTGCTCTTTGTCTACTTTAACTTACTTAATATGAATTGATAAAGTCCTTCCTCTCTAATGGATCACAAACAACACCACATTCCTGGTTATGTTCAGGCAAAGTCTTGATTTTTGAGGCTTTTTTTACTGCTTGTTTTCAATTACTTTGATATTTCTGGAATCACCAATTGCAAAATTAGGTTTAAAAGTTACTAATAATACTTCAGAAAAATATAAAATCCTTTGACTGAACTTACATTTATGCTCAAAATAAATGTAAGTTCATTGTAAAATTACAAAATTGTAAACTTGTGTTTACAACCTAAGTCATAATATGATGGAAGTACAGACTCTTCCCATGTAAAAAATGACAGTCCTGCAACTACAGTTTTTTGAAAGAGGCTGTCTCATTAGAAGTCAGCAGAGGAACTAGTATCACTTCAGTATTCAAAGCCACTCCTGAATAGCCAAGAAGAGTAGGTTTCCTTACAGAGTCTTAGATTATTGCCGTTTATTTCCTATTTATGTGGAAATATTGTCATATCTGGACACAAGGAGTCATGCTATCTATAAGCTTTGAAAGGAGTGTGTTACTTTTGAAAGCATCCTCCATCTGTTTTAAATGAGTGTGATTCTGTTTGGCATGCATTTCTTGTATACTTTTCAAAATATAAAGCAATAACACTCAACACATTGTGTTCAGGCTCTGATAGCACATGTAGACTGCCACATAGCATATTTACTTTCCTTTCTGGAGAACAGTCCTGGAGAGGCTTTCTAGAAACCCTTAGTCATTCATTACAAGTCTCTTCCTGAGTATTGGATCGTTTTTATAGTATTGACTTGCCTTTGCTCCTGTTCACACCATTATTTGTCTGTCAGGTTGTTGGTACTACATTGTCTTTATTGATCTGATGATGTGTGTACCTATTTGATTCAATATCCTAGTGAGATAGGATATTGTAGTTTACTGTAGTTTAGTCAAGAACAGACACTCTATTCTTCATATGGTAAATATAGGTAACATGACTATTCTGTGATATTTTAACACTCAGTTTTTCTGCTTCTGATTCAATATTTATGCTTTAAATTTTCACAAGAAATAACAAAAATTTGAAGAATTTTATCTCCCCCTCCAGATGTCCTTAAGAAACTTAAGGAAAACTGTCAAGGAAAGTTTTTCTCCCTTGCTTTATAAGTTAGCTGAAGCCATCAAGAAAGAGTGTACAGACATAAAGCTAATCACAATTGTTTCTTGTAGTGTAAATGGTACAGTATCACAATCATGTCCTTTTAGGAGATCTTCAGTGGAGCTGTTGGAGAATGTGTCCATCACTGTCTTCTATTGTAAATTCTTTTGCTCCAATCTAGCAAGAAGATAAAAATATTTATTGTCAGTCCACAAAACTTCAACCTCCAGGAGAAATATTGCAGCTCTTGATAGGTTTCATGACCTCTATCCCTCAGCCTTGTTCAGGTACATGTGATGTGCTCCCACATGCAGCTTTGGTACCACTAGCATAATCCATTTGCTGTGTGTTTCTGGTCAGGTTTTTTGTACTTGTTTGCAGGAAGCTAGCTGAACATTATAGCCATAATTAACATGCTGTATAATATAAATCTCAGTTCTTGAAACCCAGATAAAGTAGAACTTACTTTTATTGCAGCATTTATATTATTTCAGCCTACTGACAAATGTTGGTTATATAAGGAGTATGTCACAAACAGGTTACAGTGATATGCTGACCAACTGAAATGTATCATGTGCGTGGGAGTTTCTATTTGTCCCCAAATTATAAGGCTAAAAGCAGAGTGTACTCTTCCATTTCTACTAGGTTTATCCTGCACAGTGCTTCTTCAGACACAGTCAGTTACATGAAGTCACTCAAAGAAAATGTTTTTCAAGGATGACTTACAATGACAGCTTCAATTTTAGTAGTGATATCTTCCACAGACTTTGTATTTTTCAGACCTTTAAAAGATAATGAACTAGGGTGTAAAGACACTGCTGAAATGCTTCACACTGTGACTTGTTCCACTTACCACTAACTTCCTTCCTGCTGCCCCTAGGCTATTCAGGAATATAAGTCCTATAGGATCATTACAAACAAATTTAAAGTGTTCACAGCTTTCACCTTCTTCTGGGAATGGTTTCAGTGAGACATACTGAAGGTCTACCTAGGCAACAATTCTTTCACTGCCAGCACAAATTGGTGATGTTGAGGTAGTGTGTAGGAGAAAGGGCTGATGCACGGAGATAAGTCCAACAATATATTCTCCCAGCATCTCAAAATCCAATTTGTATGGATTTTATGGGTGGAGACAGCATATTGTGCTTATTAAGAACTGCTAGTTTTCTGTTTCATGAATCTTGCTTTTCTGATAGTATGTTTGTTCTCTGATAAAATGACAATTTTTGGCATGGTCCCTGTAAGCTCCAAGTCTTCCGATACATAGTTCAAGAGTGGGGCAGGATACTGAACAAGGGTTTTCGAATTGGCCAGTGAAAGTGGATTGAACTTTTCAGATGATGCTTTCCTATGGTGTTAGAAGGCTTTTTTGGAGACACTGTCTTCTGAATGAGGCTAGGTGAGCCCAGTCCTGAGGCAGATGGGGCAGAAAGTCTTTTTTTGTCCAGGTTCTCAAGAAAATCTCCCACACGGGCTAGTTAAGAATTATTCAGCTAATGTTCTGTATACAGCTAGGCCCTTTAGAATCACCTGATCTCAGGTATCGTAAGTCAGCAGGGGCATTACACATTTGTAATGTGCCAAAATTTTTGAATGGTACACTGCCAGGTAGAAAACTAAGAGAGAGATCATACTTATTGCCATTTTCCATATTTTCTGTCGTCAATATGACTAGTAAGCAATATGAAAGTCCTTTCTGGTTTACAAATAATATGTATAAATACTGCAAATAATAGAGCAATTTTCACATTTAGAGCATAATTTTATTTCAGCATAATATTTTAAATGTTTTACAATATTTTAAAACTTTTATAGTCACTGTAATAATGCATTTTATACAGCTGTGTTTATTCTGTTTTCTGTGTAGGTGTCCTGGTTTCAGTTGAGAAAATATTAATTTTCTTCTTAGTAGTTGTAAAAAAAAACCAAAAAAGCAAACCAAGTGAAAATAAAGTAAGGGATAGACTCAGGAACAGATTAGAGACTCAAAACTGCATTTTTTTTAAGCTAGGTAAATTGAGTAATCTATCTAATAATAGACCTCCATGCTGAGAGTCCTGTATAAATTATTATTCTACAGCAGAGGGATTTTGTGTAATGGATTGGGAAAATTCTAAAAAAAGATGAAGGACATATATTCATAAGCACAATAACAAGATATTTATGATTACTAAAACTACTTAAAGTAAAGAAAAACTAAACAAAGGAGCCTGGGGGTGGGGTTGTTGTTTATTTGTTCTTTTTTTTTCTCCAGTTGTTCTCATCTATACTGATTTTCACATCTAAAAAAGAAATCAATAATATGACTTCATATTCATACTTTTCTTGCTGAAGTATCATAATGGTCCAGGTTTCACTTTTAGCACTCAGCAGCCTGGTAATGAAATGCTGAACAAAGAACAAAATATATAGAATATAAAATCTAAGGAGCAACTGCTTTTCACATATGGGAACTAGTATGTTTTATTCCAACTACACTTCTATTGCAAGTTTGGTAAAACATGAATGGAAAGAGTTTGAAATGTTTTATCAAGTATGAGCTTTCTAGAATGATTTCAATACTTCAAGAAAGGCTGAACTTGGATGAAAATCTCTTTAAACAGGAAAAAACCCCATTACTAACAGGACAGGAGAAGCCTATATGACTATAGGAAATGTCCTTCAGAACTGTACAGTAAAAATGAACAGGGAAACAGGGTTTCTTTAAGATTTAGACAGTTTAGGAAAGTTGATTTACCCAACCTGCAAGGGAAATCATGCAGCATTCCTCTTCATACAGTATGTGTTCAGCATCTGGAGAGTGTTAGACAAGAACAAATGAGTGAAATATTACAGGTACTTCTTCCTCCCATGATTTTCTGAATTACTAATTCTATACCTGAGTCCAGATAGTGAGATAATTCCTTTTCCAGAATTACTTTTTTTGAGGCAAACTCCTGTGGGTATGATCAAAAAAGTCTATAGGTCACTTTTGTAGAAGGTATATCAAGAACTTAGTGAATCTTTGAATTTACTGAATCTATACATAAGTTGCTTCACTATTGGACTACTAGAGAAAAAGTGTGAAATATATTTTTGAAGTTACCAATAGATTATAAAGCAGTCTGCAGATAAGACTACTTTCTATTCTCAAACCTTATTTTCTGAGAATGATGTTTTATCCCATATAGTTATGACAGACAAAACATATGGTATTGAATAAGATATAAAATTTGCCTAAGAAAACTCAGCTTTGTGAGGAGAAATTTCAGGATCTATTTTCTATTTGTTGCAGATCTATAGCCACATATGCCCAAAGCCATTAAATTATCAATTTTTTTCAATAGTTTCTCATTATTTTATAGATGAAAGGTGAACTGTCTATTGACTTTTCAAGGCAGTGATGAAATTCCTTTGTGAATATTTGGAAAAGTATTAACAAATATGAAAGTGTAGGAAATGAAAATGTTTTGAACTTTGACACTGTGTCCTTGCTTGTAGTTAACACGGTTAATATGAAATTCAGAAAATATTTTTCTGTCTTCACAACACCCACAGTAAAATAAAAATGATTATTTGCTCTTCTGCAATTGCCCAGATAATTTATCACATGATACAACAGAACAGACATTATATAATTCATTACTTGGTCTGTGTAATGAAAGTTGTACACTATGTTTTTATATCTTTCAAAAAGAGACATGTAATAAGAGAACAATTTTGAATATTTGGAAAAGCTGAGATATTGTCACTAATATTTTTGTCTTATGTGTTTCATGTTGAAATGAAGTTTAAGATGCTCAGGGTATTACCAGGTGTTGTCTTTTATGCTAGGTGTCTCTTACTAGCATATGTAAAATTATCTGAAAGGATAAATAACAGACATTTTCCATGACTATTATTTTTGTATTTCTTACACTGTGCTAAGAGATTGATCTGCACAGAGAATGGTAGCTTTATTACCCAATGAATTCCCTTTTATGAAAAATCATTAGAAGCAATTTGTCACCTCTTTATTGACCAAAAATATAGCTGTTATATAAAAACACATATAACAAAACAAAACCCTTTCAGAGAGAATCCATAGTAGGACCAGGGAAGTGCCTCCTTTACTGGGCTCTGGTGGGGCTGCACTTCAGCAGTTTGTTGGTTCTGAGCCCCTCACTTCAAGAAAGACATTGAGGTGCTGGAGTGAGTCCGTAGAAGGCAACGGAGCTGGTCAAGAGCCTGGAGATTAAATCCTGTGAGGAGCAGCTGAGGGCGCTGGGGGTGTTGGCCAGGAGGAGGCTCAGGGGTGGCCTTATTCCTGTTTATAACTGCATGAAAGACATTATAGCCAGGTGGAGGTCGGCCTCTTCTCCCAGGCAAGCAGTGACAGGATAAGAAAAAGTGGCGTGAAACTGCACCAGAGGAGGTTCCGGCTGGACATCAAGAGGAATTTTTTCTCAGCTAGGGTTGTCAAGCATTGGGATGGACTGCCCAGGAAGGTGGAGTCACCAGCCCTGGAGATGTTCAAGAAACAACTGGATGTGGCACTTAGTGCCTAGTTGACAAGGTGATGGTCGGTCAAAGTTTGGACTCAATAACCTTGGAGGTCTTTTCCACCCCAAATAATTCTGTTATTTTATGTTTACATTTTAAATATCATAGCCAACAAAGTGATTTTAGCAAGCAAAATTTATCTGAATATGAATTAACTGCTTTATTTGTAAACAAATGCTGACTCTTCATAAAATTTTATTAAAAAAATAAAACCTAACAAAATGCATGACAAAAAATATGAAATAAATAATTTGGTACAAGGCTTTTTGCATGTATCAGGAATCCTGTCAAAGAAAATTACAAATATTTCTATCTTCAGATCCTGGTTTTTGCAGTTTAATAAAGCTCAAGAAACTAGTCATAGATTTAGTAACAGAAATAATATATTTTTTGTACTTGAATGGGAATTTTGCTTTCTAGGTGTTGGACTCTAGTGCTAGACCTTCAGATTGAAGTATATTTTCACTAGGCCTATAAAGAGTCACTACTTATTGAAAGTTTTATTGCAAAATATTTTAAAAATAAGGTTATATTCTCTCTTGATTTAGCTGGCCCTGGTTTATTGTGGTTTATACTCTTAAATAACTAATAGAAGGAGAGCCACTGGTTATGGAAAAGTTAATTATCCCTGCAGTCAAAGATCATGCTTCGTATCAGACATATTTATGGTGGGCAAGCGGACATAGTTCTGTTTTCTTCCATCCATCCACTGAATTTTTACGTAATTTTCTTTCCCAAATATCTGGACATATCCTTTGGTAGCCATTCAAGAGTTGTGGTGCTGTTCTGCATTATAAAACAAGACAACACAAAAGGCTAACTATGGGGAACGTGCCTCTCAAAATCAGAGCTCATGTTCACTTTTCCCTGTTCCCTGCTGGCACCTTCCATTACTGTCACATCTAAGTGTTTTTCACAGAAACAACATTTTTAATACTTTGCAGAGGAGTTGCTTTTTATTATTGTCCGCTCTGAAGAGTAGCTAAGGATTAGACTTCTTTGTTGATTTCTCTTGCATGGTTAGCAGAACCTGTGTCATTTCAAACTAGACTTAGTGCCTGACCATACTGGGGCTAAATCTGGTCTTGAATGCACTGCATTTGCAGCTTTGCCATTTTCTATTTGCTGCCATGTGCGACCACTGCTTTGGCTTGATGTACCAAAAGGAATTCTTGACTTGCTAGTGATGTACCTATCCAAGGATAGTCGGGGGAGTCAAAAAGTTTTTATTAGTCCTCTGATCATACTTCATAATCTGAAATTTGGCAGTGGATGTCAGAGCATTTTTTCTGAAGCGTATTTGGGTGCGGGATTTGGTTTGCTTTGAGAATATAAAGCTGAGTAATAAAGAAATTGTGCCAGGTCAAATTGGGTTTTAGTTAGTACTTTGATGTTTGCTTTTATTTTTTTTTCTTTTAGTCTGTGATCTGAAGTATACTACTTATAGTGTTTTGGGGAAGGGAAATTCTTCGGTTCTCCTACTTCTATGTATATTTGAAGTAGAATAGAAGTGAATTTAGTGATATGAGTGTATGGGCAGATTGAACAGCATTTCCAATAGTGATCCCAGAGTAATAATAATAATAGTAGTAATAATAATAATATTAGTAATAATAATAATAATTCTTTATCCTTCAGTAGAATTAAAAGCTGCAACAAAAGCACTTAAAAAAAAGTGTATGTATGCTTTCCTCAGCAGTTAGTGTTTTGAATAAAGGGCTGAAGAAAGAGATAGGTAGTGGCATTTATTTCCCTAGAAAATACCACGAAATAACTTAATCTGAGAAAAATTAAGTACAGTCTTTTGTTAGGTAGTCCCTTGTGTTCCTTTTATCTAAAAGTCACTTAGGGGACTTTCAGCTTGTCTTCATTCAGCTTTACAAGAAGTTCCGGAGGTCAGATTGCAAAAAACTTCAGAGTAAGATGAATATTTTGTTATTTGAGGAAATTCAATAAAAAAGCGTTTGTTAGAAAGTTGCAATTCTCAATTTATGATGAAATCCACTTTGACAATGTCTTCATTCAACAGATCAGTCTGGAAAGGCAGCTGTCATTCACTCCCTTGAGGAAAGGGCAAACAATATCTAATACTGACTATTCTACTATCATGCTTATCAAGTTTCCAATATTTTAAAAATTGCATAAATATTTGAGGAAGGTCATTGTAGTTAAATATTGTGATTGTGACTAGAATTACCTTCTGAAAACAAATAAATATCATGATTTTTGTGTAAATTGTAGATCTTTGAAGTATTTCCAGATGCATTCACCTGTGTTGAAATATAGAACAATTGACAATGGCCAAACACTAACAATCACATTGGTAGAATCTTCCTGTTGAGCCCATAGGCGTATCACAGGTGCTTGGTACATGCTGTGCCAGGTGGACTTGCTCAGAAGTTTGTCAAACTGCTAAGTTTCCACAAAATATGTTATTGGGGTTAATCAGTATTTGAAAACCTGACATCCACAGCTCAGGCTGACATTACCTAGGTTGACATTTTACTTTCCAGTTAAATGATCTTTGTAGTCCTATTATAAAATCTGTAGTCCTATTCTAAAATCCAGCTTTCTGACTTCTTCTTATGCCTTCTTAGGTTTGTTCAGCTTTTTTTCCTTTTTTTTTCCCCCCTTTGCTTGATCTAGCCCTCAAAACAAAACAAACAATGCTTTAATGTTGCACACAAGAGGATCTTATAATTTTTCAATGACAATACTGCAATGTCATGATAGAATTTGATCACAAATGAACACAGATTAGACATCACCACCACAGGTTTCAGTAAGCTTTTCTTTTAACTGATGTCTGATTAGCACTTAAATTGTTTCACACAGTTAGTTGCCTAGGATTTTAGTGATCATTAGTGGGTCTGAAATTGAACAAGATAAAAGGAAGCTTTGTTTTCAATTCCGGAGATGGTTTGCTGTTTCCATGCAGGGTCATTTGCCACTAAAGAGGTGTGCACTGCTGATTAAAGTTTAGTTTTATGCATCATTGTATTCTGTTATGAATAATAATGATATTTTCAAGTTAGGCAGGATATTCTTTACTTTCTCCTCTAAATATTAAGCACTTAGTGGTTTTGTGCACCTGCATAAGTTGGATGTAGCTTACTTTAGAAATACTATGCTCATTCATTTCTACCATAAGCTGCATTTCACTGCTCTGGGGATATTTATGTCTACACAGAACATGTATCATCATAAACCTGTACAAAATGGATGGTACAATTTCCCACTGACATATATGGCTGGCACTACTGCCTCTGAGCTATGGTGTGGGGCACCCTGTATGGAATCAAATCATTTTGAGATTGTATAAGAGGTCTATGCTGAATTGTGATTAATATGTAGGTCTTCACTGTCAGTATGAAAGCATAGTGATCTTGCAAAATTATATTTTACATGCATTTTTAAATGGAAAAAATAAGATTCAGTAGTTAAATTACTTAAAGATGTTGTGATAAAATCAGAAAATTGTCTTGAGTCTGGTTCTCTGGCAGAGTTCAATGTGTAAAAGAAAACTCAAGACTCTTCCTGAGCATTTCCAGAGGAAGTTAACTGCAGGTCTTAGTGGGAGGATTGTGATACTGGAATAACAATCTCAAACTGGAACCAAAGTGGTGATTAAATATAACCATCCCCTTCTTGAAACAGCATAAGAGAATTGTCTTCAAACAAATACATGTACTGCACATATATAAGTTACCTTGCAATGTGAAAAGGAATTTAATTTTGCCATAATGCATTCACTTTGTCTTATCTGAGGTGATCACAATACTGTCCCAGAGCCATTAAAGATACTTATTTGTGGCTCTAATTTCAAAGCTTTTAGAGCAGAATACGGTTGTCAACATACTTGTCTCCACAGGCATATTTTCCATCTGCAATGAAATAGATGCCTGTATATGAGTTAGAGTCTTAAGATTGTCTTATTATGCACCACAGCACCACTTCTACATTTCATATCCATAAAAACATAGTGCTATAATTAATTTTCTAGTTGCATAAAGATTTGGTTTGATTTAAGAAGCTGAAAGTTCTGTGCTGAAGGTTAGGCACCTCTATTTAAAGACAATTTTCACTTCCCACTATTGCTTTGATCAGCATCATTATAAAAAAAATAAAAAGGCGCAAAAATACTGTTGTAAAGTGCTTGTTTAATTATGACATATGCCATAGTATCTATTTTGCAATTCCCTTTTAATTGCTGAGCAAGGTGCAATAATTAAGTCTTGAATTTGAAGCCCTTAATTTGGCTGTACTGTTTGTTAAGGGGAAAAGGTTATACCACTACAGTTGCATACAGAGTGCAAGATTTTCTGCAGTCATGAACATTATTTTGACTTTAATAACAATTTTGAAGAAGCACTAAATTTTTCAACTTTTTCTCATAGGTGAAGAGCTGGAGAATTACTTTCATTTAACTGGGAATCCATTTCAAAATAACCCCGTTTTCTGCTAGCTAAACAAATACTGGCAGAAAAAGAGAACAGAGATAATAAAAACCTTCAGAAAGTCAAAAGTAAAGGGCAGGTCTCAATTCCTTCCACCTGAGCTTAGTCACTAAATTTAGGAGCTCTATGTGGTAGTCTTGCTTTGTAAGGCAAGAGGCAAGCTCATTCAGTGGGGCTAAGTCTTCCTGAAACCTGAATCATTCTATAGAAGTCTGCCTCTCTTTAATTCCCACAGGAAGGATAGTAATTTTCTAATCAGGACTTTTCAGCCTATTGTGATTTGCCACAAAGGTGAACCGCTCCAAAAGCGTGTAATTGCTCAATGATTCAATCCTTCTGCCTTTTCTTCTCGGCATTCTTGGATAATGTTTCCTATGTCTTTTCACTTGCTGATACTGGAAGTGGCTTGATTCTGAAGTTATTTAGAACATTAAACATTCAAGAAATATTTATTTGTTATTATAATGTCAGCTTTTGGTGCCTTATGTCTTTAAATGGTTTCACTGTGGAGTCAGATGAGCGTCAGGGGTATCTTGTGTCCTATTCACAGGTTCAACAACCTCAGCTTTTTTATAAAACATTTAGCTAAAAGGTCAAGAGGATTGAAATATTGGTTTGGATGAAGGGAATGTGAGGTTTGAAACACTTACATTTTCATATCAGCTAATATTGCATATCAAAGAATCACTGAGGTATGGGAAGAGATAGCATTTTAATAACTAGGGTTTATTATCTCAGGTTAAAACTGACAGACGTCATTCTCTGGTTATTCCTGATTCATATTTGTTCAGAATGTCTTTTGCAACTATTAAGATGAGTAAATGGCTTCTTACTTTTTGATGAACATACAACTGCAAACTTCGACTTGTCATTTTCATAAAGAAGTGCCAGTCAGTAGACTGACACAGGCAAATTATTGTGCCATGTAATTCAGACATGAGTTTCATGTAGGTCATGTAATTTGCTAAATGTTCTGTCAGTTTACTAAGTTAACTGGCAATCCATATTCAACTTTTTTTTTTTTGACTACTGTGGACTTGAATAGCAAAGTCAGGAGTTATGCATTTGCAACAAAGTTTACCATGAAGCCTCTATTCTTGCAATGAATCAAGAATTGTAGAAGCAGAGTATGTATAGAAAACCATCAATTTGATATGCTGTGTTTACATCTCTGTCTCATAGTTCCTCTGTGATTTCACTTTCAAGCACAACTTCCAAACAAATTTTAAATCAAAAGAACATCATTCAAGCATTCCGTTACGTTAAAAATTAAAGACATGCTTTGCAACATTCTGACAAGTTAGTATAGCATATTTTAAAAAAACAGAGACTTTGGACTGAAGATACCATAGAAGAAGTTTCTCTGCGTTTATGAAAAGCTTGAAAATACTGCCTTGTGTCACAAAGAACTCCTTTATTTACAATACTTCCGGGTCAATTTTGTAAAGTCATTGTATTTGGATGGCTTGCATTGAGAAACCAAAACGGTAGTAGAATTGAATCTCAGCTTTTATATTCCTATTGGTCTTCTCCTCAACATCTAACTCATTAAAATTTTTATAAATTTCTCAAATGCACTGTAGTGAACACAAAGCTTTTTAAAGTGAAAGAGTTCACTGAATGTTATTTTGCTCTGTTATTATTGTTGTTTGTTATTATTTATTATCAGGTTTTATTATTATGACTTTAAAAAATCATCAGGAAGAATTATTTTGCTGTTAATGCATCCAGCTGAGATAAGTAATACTAATTATTTTTTAAAAAATAGCTTTTCTACTTTAGAAAAGATGCTGCTTCTGACAACATGCCTGAGAGTTCTTCAGTGTTAATAAAATATTGATGGCTTTATTATATTACCTCTCCATGAAAAATCACAATGAAATTAACTTGGTGTCTGGTATTTGAAGATTATTTTATTTTCTCTTTTGTTTACAATTGAAAGTTTCAGGGTATTGAAATGTTTTTAACACAGATTTGTCAGAATAATCATGGGGTAGTTCCTGCCACAAGATAGCCAGCAGAGAGGATTAAAAGCCAACCAGTTTTGCTCTTGAATATGGTCAATGAGAAGCCTGTTAATGAACGTATAGCCTAAAATACCTATAATCTCATACTTAGAGGAAATATATTTCTATTTAGACAGACTATTCACAATAAATAGTATGTGTGTGGATTATTGTTTTTCACTACTGCTATTATTATCAAAAGAACACAAGGAAATTGTGAATTTCTTTAATATCACAAATATTCTCAGGAAAATTTATCCTAGACACGTTTTGGTTTGAGAAGAGTTGACCCAGGTTTAAAACTGACAGTGTAATACAATGTCAAGATCTTTGCATTCTCTCATGAACTATGCTTTGCTTAGTTGAACTACATAAATGGCAGTTCTATGGCGTAAACCTTGGGGTGAAGGAGGAACAAACCATTAGATGTGTTGAACCTTTAATTTTCAAATGGGTTTCTGTTTTAAGGACAGCAACCCACTCCAACTGCACATAGCTTCAGAAACTTCATACAGTAGTCATTCCATCCAACATTAATGTAAGCATATCTTCCTTAATGAGAAACCCTAGTAATCATTGCTCCTTCCCACCAATTACCTTTCCTTCCTGTTCCACTTCTGACCTCTGAAAGATTCTTCTGTTTTATTTCCCATCCTACATCACCTATATAAAATGGTGACAGTTATTTTTAGAAAAAACGCAGACTGGATTAAGTCATAAACAGAAAATAATCTAGGAAATCAAAAGCAATTTGAATTCAACATATCTTTGCATCCAAGGACACCAAAATTAGCTACAACCTGCAGGAATAAAACAATTTGTATACATTTTAATTATTTTATTCCTCCAGCCTAGTAGTGAGATGCTGGCTTGGACAAAAAATTCTTGACCACAGCAAGTGACAACAAAACACTGAGGTTTCTTTTCCCCATATATATAAAAATATAATTATTTTGTGTAAATCTATATATGGTCTAAATTAGATGCTTTAGCTGAAGTGATTGTAGTAAGAAGAAAAAAAACTTTGTCAGAGTAATTAAATTCTGTTTTATTAACATGGTCCAAGACAAGTGTATATAGCTCACATTTAGGTCAATAGTGTTCACAGCTTACTTAATGAAAGGGTGTGAAACAGATGTCACAGATGTCAAAAAGATTGAAAACACTGGAGGCTTTCTTTCAGTCATGATTGTAGGATGAGATCTTTCTAAGATTTTCCTGAGAGACTACAGAAGGGATTGAGTTTGCCAGAGAACAAGTGTGGGAGAAGAATCCAAATAGCCATAGAGTGCTTAGCTTAAATTATCCCTTACCAGCTAAACAATATAATTTGAATCACTAGCTTTATACCTGTCTTTTATAGATTATTAGATTAAAAAATGTAAGGGTGAATATTATTTTACTTTACTGTGATCTCTTGTTTATTAACAATGCCTTACCAAGAGTTTACTGTTTCATGATATCTGGTGAGACAAAGCTCACATTTTTAGATATTTAACCTACCTCAATTCAAAGCTTTTATCCCAACAGAGATGTGTGAGATACTGAAGGTAGTTATAATAGTTTATTGGAGTACCACACTTATGTGGGAAAACCACAATTTCGTAATGGAAATTTCCTATTTCAATAGCTCGGTCTAGCTTTAGCAAATTGTGAATTGTCCTCATACACAACAAAGCTTTCTACACAGCCTCTTTTAGTGACTTCTCTTCATTGTCTGAGCAGTAATTCTAAAATCTAATTACAGATTAAATTAAATTGTTTTATTATGGTCTCATCCTTCTCCTCTCACTTACCAAAATCACCATGACTTCCCTGCTGATATCTGAAATGCAGTCCCGCTTTATGG
Organism: Callaeas wilsoni; assembly: GCA_013398955.1. Lineage (NCBI taxonomy): Eukaryota > Metazoa > Chordata > Aves > Passeriformes > Callaeidae > Callaeas > Callaeas wilsoni. Next base: position 122,003 of record VWPU01009925.1, on the reverse strand, counting down.
AGATGAGACTTGGATTTATAGTTCATAGGTGTATGCCTTTTCATTTAACTGTACTGGAATACATGCATGAACGTGTCTTGGCCAAATGAAATAACCTATTTTATTTACCACTCCAGAAATGCCTGTCAACATTACATATTTTGCCAGTGTTCCTGTTTCTTTTGAGGTTTTCAACCTTTGTTCACAAGGTTTTCAGCAGACACAGTCAAAAGCATCTCACTGTATGTGACTGCTGGTAGAAGTTCTGTTTATGGTTATTTCTTTAGATCTTTAGATCTATAATTTAGCTAGAGTTTAGGCTATTGGAATTCTATTTTGATTTCATGCTGGCAATACTTTTATAAAAACCCTGGTTCGTCCCTTCCACACCTTGAATAAGTTTTGTGATATCCGATAGCGAAGTGGATCTGATGAAAATTCCAAATTCTAATTCTAAGAGGTTGCAAAGCAACGTAAATTTTTGAAGAGCTCTGAACAGAAAGTTCTGCCAAGAAAACTTACAGACAGGAGCAAAGAAAATTTATTTTGCCCTTTGCGGTCTTTATGCAGTAACTCAATTTCCTAATAAATTAAGTAACCTCATTTTAAAATGGTAAAACCCAATTTTTTTGTGATAAAAGTTTCTATTATGAAGAAAAAAAATTGTTACTATGACAACTTAAAATTCTTTAGACCTTGCTCCCAGATGAAACTTTCTAAACTTAGTCACTTTCACAAATTAAAAAATTTCAAGTAATAATTTGTGACAATAAATCCATGTGTTTCTGGGGAAAAACCTCCATACTTTAGGATTACACTAGAAATCTTTCTTTAAATGATTTATACCTGATGTAAATGGACATTCACACAAACATTCGTTCAGTTAAGTATCTATGTACTACTAGTGCAGCTATCAGGCTATTTAGAGCTTCATTTTACGGGGGAAACACAGCCTTATATTGGAAAGAGCTACTTGGATTTTTTTTTTTGTTGGATTCTTTTTCATTGTTTTTGTAGGAGAAGCACAGAACCATATTGACAATAGGAGGAAAAAATCTGAAGCTGAACTTCTGCCTAGGGACAGTTCCCAATCTTATAAAATTTACACATTTCCTGTGAGATATTTTTTGCATCCATATTGACAGTATCTACAGCAAGAGACAGTGATTTGTGTTTGAATTTGCCGGCAGGCAGGAATTTATTTTGAAGTTTTAAGAAAAAAATTATTTCATAACAAAATTTTTAAGACAGCCTCAAATTTTATTTGACTGTAGATGTTGTGATCAGACAAAAGCAGTCTACATAAAATAAAAGATATTTGCTGAAATTTTGTAGGTTATAACAGAAGGACTGAGTGAAACCAATAAAAGTGGTCATTTTAATGGAAGATTCTAAATGTAAGCCTTTTAGAAAGAAAATAATCTAATATGATTGCAAACCTCCCATAAGGTTCTGATAACTGAATTTGGTTCTGCATGCCTTTTATTGTTGTAATGGTTGTCACTGTTAATAAATGTGGCTCAATCTAGTAGATAATAGTGTGATTGTACCATAATGCCTTATACATTTTCCAAGCTGCACGTTAAGCTAAGAATGTCATACTTCGTGCTCTCACACAGTGCAGAAAGTTACCAAGAATTTATGTGGAGCTCACAGTTATTTAACAGGCTAACTGGATTATCCAGGAAGGGGAGACTTTTGTTAGCTGAATTGGTTTGGCCATGTATGTATTTACGACAGGAGATTCCTGCAGCTGCAAGCATGAGTTTACTGCTGTGAGAGAGAAGGAGAGAGGCTTGCGTAGCCAATTAAGAGATGCAGTGTAGTGATTGCTCCAGGCAGGCAAAATGTCAACATCAATTTCAGGTTCCTCACATTAAACCAATCAGCAATAGACTTTGTTTCGGCTTCTGCTCTCTTGCAGGTTTTTGGTTAAATTAAATTTTATAAACAGGCAAATTGAACTGAGCCCTTCACCATTTTGAAGCGGGTTTTCTGCTTGTGCAAGTGAAGGTTAATAGGAAATGCAAATATAGTATGCATACCAATAATTCTTTTAAAATGTTTTACCTTCTGCACTACCCTGCAAGTCAATTTCCTTCCATGTAGAAGTGCTTAACTTTGAGTTCCCTAGAGTTTAGCCATTTGAAAATTATATAGGCATCATTAATACAAATTGTATTAACTATTCCTGGCTTTTTAAGTGATAACCCAAACAAGATATGTTGTCCAATTTCATTTAGCCACAGAGATTTGATGGTGTCTGTAATTTAATCTTGTTTCAGAACAACTTCCCCTCCAACACACAGAAGTTACACTTTCCAGCTCTTCTAGTAAGTTCATAGTTCCTATAGGGAAACATCTGAGGAAGTGTTCTTCTCAAAAAGCGGTATAGGTAGTCCCTCTCTCCTAATATGTATATAATGGGCTTCAAGGGTAATTTCATTATTTTTTCAGACAAACGCTATCTCCCAAGTACACCTGTTTCACATTTCAAGTGCTTTGTGTGCTTTTTTAACTGTAATGGTGGTTTCCTGAAGAAGCAGATTCTGGCTAGGTGATTCCTAGATCAGACCTCCATGGTATCCTGCAAGCGTGAGTCTAACTTTTCAGTGAGACAAAGCTGAAGGGAAGATAGTACATTCTTCCACAATTTAGCCCTCAGATAAATTTCTCCTTCTCTATTAAAGAGACAAGCCTTTCAGGCTGATCTAAAAAATAAATCATTTGGATGAATCTGATCCAGCCATGCAGCAAGGCCATTCTATCCTTGTGAGAAAAAAAAAAAAAAAGATAAAAGAAAAAAGAAAGAAAGAAGACTCATCTGTTATATATTATGACAGTTTCAGGTCTTTGGACTATAATCATCACAACTGCTCTGATCAACGGATGGGTGTCCTCAGGAATTTTACCACCAGAATTACAAATGTGATTTATGAGTACTTTCGCATGCTATGGATGCATCAGGGAAGTTGTTTATATAAACATGGGTAGCATCACCTTAGTCAGACAGTCTCTAAATCCTGTCTGAACATCCTGGTACTATTGGAGATATCATAGGAGTGAACTCTTTATTTGAAACAGCTGGGCACAGATTGCTTCTGCTTTACACATTTCTTTGTCAGATTCTTTCAGAACCACAATATTTAAAGATTTATTTAGATTTTTTAATGAGGGATGATCAAATACATCATTAGATCACAAGTTCATTTCTAGTAGAGAACTTGAAGAATAGACATACATGTTTTTCAGTTTTTAGGGATTGGTCTACATAACTGTCTGAAATGTATGTCAGCAAAATATTCTTGGATGATCACCCAATTTTTGTACGAATACAGGTCATTTTGTCAGTTTGCTGCTGCTTCTCATGAAGTTTCTGGTGCTATGGTAGTCTGTAGCAGACTAATGAGAGCTTAATGCTAGCCTTGTCATTGTTAATAATATCATGGTTTATTCTGTACAGTTGCTACCAAAGTAACTAAATCCACTAAGATCACATATTTGCCTGAGAGAAAATAATCTTTTGCAAATGTTTTGTTTTCTTGTTTGCAATATGAAAGCAAATGAAAAAACTTATTTGTGATCAATTACACTTCTTTTTCCACAGAAGGTAATACGTGTTCTGCACTCCAAGAAGCCTTGCCTGGTACTTATTGGATTTTTTTTTTGCAGTACTTTGGGATATGCAACTTGTGTCCTCCATTTATGTCTGAACTTCTTAGTATGAATGCAATGATAATGTTACTCTCCTTTGGTTATCTTAACAGTTGTTGCAGTCTAAAGATTTTGAATTTCTCCATGTGTATTAGCTGCTTGTTGCAATGACTGTATGACTTTGATGAATCAAAAGTACCTTATACTTTTCTACCAGGAGGAAGGACATAGCAAGGCTTAGAGATATTTATTGGAAAGATATTTACCTACTTTTAAATTTAATGAAGACATTCCTTTAGAAGATATAGACACATCTACTTCAAGAAAAATTTCTTGGTTCTTAATTTGTTTTTCTTTTAGAGTTTGGTTTATAATTTCTTAAGGGGAGAAGAAGATGAAAAACAAGCAGACTGAAGAGTTTTAAACAACTTTTCTCATCAGTTCAGGGTTGTCTAAGTCTAAGTTTCTTTTCTAGGGAAAGGGTCTGGATGGACTTCAACTAGTCTGAGCTGCCCAAGTTCAGGAAAAAAGGAATAAGTAGAAATTCAGCACAAGTTAAAATAATGAAACATTCTTGCATTAATATTTGAGAATATCTTGATTGTCTGACAAGATCATCCTGCCTGGTATGATGATTCTGAGTGCAAACAGTGTAAGATGCTTATGACTGGGTTAAGGAAAATTTAATCCTCACATTATATTACTCACATTCTGGGAAACAAAAGTTCAAAGCCTTTTAACTTGAAGGCTGCATCTAAATTTTTTTGTTTAAACGTTGTCAAGCAATAAACATTCTCCTTAACATCTGATATGTTTTGTTGTATTTGATATACATCAGTAATGCATTGAACAATACATTCATCCTGTGCATAAGGGGAAAGAAAAGTGCTTGCTTCTTTGCTGTCTTGATATTTCCTTTTCATTCATGTAATATGTAGACTTCATTGGCTGTTGGGCTCTTCAGGTAGGAGATCTGATTTCTAGAACATTTAGTCTGTCTATCAAATTCTAAATAATTCACTTGCACAGAATGTCTCATCATCCCTGATGATTTCTCTACACCTTTCTAGTTAAAGGATTTTCTTTTTGAAGAAAACGCCAGTTATGTGTAATATTCAAGGTGTGTACTTACCAGCAACTGTTAATATCACAAAGTCGCTTTATTACTCAGTTCCTTTCTCAATAGTTTTTCACACTGAATTGTTTTTTTGACTGCTGGGGAAAACTGAGCTGACATTTTGAGAGATAAGCAACTGCAGCTTTGAATTCTTTTACTGGTAATATATAATCTAGAGTCCACCACTCTCTACATGTACAGTGATGACTAATCATGTCTTTAAGGTTGACTCCTTTTACTGAAATATAATAATGCCTCCTTGCCCCCAGGTTGTTCTCCACACCATCAAATGATGACTTGCCTCACACAGAAACGTCTTTGGCCTTTCTAAATTAAAATTATCTTAAGTATTATTTATGATTTTTCAAAGGTATAGAACATAAACTGTAGGTCTTTTCTGCTTCAAAGTTTCACAATTCCATCTTTCATTTCCTGAATTATTGCTTGGCAATAGAAACATTGTGTATTCAACACTATATGTTTAGTAATTTACAGAGAAGAAATAATAATTTTTATTTTGCTATTATCAATCACTAAGACATTAATTTTTATTTTATAATTTAGTACAGTAGCAGAGTGATGTCTGAAATAATCGGCTTTTTTGATCTGTCAATGAACAAGTCAACAGACAATTAGAGACAGGAAATTAAAATTAACTGTATAGACTCATTGCACAATAAAAAAGGGTATTTATTCATCCTACCTGAATAACTAGAAGTATTGAAGCATTATCCAATGCTAAGGAAGACATACATAAAAAAACCCCCCAACTTATAAGAACCCATATAAGAATTTCTGTACTTCAGGAAATAACCTAACCAATTATTAATTCAGATCAGGTGAAACTCATAACCTGAGAAGATGTTTTGGCCAAAGATGAAAAGCAGTCTTCAGATACAGAATGCTATGCATGCAACCTTTAAATGAGTTTAGACTGTCTTTCTTATTCCCTACTTTAAAATCAAAGGTGAGAGTTTGAATACTCAGGCAGAATAGGAATATAAATGAAAAGCACAAGTCTGTGATATTGAAGCAGATTAACTTACCCAATAGGATTTCAAATAGAAGAACAATTGAAAAGCCAATTGTGTTGTGTTTTAAAGAAAATAAACAACTTTACCTGCCTTGGGAGGAATAGGAAAACATCAGCCAGAAGGACATTTCTGAACACAGAAACAAATTTCAGGGTTTTACAGGTAAATGAGTATTGGTGATGATATATAGCAGCAATGTGGACATTCATAGAGGAATTTAGTAACTTGTGGAGGAAGATGAAAGTGAACAATTTCTCTCGAATGCTCTCACAAATAAAGATAAGCAGAAAAAGAGCAGAGCCCTAGATTAAATGGCAGAGGGATAAGAGTCTAAAACTAAGAAACACAGGATATTCATTACAAAATATTTCATGGTTCTAATGAATTTGTCCTATTTCTAAGACAAAATTCCCATTCATAAATTAGTAAAGAAATTGATGAGTCTAAATTAGTCAAAAAATTGAAGACTAGGGTCAAGGTAATCATGGTCCCATAATGTCCTTATGCAAAAAATTTTCTTGCTAAACTTGAAAAGACCCAAGCAAAACTAGATATGCAGATATTTAGAAATTCCTTGTACCAATGAAAAAGTGAAAACTAAAGATTTTTGTGGGTTCAAAGGAATATATTGTGTTTGATGTAACTGAATTTTCACAGAATTTTTCTTATAGATAGTAGATAGTTACAGCTGCCATACTATTGGGCTACACAAGAAAAAGGGAAGAGCATATTTGCATTAAAGATACCATTGCTTCACAGATAATTAAGGATTACAACACCATAAAAAAATTAAACATGTAACCTTTAAAATAGTAAGTTTTAAGAGAAATAAGAATGTCTGAGAAATACTAATGTCTGAAGGAAGCCTATCCATTTGGTATATTATAATTCTGTATATGCTATTCTACATGAGTTACTGAGGACATTGTCTGTAGAATGGTATTGTAGAATGGTGTACTGGGTATGAAATGAATAATTTTTACAGCAAGTATTGCATTCAGCAAGGGCATTTTAGTAGTGAACTAATTTTTGGCAGGCATCAAAAAGTTAATCACCGATATAAATTTTGCAATTACAGAATCACAGAATATTCTGAGTTGAAGGGGCTCATAAGAATCATTGAGTCCAGCTCTTAAGGGAATGGCCCATATGTGGATTGAACCCACAACTTCAACACTATTAGCACCAAACTCTGACCAACTGAGTGAATCTCAGTGATTAGTGATTGATTAGTCCAAATTGATTCGGATCTTGACCCATATGCTTGATGTAAATACTTAAGGTAGTTGGTAATGTGTACAGGTTTTCAGATATGTAAATCAATCATTTAATTCTAATTTTTTAATAGGCTGGTATAAAATATGAATTTTACGTGTATTTTATCACAAAACTATGAGTTAGCTTAGACCAGTTGAACTTTAGTTCGGCTAAATAAGCTGTGATATTGAAGATATGAAACAGATATTAACTTGGGCCCCTCCAGGGACCAAAATTTAACAGCAAGAGCTTGAGTGCTAAGAAGCAAATCAATTTAACTTTTGCTTTGTTTAGATTGAAATATGATTATTATATCTCACTATTTTATTTAAATTAATATTATTACTAGAATAAAAAAAACTTGCCAAAAAATCTGACTGAATTCCTCTATGTCTAAAATTTTACTTATGATGGAAACTTCCCTCTGCAGACTTTGAAATTCTGCTTAAAAGACAATAAAATTTCTGATCCAGAAAGCGATTTTTCTGTCTTTAAAATGATCCATACTTTTTTATTTTTGCTAATCTACTTTTCCCCTCTTAAACTTGTTCTTTCTTTTCTCGTTTGTGCACGGTTTTTATCACTGTACCAAATGCCTCTGCCATGTTGTAGCTATATGTCTTTATTCTTTATTTCCTCACTGTGCTGTGTGATGAAGTTGTTGAACACTCACTTCATCTGTTACTCTGAAAGGCTTACTCGTCATGAAAAAAATTGCTTGAGGTCTAGTGATTTGCAAGGTCATGATCAAAAGAAATGGAGGTGAGTAAGAATTTGATGTTGAGGTATTAGATAACATTGCAATATGTACAATTTTTTTATGTTTGTGTATATATAAATATGCATAGATATTTATATATACAGAAATTCTCTGATTTGTATGATTGATATATGTGTGTGTGTGTGTGTGTGTGTGTGTGTGTGTGTATATGCTTTAAGGGACAACTAGTGCTGATATACTTGACCAAAATAAATAAAATGAAAAATTATTCAATGAAAATGACATATAAAAATTCATGGACCCAAAAATTATGTGTTTAGAATGCACATAATCATTTGGGGAAACAATTAACAAAGCTTAGAATTTTAAATATGTTTAAGAACAAATAACACCATGGATCACATATTGCTAGATACTGAAAACACTGCAGGACTCTGATAAATGTTTCTGTGCAGCATCTGAATCAAACAGAGACAAGTATAGATTCAATATGGTGCTGTAGCAAAGAAGTGAAGACATCATGGCTAAAATTTAAAAATATATGCTGAAGAATCTTAAAAGAGCATCTGAGAATTCTCTGAATCTCTAACATGAATAATTAATACAGTGTGAAAAATCAAAAGAAATGCTAAAGAATAAGGTACAGGGGGCGACCCTAGGAATTATACGCCAGTTGGAATGTGACATTAGACCCTAAAATATACTAACTGCCATGCGTTTTAAGTAAAGTAACAGATTTTTTACTTTTTTTGCATTTTATTTCGATCACCATTGGAACACATTGCCCAGAGACCCTGTGGAAGCCATCTTTGAAGACTTTCATGACCTGACTTGGCAAAGATCTGAGGAACTGATCTGAACTCAGCATTGACCATGGTTTAGGCAGAAGGTTAGTCACAGTGAGCAGTCTGAGAATTGCTCACCCTTTCTCCTTACTTACTTGCTAATTCATAGACAATGCTAGGGCAGAAGAACATTTGTCAAGGTGCTTTTCTGGTAAGGAATGGCTAAAGTTAGATTTGGAGGAAACCTATGAAATTTGAAATTTTACTCATGAAATTTGGAGGAAAGCATTTATTCACAATATTCAAGAACAACAACACAGCTAAAACTGTGACATTGATAAAGAAACAGAGGGGAAATGCTTAATCTGTTCACATGAAAGATTCTGCAGCAAATGAGTACATAAGTGAAGCAGGAGATGGGCGCATACAGTATCTCCCTCTTTCCCTCTTACAGTAGCAGTCCTAATCATTGTGCAACCCTTTAATTTTAAAACCAGAAATCTCTTCTGCTTAATCTTTCAAAAGACCTATTATACTCTTTCTTAATGCATGTCTGTTTGGGGTCCTGCCCCTCCTTTCTGGATAGACTGCAGGTCCAATTATGTTCTACTTGAAAGAGCTAGAAATATCCTTTGAACCCCTCCAGGAAGATTTTAATCTTCCACTCCAGGTTTAGTTTAGCACTTTCATATCCAAGATGTATTCTGGTCCTTCATCTTTGCTTATGTGGCTCAAATGCCTCTTTGTGTCATCACATACTTAGCTGCCAAAATCTCTGTGAGGCATAAAACTCACTCCTCTTTCCCCTGCTGCTGTTGGTAGTGTGCACACATGTGTGTGTTTGTCAAGGTGAAATATTCCCCTTGGGAGACGCTCTCTGAATTGCCCTGGTCTTTAGCAGTCATACTTAATGCCAGTAACTCGATGGAATAAATGCACTCCGATGAGTCACAACTGTCTCATTTGTACACCTTCGTGTAAACAGCAGGTTTGTGTGACTCAGTTTCAGGTCCCTTTCCGAGATACCATACAGCAGGAAATCAGCTTCTATATTTTCCTTGTGTGCATCAGGTTTTAAGAGAAAAGAACTTATTTCTTGCAGATGCTGTTTTGTGTGCCTGTTCATCGATATAATTCACATTCTAGGAAGTGTCTTCAGAGATCCATAACCATAATTTGTTTTGCTATTTAGATTGCTCATACAATGCAGTCTCTGATTTGCATGCAAAAGTCATATAGCAATATCCCTTTATGCATTGTTATCATTACTGGACTGCTTTGGTTTGGAGCATGAAAAATAGAAATACTTTGCTCAGACTTGAGCCAACGGTTTGGTAAAAGACATTGTCTAAATCCCCATTAAGAAGAATAAGTGAACACCACAAGGAAGTCTAAGTGTTCAAGGCAGTGAGATAAATCTTCCACTTCTCCTCAGTAACAAAAATATATTTGCTACAACTCTCCATTTACTCAAGGCAGAGATGATTCTGGCTTATTAATACACACTGGGAATTCATGCAGATGACACAGTTTTTCTTTTCAGAGTTAAAAATGTTTTCTTTAATTTCAACAGCCCTTGCTGTGTCAAAAAATGTATTTTTAAGTTATGCATATCTGTAAATCTTATATATTATGTATTATTTATGCTGCTCTTATCATAAAAACTAGCTTGGTATGAATGTATATCCACTTAAAATATCTTTTTTTTCCATCCCAAAACAGAGCTATGTAATTTTAATTGCATTCATGTTGTCTTTGGTGAGATCAATAGCAGTCTTAATTTACTAACAGAAAACTTTAAAAGACTTCCCATGAATATTAAGTAACACAAATCAATATGAATTCATAATTAATTACTTGTTCTAGACAACACTAACCATGGTTTTAATTTCTTGAAATATCTTTCAAGTTCATGAACAAAAAAATGTTCTGTTCTGTTTATGTTGTGTTTGTAGATAGTGCTACACATAGGGGAAGGGCTACCAAAATCCATTCCCTACGAGAGATCTTGTATTTTATGTGCTTAAGGATATGAGGCAGCACTAGTTAAAGCAAATTGTAGCCTTCCTTTTTCTCTATCAGTGAGTGATAATTCACATAAATAATAGAGAATTATAGGGTGATTTAATATAGTTCAAGAACATTGTTTGTAAGAAGTAATGTTCCGGAGGAAGCTATTGTGTAGTTGGTCTATATACAGGACAAGATAAAGGTAGTGTTTATCATATTTTCTCAGTTTCCATGTCAATAGAATTTAGTATTGAATCTTGCCTCAAACCAAGAGCTTTTCAGGAAAGGAGTCATTACACAGATTCCAATCAGTCATCCCATTGTAAATCTGGATTGCCTCTATTGAACTCACCAGCGTAACTGTGGAATTACTGCAGTGTAATTTGGCACATGCAGTATAACAAGATAAAAACCCCAGTGGCGTGATACAGAAATATATATATGCACATAAAAAATCATAATTCTTTCTACAATGCATTTAGCAAGTCTGTAAAGTTCTTTGCAAAGAAGTGTGCCAGAGGAGCAGGTTAAATGATATGCACAATGTTCCAAGCTACAACTGCAGGAGCTGATTTTCCTGCAGCTGCTCGTGGTATCTGTTCACTGCACAGTAGGCAGAAGTATAGAGAGTCTGAGAATGAGTTTAGGAACCGCAGAAAGTAATGGGAAAAGTGCTTGTGTGCAAATATTCTGTAAATAATTTAAAATTATTTAATCAGGTAAAATTGTCCAAAAGCTGCTCTTCAATTTTTTTTCATAAATCTATTCTGAGCATGAAATATTTGCTTTTACAATCAACAAAGCTGAAAAATACCATGATAAACTCCAAAGATTTTATAGATTACATTTGTATTTAAAGAAATTAACATTTCCTCATTGATTCTTGTGTTTGTATACTCAAAATATATATAGTTGTGCGATAGGATATAAATATTATTCACATGGATTAGGATGACTACAATTCACAAGACAGGCAAAATTGCAAGTGATTTTTACAGCTTACCCTTGGAATGTGCTTCTATAAACTTTTCACATCATATCTTATCTGTTGTTTAGTTTATGAATGTCTTGTTATAATAGCTTCTCTAAGTAAAAAGGTCCGTTAAACCACCTGCTTTAGTTCCTTTTAATCACTTTTGTAAACAAAATAAAGCTACATGGAAGGAAACCTCAATTAAGAGCCTGAGATAGATCTTACATATGTAAAAATGACACCCAAGAAATAGATTTGTTTTTGTAAATACAATTTATTTTAGAAAATTATTATGGAGTCTTCATGTTTGAGAGAGGTCACTGACAACTCAGACAAAATTATTTGATTCCCTGTGCCATTTGCCAAGCCTGTATTTCCCTCTAGCTTTGGGAATCCTGCCTTAAAATCAAGGGAGAAAACATACCATAAATATATTTACATGAACATTCTGGGGAAAAAATGGCACAATTCCTATGAAGTTAGTTCTAGCTACAGTGATATAAAGCTTTTCATTAATTCTTTAACTACCATTAAATATTAAAATCCATTCTCACAGTCTTGAAATCTGCTGTTTGTTACCTCCTGCCCCTGTGCCAAATGCAAATATGCACAATGTTCAGTGGCCAGCAGCCAGTATCCCAAACAACTATCCACTTGTTAAATTATATGTTGCATTTGGTAACTGATAGGCTTGTCTCCCCAGTCTGCTTCTAGGAATCTGTCCAATAAAATATGTATTAAATAAGAAAATATTGTATATTGTGTTCTAAGCACAGTGCTCTTCAGAACAGGGGAGAGAGTATAAATGAAAGAATTGAAAAATATTCTGCTGTGTTGTACATGAAGCTGGTGGTACACTCCAACTGAAGGAGAATTAAGAAGCTACTTATTTCATGATTCTTATTTAAAAGTAAATATTTCTATTCATTCAATTTATAGTGCATGTCTCCACTCTCTTATCTTCATTAAAAACTTTATACAAGTATTTAAGGATAAAATCTACTTTTATTACAAGGGCACAGGGTCTTGCTTCTAGTTAACACTTACTTCAGTACACTGCTTGACAGAAGCCACTGAAATCAGCTCTTGCATTTTGAAGTGGTTTAATTTTTTAGAGGAAAAAACAAAATACGTCTTTATACTAAGATTTATAATACCCCTTAGTGGTTTTTCAGTTTTCTCCTATTTGAAATTACTGAAAATTTGACAACAAGAGAAAGACTGTAATTTTTAAAAAGTTATTTAGTTTTTTTGTTTCTTTGTTGTCCACCAGGAATAACAAAGATTTGGGGGAGCTGCTTAAGAGTTAAAACCATTATGAATAACTATTTTTAAAATTTGCATCACCCTTCAAACTAAAATACAATATTTTCAATAAATCAAATAAATCAAGAGTAACAGAGTAATTGGTTTGCTGAAGCATTTGTCTCTGATCATCTTGATGGCCTGGAAAAAAACAAGCTAATGAGAGAGACAAAAACCTTCATTCCAATAGCTGACAGATGTTTGAAAAGATTGCATCTGAACGTTGTGAATAATGCTGCTTTTTCTTTAACAGGCCTAAGCTTTGTTAGACTCTCTGTAGTAAAATAGATGGATCTTTAAACGCTTTGCATGTAGACCAAGACTGTGGAAAAACATTGCATCTCCGGAAGTTAAATGCAGTGCAGTTGATGCACCATTAGAGATAGAAAGTTGTAGACTGATACTGCAGATACTGCTGTCCTTGAAAACGGCATTAAGGCAAAAAGTCTGGGTTCGATGGGGATGGCTTTGATTCCTTGTTTTTTATGATTACATTCTTGATATATTTTCTTTTTTTTTTTTTTTTTTTAATGGCATGCTATACAAACAAGATACGGGATAACCTAAAACTGTTTTAGAACTTGCTCCGGCCTGCTCTTGTTACCCTAAGACAAAAGTGGCATGGCTTATCCCTATTCCACTCATAACACTGAGAAGAAGACCCTTTATATGGGTAATAACATGAATAATTAACATACTGCAAATCCACTTCCTGACCTGCTACTTCAAACTTGCTTATGTTTGTAAAGTGGGGATAATAGCGCAACTTGTAAAGGAGTATGGTTTAATAATACATTCTAGATGCATGTTGTTGGCCATGTTTCCTATGACAGATTCAATGGCTCAGTTGCAAACATATTTAAAAATGCATTCCAACACAGCAATCAGCCATGTTTTCTGTCACAGACACAATGGCTTAATTGCAGTCACTTTTTAAAGCGACATTTTGTCTACAGATTGCAGTCTGTTTACAATAAAGAGGGTAGTGTCCTACAATACATCTCCAGAAAAAGAAAGCCCGCTCGCTGCATAAATTCACTCCATAAAATGGTTTATAAAGAAGTTACTACTGTGCCTTTCTTAAGCATTTTCATTTTTATGCTGCTTTATGTCAGTAGCTTACAGATTTTCTTACACTTCTTTAAAAGATACTGATAAACACAAGCTTACCTAACAAACAGAAACAAGACAAATATTTTTCTGAAAATGCTGTGTCATGATGTGCTCTCTCCCACTGAAGTAATCTTTAAATACAAAGAATGATACTTGGGAGATAGCTTTATTACCATGTGCAAGTTGAATATTTCAAATAAATTCCTTTCTGACAAAATAAGCATATTTCAAAGCCTTTCAACAAATAAAAGACTATGTCTGAAAACGTATAGGTTTCTGAGGAATCCTGGAACTGTCACAAATTACTACCATGGCTGCTGGGATGTAGTGGCATAAAGTGAGTCTCTGGCTTCAAATAGAAATTCTAACTTTTTCACATGTAATTTTTCTTGGAACTTGAAAAAAAAAGAAAAATGTTGGCTTTCACATGATCTTTAATACTATTTTAGTCCATATAATTCTCAAGATAAGTACAAATGTTCAGACTGATTGAAAAGCTGAGCATGCAAACTATAGAATATCACATTTAAAGCATGAAGGTTTTGCTGGTGAGCGGTGGAGCGTAAGATGGTGAATTTCTGTAAACAGCTGTACTGAGACACAACATCATGGAGCTCACTCTTCACCCACTTCTTTGTTGAAAGGAGAATAATCGAGACAAAGGAAAGGAAGAGTGTCCCACTTTTGTGTCTTTTTGTACTGTGGCAACTGCTGTCTGTCATAACAGCATAAATATGATTTTAGTGAACGAATATGCACATAATTAGGTGCTGTTCAGAGAGCAACATATTCATTTTTAAGGGACACTATTATAAAAAATTGTCCAGCTTTTTGGCAGACTGAAGCTTAACAATCACACTTTCTTTGTTCTTAGCAGAAGCTGAATGTCATACATTGAATGTTTTTGCTATCTAAGCTAACATTCTGTTCATTCAAACTTCAAACACCTCCATGTAGAAGATTATATTCTGGATGGATCCACAACAGGACGATGATCTTGGACAAATACATGTATCAGCCAAGTCAAAGATCAAATAGACATAAGGCTGGAAACCTGTGATATCTTCTGAATCATAGTAAGTAGTACAAGTATGCAGATCTTATTTTCTTAAAAGCACTGTCCAATAGGCTTTTTTTTTTTAATTGTTCAGTTTTGCTATCAGTAATTTACTGAACAAGCAATATTAGGTATTAGCAAGACCAGAATTTTCATAACTTCTTTTGAGGATATAGTTTGTGTTTGACAAATTATGTGTAAGTGTATGGGAGTGTGTGAGGAAAGGGACAAACTAAAAATGCTAATATTTTGTTATAATTCATATATTCTTTTTCTTCTGCTGCTTTATAATTAAAAATTTTTCATTTTCAGTTCCAGTATGGAGCAGACCTTTTTTAATGATAAATTAATCAATTTATGTAAAACAATGTAAAAGGAGATTTATTCTTTATGAAATTATCTTGTTTCAATCATCTCCTTTTTTCCCCCGAAATATTGTAAAAACACATGGATGCTGAACACTGTAAGTGAAACTCTTGTCTTCTGACATGTTTCATATGAGTCATTTAAACTGCAGCATTAAATGATTACATTAGTTTACTTTATTTTCGACGTGTGGAGTGATTTAAAAAACCGCAAGAGTGAAATGTTTTTGTTTGGGTGGTGTTTACTTTTTCCATATGTAGAAGTTTTTATCCGTTGGGCATCTTCTTTTCCTGATAAAATAATATCCAGTTTAATGAATGCTTCCTCTCTCAGCTAAAAAATCTGCTTTTTTGGGCCTGATCCAGAAAGAAGTAAAATCATTGAAAATCTTTCCATTTGTTTCAGAGGGCTTTGAGTCAAGCTTTTAGCTAAACAGCTGTTTGGTGCTTCTAATCAGTATAAATCACTCTTTTGAATGATATGCATTTTCCTGTACTATACAGCTACTGTATATAAATTTTGAATTTAATAGTGACATGTCTCCTTACAGGTGACATCCTGTTTCATTATATGTGCCTGATCTGAATATAGCTTATAATAGGGATAATTGTTAAATATGATGACTAATTTGACTACAGTAAAAAACTCGGTTCTCAAACCAGAGATGCTAAATAATACAATTTCCAGGAAGCAACTAACACTGGTGACATTACCATCTATTCCTGTAAAAAGCCATGATGAAAATTAAATATCTCAAATACAAATTCAGATGATTTATATCATATGTAGCCTTTAAAATATTGTCAGGAGAAATTAAAAATGTAATGCCATTTGCAGCCAACCTCACATAGTTCTACCATCAGAAACAGTTGAGGTTATAAACAGGTATTTTTACACAAAGCAAATACTATACGTAAAACAGCAGTTAAAGTTTCCTGCCATCAAAAATGGTTCTTATATACAGTACATAAGGCAGAAATTTTAAAATGTGACAGTAATACACTCGAAGAGGTAACAATATCTGCATTCTTGACAATATATCATAGCAGGAGAACATTATGTTATCGTGTTGCTAATAACACTGTTGATCTCAAAATGGTGTGCTGTCCTGAATGAGCCTAAATCAGACTGGCTCTTGGTCTAGTGCTCCATTGGGTAAGAGTATGTAATGGTACATTTGCTAGCACAAAATTTTTGCCAGATTAGCATAGTACTAATTTCCAGAAATAGGGGAATGGTTGTCTCAGATTATACATATGGCCTCATTCTGATACCGTTCTGTTGAGATACTGCATTTCTTCCCTTCTGCTCTTGCATATGGGTTGCTTTTCTCTTCCCATGTCACATTTCTTTAATATCCTCTCCAAGTTTTTGGCATGAAATTGCATAGATCTTAGAAAATGTACTGCCTATATTGCAAGTTTCAGTCTTTTTTCCTAATAAAAATACGTCAGACATTATATACTATGCTATTAATCTCTTGTACTCACTGAAATTAATATTGCAATAGTCTCAAACAATGCTTGCAATTAAGATGGCATGCAGAACATTTTTCTGTCCAGCACATTATGGCCTGGGAAATAAACTTTCCCTTAATTGCTTAGTAGAGTTAAATAATAATTTTCTTTTAATAATCAATGACCAATGTAATTTTAATTTATAAGGGTGCTTCTGAAATTCTGAAGGACCTTGCAGAAACTCCATGCTTATTTTTTAACCTACCTGGCGGTAAATAAGATCATATATTTCAGCTGATTTAAGAGTGACATTTGACAAAGTTAACAAATGCTAGTAGAAGGACTGACCAAGGCTATCCTGCAGAAGAGGGTTAGAATGTCTGGCTTACAGCTATGATCAATTTCCCTTCTCTCTCTTATATGTTGGATCGCACACAGGATCACAGGATGACTGAGGTTGGAGGCATCCCTAGAGATATTCTCATCCAAATCTATGCTACGAGCAGGGTCAGACAGGGCAGTTGCTCAGGGCTGTGTCCACTCAAGTTTTGACTTTCATCAAGGATGGTGGCTCCAGTACATCTCTGGGCAGCCTGTTCAGTGGTGGCTCATATTAGAAAAGTGTTCTCTTAAACTCTGACAGGATTTCCTCTGTTTCAGTTTGTACCCTTTGCTTCTTGTCCTGTCACTGAACATTGATGAGAAAAACCTGACTCTGTCTTCTTTACTCCCACAATGGTGTACTAATACACATGAATAATGTCCTCCTGAGACTTCTCTTCCCAGCTCTCTCAGCCTCCCCTTACATCCCAGATGATCCAGTCAGTTAGTCATCAACAGACTACAGGAAAGGCTGTTTCTTATGGTATTTCTACATAGGATCACCACATATGCTGGCATGCAAATGAGAAAAAGTCAGTCAGTTAAACAATATTTCAGCAATGTCAGAACCAGTCCTGGCAAGACAAAAGCATCACTTTATGTCTATTGTTCAAAAATAACATATTTCCAGACTAATATTTATTCCTGTATGACCTACTTTCAGCAGCAGCTCTTATTTCAGTAACAAAAGATTGGGATGTGTGAGTAGCTCATACTGAAACTTAGTCAAGTGCCAGCTTCTCATCATCACACAGAACACAAGCAGCAAAATCAAATGTGCTTGTTGAGAAATGCTAGTGTATTCATCCCAACACACATTTTTTTCTGCTTCTCTATTGCTAAGGCTTAGGCCTTTCTGAGTCACTAGGAAAACTGAACCTGGTGGGCATAATTATTGAAATTTCTCTTAGCAAAAAAAAAAAAGGAAATTGTGGAATGGAAATCTGTGGCCATGAAAGTATTGAAAATAACTGAATTTTCGAGAACTGCAGCCTGTGTAGCATAGATTGGGAAACATTCACTCTAGCAAATTTGGTTTTGGTTAAATGGATAGGAATGACTGACTTGTTTGATGGCAGATTTCAAACCCAGCTTCATGAAGGCTTTTTGGTTTTGATTTTCTGTTCTGTTCCCTTTTTATTATAACAAGGTAAAAGAACTTAGGGCAGATGGGAACCCACTAGAAAGTGGTTAAATGGTTTCTGAGAGTATTCTTCCATCTGTTTCTATTTTCTTATGCACATTGACTTAGTTCGCTCTCTTTAAAGGGTAGCCAAATAAGAAGGAACAATTTTTTGGATCTGTTCTTAGAAGGAGATTTTTTTTTCCCCTTTGGTCCAAATCCAAAATCCGCAGATACTTTCCTCAACAGCTGCAAGAAAAGACGAGCACCACTATTTTTAATTTTTTAAAATAAAAATATTTTATGAAATATTTTGATTCTTTCCCACATTGATCAAAATATATATTGAGAAAAATATTGATCATGCTGCTGAAACCTGTTTTACTTATAAATGATATATGGAGGATGTTTTGTCTTATGAGCTTTTTCCTTGAACTTTTACTGTCATGCCATGTATGTGCATATGAGCATCAATATACTTCTAATATTAATTAAAACTTATTAAAAAACTGTAAAGAACTCACCATGCCACTTTGGTATGCATTGTAGGAAAATGCAACAGTACATTATATCTTGCATATACAGAGACTAATTACTTAACACTTTTCTAATATTATTAAAGAGAATAATTATTTATATGGCTTAAAACTTCATTCTTCTTGTATTTAATGGAAATTAATGGAAATGGGAAATGAAAGTTAAAAAAAATACATTAAAACAATCAGAAAAAATAGGTAACTTTCCAATTCTCTACTGCCATGACTTCATGGTGCATATATATATACACACACATACACATATATATATATATATACACACACAAATGTGGTATCATATCTCTTTCTAGCATGAACAGGTGCCATTCTTTTCTCATTATTTCATCACTACATAGGGGAAAATCCTGATTTATGAGAAAAATCAAACAGTGAAAATGCAAAAGCTGGGGTTTTTTAAAATGCAACTAATGCATTTAATGGCATTTTTAAGGCTGAGTGCACAGGATGCTCTAAAAAGTCGGAATCAATTATATTTAATGAAGCATGTGAATTTATAGGTTTTCTGTAAAGTCAGTAAGGGGCAGTGAAGGTAACACAGTATATTAACCCAACAAATATTCTAGATTGACCTCTTCTTGTGACTTAATATGATATTTAGCAGGCAGTCTAAGATTAAGAATACTAAGCCCGCTCAAAATCTTTTATTTAAAAGACAGGAAAAGTCCCTGAAAATTCAACATATTCTGTTAACTGTTAGAAGTGTGAAATACAATATTTTTTTCTGTAAAAATATGTCATCTGGCAGTGTGTGATTATGTTGGTCATTTTACTCTTTCCTTGTTCAATTATTTAAGTGTACATTGTTTTTTAATACAGAGAAATCAAAACCTGTATTTTGTGAGGGGATGGTTATTGAACACTAGAGTTACACCTAGCTGTAGAATTGAGAGATGTTTAGCTACACATGGACTAGACTTATTGCATCATTCTTTGTTTAGTTTCTATTATGATAGGCTACAAAAACCATAACTGTGGCTATTAAATATATTTTTATTTTTAAATGTACAAATTATTAGAAACTGGGGTGTTGGGTTTAAGCAGCAGTTTTGGAAGCAGTGGGGCTTATAGCAGTGGGCTACCCTGAGAAGCTGCCAGAAGCTTCCTGTGTCTAATATCTGGCTCCAAGATGGACCCACCACTGGCCAAGGCCGAGCCGATCAGCGATGGTGGTAGCGCTCCTGGGATAACAGCTTTGAGAAATGGGTTAAAAAACTACTGCACAACCGCATCTGTAAAAGAGAAGTGAGAACATGTGAGATAAAGAACCCTGCAGACACCAAGGTCAGTAAGGGAGAAGGGGCAGGAGGAGCTCCAGGTGCCAGAACAGAGATTCCCCTGCATCCCATGGTGCAGATAGCCCATGGTGAGGCAGCTGCGCACCTGCAGCCCATGGAGGTCTATGGTGGAACAGAGATCCACCTGAAGCCCCTGCAGGACCCCAGGCCGGAGCAAGTAGATGCCTGACGGAGTCCATGACCCCATGGGAAGCCTGTGCTGGAGCAGGCTGTTATCACAACTGATGGGCTCATGGATAGAGGACCTCATGCTGGAGCAGTAGCAGGTTTCCTGGCTGGACTTGTGACCCCATGGGAGCCCAACAGAGCTGGACAAGCCTGTTTCTGAGGATACTGCAATGCCACGGAAGGGACCGATGCTGAAGCAGTTCATGAAGAACTCTAGTTATGGAGGTCTGTCTCAGTAGGAGACACCCCATGCTGTAGCAGGAATTCTCCCACTGAGAACAAAGTAGCAGAGACAATGTGTGATGAACTGACCACAGCCTGCATTCTCTGTCCGCCTGTGCCATTTAGAGGTGAGGAGGCAGAAAAAATCGAGAGCAGAGTAAGCCAGAGTAGAAGGGAAGGGTGGTGGAAGGTAATTTAAGATTTGGTTATATTCCTCATTAGCTACACAGAATTCAGTAATTAGTTTTGTGCCTTGGTTGTGGAGTTCTATTGTATGAAATCAGTTCTCATGAAACATGAGAGTTATACTACTTTAAATGACAAGTAAGACACTAATTATCATAATAGGAGTTGAGTGTGATTTCAGTACATTCTGGAATTGGTGCAATTGCTGGTCTGTTTATAAAATTTTATCTTCTGAACTCCACGTCTGTTTGGCTTTTGTCAAAAGATGTCTTTAGTTATGTAGCCTTTACATTCTGGATGTAGTAAAAATGTGGGTGTGATTACAGTGCTGAGTTTTACATTAGTAGTGGACATATATATATATGTCCATTGTTCATGCATATGTATGCATGTATGTAAATAGTGCCACATCTATTCTGAACACCAGTTCACAATTTTGTCACCTGCCCGGTATACCATTCCCAGTCTCCCTAGCAACACACCAACTCTTTGCTGTAACAATCCATCTGTCTGTTTTACCGATCCAACTGTTCACAAGAAAACCCAAAATCTTTCCAGGATCAATCATTCTCAGTCTCCTGCCAAGCTATTTTCTCCTCCATGTTAAAATGACATGGGTTCTTATGTAATAAAATGTTCTGGATTTTTTAGGGCCACATCTGTTGTGGTCCACTGGTCTTCAGACAGTGAAAAAGTAACTCAAATTTCAGTTAAAAAAATTAGATAACAAAATGGGACAGAAGAAAACCAATTTAAGTTCAGCACCTGTGCCAGAAAAATGCAGAATATTTTTTTTAGAAATTATATACTCTTACAACGCCTTCAACACTGGGCACATCTCCATATGGGAGTACAACGCATAACTTTGAACTGAAATTGAAAGGAAGATAATTTTCTGCAATCACAGAGCACATTTTACACTAGAAAATATGCAGTATTTCTTTGTGTGAGTGCTGAGTACTTCATATATATTGCAAAATTCTAAATGTAATTATCTGTATTCATTTCTCTCTCTTTCCCTAATGCTATGAAAATAACAATTTATACATGTCATTTACCCTATTTCCAATCTTATTTATTCTGTCTTTAAGCTCCAGTGACTCTGTGCTTCCCTGGGTCATTTTTCTTTATTTCACAATAGAGGATCAAAGCACATTTCCAACACATATCTTTGTTTTCTATGGTACCACAGAATAAGTGAGGCGGGCAGGGTGTTCATGAACCCTCTAGGCCACCCCACAGCCCAAAGCAGGTCCACATCTGGGGGAGACCAGGCTGTTCACGGCATAGTCCAGGTGGGATTTTAGATCCTCCAAGAACAGAGACGGCACAGTTTTCAGAGCAACCTAATGTTCTCACAAGATAATATATCTGGTCTGAAACTCTCTTGTCACAATGTACACCTGTTGTTTCTTGCCCTCCCTTCTGTCTCCATCCAAGGATTGTCTTCTGTCAGCTGTGAGGTCTGTTAAGTGTCCTTTTCCCAGGCTGACCCAGCTCCATTCTCTTCTCAAATGGTCAGAACTCCAGCCTCCACCACACTAGTGGAACTTTGCTGAGCTCCTTTCAGTTTGTCCATGTCTTCCCTCTTGAAAAAAAATAAGAAAAGTTAGATGGACTATCTAGGTGTTATCTTAGAAGTGCCACATAGCCATTTCCTCGACCTACAGGCTATGCCATTGTTCACACAGTCCAAGAGGTTGCTGCCTTCCCTTTCTGCCAGCAAACACCATGGGCTAATGTCCATCTTGGTGTCCACCTCCACCCTAGGATCTTTCCTACAGAGCTGCTTCATGGCCTTTCAATCTCCACACAGTATTTTGATGTTGCAGAAGCTGTATTTTCCCTGTAATAGGAAAAGTTTCTTGGTATTTAGAGAGTTTGAGATTTGTCTCTGCTGTTTCATAATTCTCCTGGTGGCCCAAATCTTCAGCCTGTTTGGGCCCTGTCCTTGACTGTAGTGACTTGTACCCCCAATCCGACATAATCTGCAAAACTGATGAGAGCGTTCTCTGTCACCTCCTGCTCATCACTGGCAGAGATGTTAAAGAAGACAGGTCCTAGTGCAGCCTCTGGTAATCCATCTGTCACAGGCATCCAAGTAAAGTATGACCTGTTAATCACCTTCTTAGGCCCCTATTTGATCCATTTGTTTGTCTAGCCACGCTGACTGTAACACTCCAATGTAAACATCATGGATGGCAGAGGCAAAACCTTGCTTGATTCTATGCAAAAAACATCCACTATTGTCCTGTATTCACAAATGTAGTCATCGTCATAGGAGACAACCATGTTAGTTAAGCATAATTTACTCTTGGTAAATCCATGCTAGTGACTTCCAGTCACCTGTTTAACTTCACATGCCAAGAAATGTTCTACAAGAGGACTCAGTCCATAATTTTTCCAGAAATTGAAACAAGGCTGACCATCCTATAGCTGCTAGGGTTAATTTTCTGGCCCTTTTTGAAGGTAGCTGTGACATTTGTCTTTCTCCAGTTAACATTGACCTCCCTTTCTTTCTCAAAGACCATGAAAAGAAACTAAAACCAAATTGCTATTTTAAAAACTTTTCAGAGCTTGCACATTTTTGATTGAGTACATACTTTATTTTGCTGAATAACAATAGAAACAATGAAATTACACATCTCCTCTGCAGATGGCTTAACATTTGATTTCAGCTGAAGTTGTATTAATTTTCATGGTACATAAATTCTTCTAGGTATGAATTACAGAGATAAAGTTACTGTCCAAAGAATATATCTTGGGAATCTTCAAGAGGATTATTGTGTTGGATTGCTGTCAAGTGTACTGTAGCTTGTAAGATGTCAGTGGAAATTAGAGATGCATGGACATTAAAATATGAACAACCAACATATCTGAGGAATTTTTTGATGATTCCAAATTAGTCTACTCTTCACTCACAGGAAATTCAGGCAGTGTTTCAAGTGGACAGTCTAAAGATTATTCATATGAAGTAACAGTGTAAGCCTGAGTACACAAATTTGCTACCTGTAGTTATGAGACTAATATTTAAATATGCTTCCTGAGAGTTTAGAAACTATTCTAAAATGGTTTCTGTTACTTAAATTATTACAGTTCATCTAATTATTCATTCTATTCTTTAAGTTACTGGCCTTCTCAAAGAGGTTAACAACGTATTTATCTGAAACAATTAAAGTTATGAAAAGAAAGCCAACATAACATATGCTAATAAATTACTTCTCTGCCTAATCTCTTGTATGCAATTTGTCTTTTAGATCAATACTTAAATTGATATGTCTCAATGACTTTTAAATCCCATTCACTTACACAAGAAGATGGTTTTGCACTGCTTTTTGTAAGCAGAAAACATTAATTATTCTCTTTTCTGCTTGTACTGTCAGCAAAAAGTAATTTCTGTTTTACAGTCTCCTACACAAAAACCTCAGTATCTGGAAAACTCACTAGGAGGAAGTTCATTTCTTGTGCAAGAATTTTTGAGGCGCCTGTGGAGACCACTGGCAACACAAAAAAGCTCTAATACAATTCCACCCCTGCTGCTGGATGGTGTTATTAAGTGAGGTTTGTGCTTTATTTTGCTTTATTGGTGTGTGAAAAACATCTTTATTTATGCTTGTAGCACAAGCAGCACATCTTAATGTTTCTACAGGCTTTTAAAAATAGTCATCTCCTTGTAAAATCTTCTGTGAAAATCAGGTCAGCTTTATTTTTGATGTCCAAATCAGAACTGAGATGCTGGGGATAATATCCTTCTTGCCCTTTATACAAATTGCTCCATACATGCGTGTGTATTCTTTGTATTTATTTGTATTCCTGTCCTTTTTTTTTGTCCAGCATGTTCTTAAGAGGAACTAGCATTTTTTAAAAGTGGATCATATGTAATACATACAGGAATAAAATATAATTTGAATGCAAATAATAGTAATGCTAAAATAATCAAATGATTACTGATATTATAAGTAGGTCCCTAGATATTCTTGGCATTTTATTACATGGAAGAATTTCAGTCCAGAGAGGTAATCTAATAGTCCTGGTCAGTAAAATCCACCTCTCAACAGATGTCCTTATTCAGACAAGTTGCCCTGTACATCCTGAATAATTAGATTGTGTAGGGTGGCTTGAACTTCAGTGCTTGGTGCAAAGAGCTGACTAGCATCTCTTCAGGTCATGTGAACTTAATTTGGGATCTGTAATGTAATGGAGGTTAGGCTTTGTGCACAATTCACATGCCAGACTGACAACAGGGGATTTGCAGGGGTGATAGGGTTGAATGGATGAAAGCACTGCTGTATTACAGACTCAGACTTTAAACCTAATTTGGAGACAGAATTTCACCTTTTCAGCTCTTCCCTACATTTAGTCACAAAGCACAATTGCTCAGACTTTATACAAGCCACGACTTTGGCTCTACAGTCATAAGCAGAGATGTCACAGTTAGTCGATCTAAAATGTATATAACACTAGGCACTACTTAGGAAAATGTTTAAAAACAAGCAAAACTAAGTGCTGAGTATTCAGAAGTTGGATACCGTGTTAAATTGATGAGACAAAATGTGTTACAGAGCCTCGTGAGAAGCAAACTTAGGAAACAGCTGTAGATCTAATATCGCAGACTGTTCCTCTGCCCAGAACACTACAGAAAGAAATAAAAATAAGGAGCATTTAATTTTCCATCTTTCATTTTACAAGTGAATATATTTATTCACATTTTTAATGTTTTATATTAATCAAAAAAGGAAAGTGATACCATAGTTACATTCCGCTTCTTTTGCTGGCTTGCGTCTACAAAAACAGAGGGTGTTTTTAGTGTTTCTTACGCCTTTCTCAATTCTTGACAGGTAAAGAATCACATGGTTTTAAAAATTTAAACATGAAAACAAGAAAAGGTGATGAAAGAAGGAAAATAGAGTTATGTTGAGGAAAAAGAAGAGAGCCATTGACCCAGAAATATAGCCTGATTTTATACATTAAAGAAAAACCAGGCATAATAGATTTCCTACTACAGACAAATTCTAAGAGGGAAAGTATCAAATTAAAATAAAAACCAGGCATTACACTACTGGTATTCCTGTATGTAATCAGCCCATTTTCTGTCTTTCTGATGAAATTGCAAATAAATGCTATAAAAATAGTGTCTTCTGTTAATGCACATGTTTGATATTTATTTTGTTTTACATTAGAAAAAGCAGTGGATGAAGGAAAGTTTTTTTTGGGTTCCATTTCACATCTCATCTTTATAATCAAACTGACTCATCTTGTGTTGTTAGATGGAACACAAATAGATACTAGAGGACAGAGAAAGAGGAGAAAATTGTGACATAATTTGACAGGAAAGTCTTGTGATATTAAGTAAAAGAGTTTGAGTGATTCGTCTGAAAAAAATCTATTGAATCTTTTTTTGAATCTTTGATTTCTGCTTGTCCTTATTAGGTACAAGTTCAACAAAATAAATTTTTGTAGATATTTTTAAAAATTATAAAACCAGTCCATATTATAATAAAAAGGAAGTATTTTGTGCTCGAAAATATGATGCAAATTACTTCACTTAGCCTATAGCAAAACATTCTGCATCAAAGAGCTGTGCCAGCTAAAGCAATAGACTATGTTTAAAAAGAAATAATGAATGCAGAAAATAAAGCTTGAATTTTAATACTCACAGCTTTTGGAAACTTAGTTTTATCTGTGGAGTTACATTCTTGTCCTTAAATCCAGATCAAACTTTAGTCTTTGATAATGATATAGTTCATAAACCTACAGTCCACAACTCTGGCAGCTCTGGAAAAACAGACCAGAAAAAATCAGAAGCTGTCATTTTAATATGTTCAAATGGATGTTGTGGGCTTACATTTGAAATGGCAAATTTTTATAAAAATTATAATATTTCCTAAAAGAATCATAAAATCATAGAATAGTTGAGGTTGGAAGGCACTTCTGGAGGTCATCTGGTCCAATCCCTGTGCATAAGCAGGGCCACGTAGAGCTGATTGTCCAGGACCATCTCTAGATGCCTTTTGCTTTTGAATATCTCCAAGGAGGGTGATTTCACAACCTCTCAGTGCAACCTGCATCAGTGTTAGGTCACCATCACAGTAAAAAAGCATCTTCTGATGTCCAGAGGGAACCTCCAGTGTATGCCCATTGCCTCTCATCCTGTCAGTTGCCATCACTGAAAAGAGCCTGGTTCTTTCCTTCTTGCACCCTCTCTTCAGGAGTTTGTATACGTTGATGAGATCCTCCCTGAGTTTTCTTGGCTCCAGGCTGAACTGTCCCAGCTCTCTCAGCCTTTCCTCATAAGAGAGATACTCCAGTCTCTGAATCGTATTTGTGGCCTTTTTTGGACTGTCTCCAGTATGTCCTCTTCTTTCTTGTACTGAGGAGTTCAGAACTGGACACAGCACTCCAGGTATGGCCTCGCCATGGCTGGCAGGATCACTGTCCTCCATCTGCTGTCAGTACTTTGTCTAATGTAGCCCAGGATATGGTTCTCCTTCTTAGCAAGAACACATTGCTGGGACGTGTTCATCTCATGTCTACCAGGACCCCCAGGCTCTTTTTTGCCAAACTGCTTCCCAGATGGGTAGCCCCTATCATTGGTCCCTGGGTTGCTACTCCACAGGTGCAGGACTTTGCAATTTCCCTTGTTAACCTTCCTGAAGTTCATATCAGCCCATTTCTCTTCCTGAAGGAGAAACCAGAGACTTCTGCAAGAATGGCTGTCTGACTTGGCAGCCACCATTGCCTGCACTATTACAGAGATACATCAGAATAACCTGCTACAGACACAGGGTAGTGGAATAGTTTCAGCACTCTCTGAAGGTTGATGAGTTGTGGTTAGAAATAGGCTCTTACTTTTGCTGCATATTCTGCTTAATGTGGTCATCCTGCTTTAGAGTGCACTGTGTAGACATACATGATTTCTCAGTGCTGGTTTATATTCCTTCACAGTAATTCTATCACTGTGAAATGATATGATAAGCAGATTACTTAAAAGATTATCACCTGCTTCCTATGTTCATTCAGCTTTCATTCAGCTATCAAACAATCACTAAGAATAACCAGTTACTAACTGTAGAGAGCAGTTGAATTGTCACTTTTTACCTTCTTTTTAAGAGAAGGAACAAATAAGTATTGTATTTTTCATGATGGTGGTTTTTGGGGGTTATTTTTGTGTATTAATTTTGTGTATTAGAAAAATATAGATAATATGTGCAAGATTATGAATATAAGCAGTTGTTTGGATTTAAGACTTACAAAAATTTTTTGGGGTAAGCTAATCTGATTCTTAAAGGTGAGAGAAAAGCTTTTGAAAGATTTGAGTCCTCATTTGTATACCTAGTTTCATCTAGTAAACATAATCATCCAATTATAGAAATAAACTTGAGAAAAATTGTAAAGGCCTTTGGTCCTTTCTAAAACGTTTCCTTTTATTACTATTTGCACAGTAATGAGAAAAAGTTTTGCTTATATACCATTCCCGCTTAGATCGACCAATATATTTCATAGGTTTTTTTACATGTCTTGGCCACTTGTTCAAACTTCCTGTTTCCAACTTCCTGTAACTGTTGTCTTTACTCAGATTTTATTTTATTTAAAGGCCTTTATTGTCAACTTAGATAACAGATTTCAATGGAACTTAAAATTCTGGACTGACTTACGCTAAACACAAACATGTACAGGACTGTAATGTTGGTCTCTTTTTAAAAAGACATTTATTTATTTTGGCAAAAATAGGAATTCATGCCATTCGTTTTTAATTCCAAACTTATTTCTTTATTTTAATTTTTTTTAATTGTGAGTTTTGATACACCGAGTCTTCCATAGAAACTGGCTCCACTAAGAAGAGTGTGTTTTAAGTTTATTTTTGTAAGCTGTAAAAAAATAAGACAGAGGATTTATTTGTTCTAATCTTCCAAAGTATGCAGGTAGTAAAGCTTCTAAATGAGCTCCTAGACACTGTCAATTGGTTTGAATGAGTTTAGTGTTTAGGGTTTACTGTTCCTCCAAAAGGAACACTAGGAACATCAGGAAAATAGTCTCCTTCAAACCATATGAGGTGTTTAGGGGAGGGAATTCAGGTAAAAGTACTTCTTGGTTTTAGAATAATCCTGTCCAAGCCTGAATGGTTTTTACATTTGTAATGTATGAACTCACTGTGCTTCTCTTACAGTCTTTACCATAAACTGACCTTGTTTCCATTCTCTTGCTGCTCAAGTAAGAAAGAGAAAAATTCTTTAATAAAAAAATACAAAGAAAAAATAAATCTAACAAAATTGTGGAGACAGATGTTAATGGTGTCCTAATCCCCTTTTCATATAAGAACTGTAACATGCTTTCCCTTACATAATAATCAAATGCTCTCTTGCAAGTAATTTATTCTGTCCTAAAACCTTAAAAGCTTTTGGATGTGATATGTTTCACCCTTTTTTCACTTAGAAGAGTTAGTGCTCCTAAGCAAGTAAGCACTGGCTGTACGCTGATAGACCTGATAATTTTTCTTTGCTCTTCTTTGTACTACTCCATGGTTTTGTGTGCTCATAGATAACTCCACCCTTTAAAAAGTACTCTTCCTTGGAGAAAGGTAATGAGATAAATACTGTCTTCATATAGTGTCTACAAAAACAAGGGGAAGAGTAGCCATTACCTGAGGTGAACTTTTAGTTTTATTACCACACACAGAGATGAATCTTATGACTGCTGAATTTTAGATGCTTTTTAAGATAACTTAGAAGTCATAGATATGAAATACAAAGTACTAAATTGTTTAACTACATAGCTGATCAAAAAATTGTCCAGGTAAAGTACACTATTTTTTGCCTTCTTGGCAAACAAAAGACCCATATTTTTATTCAGCTTTCAAAGGGAAATTTTGGAACCTTTGGAAATTTTGGAACAAAACATTGTACATCCTCCAAAGTAACAGCCTGAAATCAAGATCAGCAAATCAGTAACTTACTTTTATTAATTTCTGTAATTTAATTAACATTCTTTCATAAAAAAATATAATTTTTGAAGGCGAAGTTAATCTTCTGTTGGACCAAAGTAAATAACTACCTCTATCTTTATGAAAGTTATAACTATCTATAATTATATCAATTACTATCTGTAATTATCTTTAAGGAGGTTAAAGCTAGGGTTATGAGAAAAGCTATAAAACTGGGTCAAACAATCTTTGAAGGAAAAATTGATAATACATTCCTGTGATGGTTTATGTCTTCTATATTAACAGCCTTTCTAAAATGTAGTCCAGGTTTGCCTATAATCTCAGGCTGATATACACTGAAGTCAAAGTAATTGCAAACCTGCATAGGAAAAAAAAAAAAAAAAAGGATCAGCGTGAACTACATTTTAACACCTTTAGCCACAGCAAACAGTTACCTTCTTCAGGAGTGATTTCACTTAACCGAACAGACTTCCTACCAGTAACACATGCCTGTTTTCTGCTGGTGTGCATCTTGTGCAAAGTGACAGCAGATGCTATCTGCTTTGCAGAGGTGAAAACAACTGCACAAGAGAATCAGGTCCTTAAAAGACACCTGCAAATCAAACTGTCCAAAGCAGTAAGCTGCAACTCATGATAGAGGGATTGCTTCTACTTCTGTGAATTTTGGCTCAGTTTTAACAAAAATTCAGCAAAACCAAATAGAGTTTATTGTCGTGGGTTGGATGCTGGCTAAATGCCAGTGCACTCACAAGAAATCATTCACTCATTCTCCTTTACTATAGTTGAGCAGAGGAGAGGGGAAAGAAAAAATTAAAAGGCTCATGAGGTGAGATAAGGATTGGGAGAAAACACTCTAAGGGCAAAACAGGCTCAAAACTTTAAAAGATATAAATAAAAATTTATTAACAGAATTAAAAGAGAATAATGAGAACAAAAACAAACCTTTAGAACACCTTTCCCCCTGCCTCCCAGCCCTTCTTTTCTTCTCACTGTCAGAGCGGGGAGACAAAACATGGGGTTTTTAGTCAGTTTGTCACTTTCTTCAGTTCATTTAGAGAGAGGAGTCTCTTTTGCTACGCCATGGAGTCCTTCCCACGGGAGA
Organism: Callaeas wilsoni; assembly: GCA_013398955.1. Taxonomy (NCBI): domain Eukaryota; kingdom Metazoa; phylum Chordata; class Aves; order Passeriformes; family Callaeidae; genus Callaeas; species Callaeas wilsoni. Next base: position 91,200 of record VWPU01009925.1, on the reverse strand, counting down.
CAGTTCCCTGTGAACTTTTCCAATGTGGTTCTAATTTGCTTGAGTAGCTGTCCCGCCTGAACCTGCTGCACTATGAGTCCCTCCCATGGGCAAAGCAGTAGTCCCACATCTTCTTTTTTGTGGGCCATTAGTTCGTGGAGTGTGATAAACACATATTGTGGTGTTGGCTTTCACAGCTATTGGAGTGGATGTTAAGTGTTGTACATTGTGGTGTTGGCTTTTGTAAAAGTGGTTTTACTGTGGTGGCCAGTGGGAACTAGATGTTGGCTTTTACTGGGAGTTGCTGTGGTGCTGGTGACTGGATGACCTTTGGCCAATGAAAGAACTGAAACCTCTTGAATATATCAAAAAGTAACAAGTGGTCACCATGAGGATGACTGCATCTAACTGCACATGCTCTAAAAAGGTGGAATGGAGGAGGAGACGTGATAATATGTGTCATCATTTATGAAGATGTATGTGGCTGATGAAATACTAGGGGTATAAAAAGAGGTTTCCATTGTTATCTGGTGTGCCTCTGGCTGTGGCTAAGTACCCAGCGCTGTTACTTTTGCTTTATTGACTTCATCCCTTATTAAATTTATTTTAAATTTCAACTGAAGAGTGAGCGTCATTTCTCACAGGGTGTAATTTTTAAGGATGAGCTGTTCTAATATCAAAGCACAGGTTCTCGTTCTCTGTCTCTGGAAGCAAGAGCTCTCTCTCTCTCAGTTCAAGCCTCTCACCAGATCACAGCTTCTCAGCATCCACACACTCCAGTGTGAGTACCTTTTCCTCACTGGCTGCAGGTGAATTCTGCATGCCCCCATGCACCTCATGAATTACAGGGAAACAGTTTGTTGTATTATAGTTCTCACTATGGCTTGCAGAAGAATCTCAGCTCCGAGGCCCAGAGCACCTCCTCCTCCCCTTCCATCCTTTGCACCAACCTTGGTGTTGCCATGTTGTTTTCAGGTGTCTTCACTTTTTTCTGACTCGGGAGAGAATTAGTGTCCGTAGGGTCTTTTGTTCTCAAGTTCTATCAATTGAAAAGTTTTTATAGAGTTCTGCAGCGCTGAAAGGTTGATCCCACCCAGGCTCCACGTTGGGGAACTGTTCACCATGCCTCTCACTGCTGGTCATGTGGTCTCCGCTGGCACTGCTCAAGTTGCACTGGCTGCTGGCTTCACTCAGCGCCTCTCTTCATGCGGGGCACTGAAAAGGAAAAACGCTGCTGTCTCCACTTGTGCCCTTCTGTCCTCAGCATGGCTGGCTAAAAACAGCTAAGCAAATGAAGTTCATAGCGAGCCATGCTGAGATAGCAGTGGCTGCGTGGTGCCGCCCTGGCTGCACTGCCCCAGCCTCACCATCCCGGCCACATGGCCAGTCCCAGACCGGGATGGCAGCGGCTGCTCCTGGCCGTGGCCACTCCCAGTCTTGGCCTCCGGGGCCGCTCACGGTGGCAGGATGGCCCCCAGCGGCGTGGACCTGGCGGCCGGACCAGAAAGGGCCCCAACACTGCAGGGAAGGGGCCCGGCAGGTGCCTCACCACTCCTCAGAGTCGAGGAAGAAAGAGACCTTCCCGCAGTTTTTTCCCTTTCTTAAATATGTTATCACAGAAGCATTACCAGCTTTTCTAATTGGCTTAGCAGTGTGCCTATTCTCAGACCCAGCCAGTGACTGGTTTTGCCAGGCAAGGAGGAAGCTTTTAGCAGCTCCTCATAGAAAATCTCTTCCATGGCCCGCTTCTTCTCTCGTCACCAAAAATCAACCCATGCAAAACCAACACATATATCTAAACGTACTTTGAAAACTATGCAGTTTAAGCATTTCCTGTTACAAATTTCAAAAACTACTCTTGTGCATATAAGACGACACTTCTATTTGTACTCAAGAGTACATTTCTATTTGTATTCTCTCTTCATTTTGTTCTAAATAACATGATGAAGGCTACTGATCGGTAAATATTCCAAAATCTAGGGAAAGCAGATAACTAAAGCTACCGGAAAACCTTGATTCAAATACAGGGATACTTGTTAGAAGATTTCTCCTATACCTCTCCTAGTAAGAAAACTTTAAAAATTACTATAAGCAGAACTTGGTGATACTTCTATCTACTTAATGTGTAAGTTTCATGTGGCATAAATTTTTTAATACCTTTTTTCTTCTGTTTCTTACTTTATATAATTTATTAATAATACACTGCAAGTTTTTCAAAACTAAATGCATCAAAGAGAAGGAACAGAGGAGTCTGGCACAACATCTCCAGGGAATGTGGAATTAAACTCTGGTGGGGCATTTCAAGACTCCCACATTCCCCTCTAGGAAGAAGATTTCTAAAGCAGTAGATTCAAATACACTATATTTTAAAACATGTTACTACGGTATTCATTTTAACAGAATTTCTTTTATTTCCTTTATTTTCAACCCTGTCAAGCCTATCAAATGACACTGTAAACAGCTGCATTATGCCAGTACTCTTGAAAGGAAATCCCGATTCTTGTCCAATAGGAACAACTTTATTGACATTATTTTTCTTTTGTTTAGCTTCTTCAATGCAATTCCACAGTGAGTTGGAGACAGTTGTAAGTCATGATTAAGAGTATTATTCATTATTCCCTCAGAAATGCTTCAGATTGTTAATGAATATAAATGAATGATGTCATGGAGAAGATGAAGAGTATTTTAATTCTTCATTCCAAAGCAATGAAATAACCGTGAAGCCGTGTAAGGAGCATAGACAGGTCTTTCAGCAGTAACATATAAAAAAATGTATATTTAAGTCAGTGTAGTTTACTAATGCTGACACATCAAGGTCAAAGTTTTTTTGAGTAGGGACAGACCTTGCAAAACATGAACATACGAATAAACATAAAAATTTGAATTGAAAACCTAAGAATAAATTTCTAAATCAGGGTAGAGAAAATACACATACACTTACAGTAAATAGTGAGAAGTTTTGTGTTGGTTTTCCGAGTATTTTGGCATCACATCTAATTTTCTTATTTAATGATCCAAAAATATTTTATTCATTCTATTTCAAGAATATCTGTATTCTTACCATGTTGAAGGATATTTTTATGAGTTTCATGAAACTTGAAACCTTAGAAGTTCCTTCAAAATGTCACATGAAGGCTAGGAATGCCTAAATGGTGATATCTCCTACCAACTAACAGATATTTTATCAGCAGAGATAAGTACTACCTTTCACATTATATCTTGGCATTCATTTCTCTGACCTTTTTATCAAATGTAATATAAAAATATTACTTCTCTGGTTAATGAAGACGAACAATTGAGGTGTAAATCTGAAAGTGACAAAGCCTTTGAGGGGGGCCTCTCTCTCTCCAGTACCTATAGAGGGAGCCTGGCTGCTACATTCTTAAAATTCTGTAAGTACATCAGAGGAAGTCCTATCCTTCATATGACAATATGATATATGACCAGTGACACATTCCAAACACTTAAGCAAATAATTTCAAATCTCTGCATCCAAAATAGCATCTGGTATACAACATAAAAATAAGGAACTTTTCCAAGAAACATAGCTTTTTCTAAGGAAAACAACAATAAAAAGGTGTGTATAAGATTGCTCTAAGGTAAAGTTAAATGGTTCATGAGCTGAGTGTGTGTTTTAGCAATGCTTAACTTTGCATTTGTCATTAGCTTTAGATTAATGCAACACAATAAGGCAAGGTGAAACTCTAGACTAACAAGGTTTGGGGACACTCGCCATAGCCCATAACACTAGAAAGTTCAGATAAAATACTTTTTTCCAGACAAAAGGAAAACAAATTCTTAGTATATAGGAATAGCAAGGAGATAATATCAACATGGTTTGTCAAGAGTAAATTATGCCAAGTTGATTTAATTTCTTTTCATACTAAGGCAACAATTTTTTTTTTAATGTAGAGAAGAAACAGTAGTCTCATATTTTGAATTTCAGACCTATTCTGTGTTAAGCCTTGTAAGCAACTGAGTGAAATAGAGAAAAGTTGCTAATTACTCCCTAGAAGGGATGTATTGACTGATGCTACTCAAGGTTCTGTCTTAGGTCTCATTTTGCTGGCTTTATCTCTGATTTGCTTTCTGTTGTACTAAATTTCTAGATGAAGCAGATTAGGAAGGACAGTAGCAATGCTGGAGGACAGGATTGCAATCAAGATGATCTTGACAGATGTAAGAAAAAGACTGGAAACAAAGATTAATAGATGATTCAGTCAAAATACATGCAAAATTCCTTCCTTTTGTTCACTGTAAATGCAGATGGACATCAGCTGTAGAACATGTCAACAAACGAGGAACACTTGAAGTCACTGGTATTAATTAGCCTAAAGAAGAAAAGCTTGAAGTGAAATGAAGCTGGTGAAGGGTCTAGAAAATTTATTCCATGAGGAATGGCTGATGGAACTGTGGTTGTTTGATCTGGAGGAGGCTCAGAGGGAGCCTCATTGCTCTCTACAGCTATCTGAAAGAAGGTTATATTGAGGTGGGGGGTTGGTCTCTTCTCCCATATCTCAAGTGAAAGGACAAGAGGAAATGGCCTTAAATTGTGCCAGGAGAAGTTCAGATTAGTTATTAGGAAAAAAAAATCACTGGAAGAGTAGTTAGGCATTGGAATAAGTTGCCCAGGCAGGTGATGGAGTCACCTTCTCTGTAAGAGTTCAAGAGGCATCTCAGTGTTCCATTTGGGGATATAATTTAGAACTGATTAGGAGTTACAATTGGAGTAGATGATCTTGAAGGTACTTTAAGCACCTTTCTAAGGACCTTAACTTTAAGTTCCTTTCCAACCCAAACTATTCTGTGATTTTGTGATTATTGCATATGTTTACTGATGATATTACAAAAAGTACAGATCAACCATAGAGAAACTCAAAGGAGAAGAAGAAGAAAGAAGGAGGAGGAGAAAAACAACAACATCAACAACAAGACCACAAAGGAATAACTCTCCAATTCTACAAAACAATTTGTTTCCAATTCTAAGGATAGTGATTCCTGGGAATTTCATGGGACCTAGCTGGTCAGGGAGGAGTGAACAAGACCTTATTTTAATTTTTTTTTCTAAACTTATGAGATAGCATGATTTCTTACTTTGGAAGTCAAACTTTGTGAGTCATATTTCTCATTTGTTGCTTATGATGAAAATGGAGTTGTGCATCTTGCCCAAATATAACTTAACTAGTGAAAGAAAGTCTTCAAATTTTAAACTATGCTAATGTGGTGATCTGTCTGTTCGGTTAAAGCTGGATTGTCAAACCAGGGGAAGATACACATTTTGTGGCCTCTTGTATTACTATTACTATGGAGGGTCATGTTTTCCTTCCACTGTATTGGAATATGTGATAACCTATAGCACTTCTTTTTAAATGTTATTTTGGAGGAAAGGAGTCTCTTTTTGGCTCTACTTTAGAAAAGACTATTACTAAATTGAACATAAACACAGATTAAAATAGAAAAGCCAGGAAATCTTCTTCCTTTTTTGGATTTAGTCCTACCTATATTTATGTTGGTAATGATTTAATGGGGACTTTGATGGTAGTACAATTAGACCCATTATTTGTTATTTTTGAAGATAATTTAATGGGGGTAATGTACAATTGAAAGCAACTGGTGTTGTGGCAGTATGACCAAAAAAAAGATGTAAAATCGAATCCATGGTCTCAAATCTGGCATATGGTTGGCTTTTACAAGCACATGCAGTATTTCTACAGGTTTAAAAGGAATCATACAAACAGACCTAAGGTTAGACTTTGTTGCAAACTAAGAAGAAATTTCTTCTCTTTTAGGAAACAAAGTCTTTACTACAAATATTTTCATGCATTCTCTGAAAATAGGCAGGATAACTCCAGAGCTTTATGGCAATATGACATGTTTCAGAAAAAGATTCATAATTTTTGCTATCCAGTAGTTTAAAATGTCTGCTGAGAAACTGCTGTTCTCTCTTATAGGTGTGAAAATGTTACTCCAGATTTTAGTTCTGATACGAAGCTGTATTAAGTGTTCACAACACTTTCTTAAATATAGTATTGCATTTGAGCAAATAATTAGAATATAGAAAACTCATAAAATAGTCTTTTTTATACTCTCTGTAGTACATTTCCCTAATTTCACAGAATCTGCAATGTACTGACTAACTAAATGTGATCAACTAAACAGAATAAAATGTCAGATTTAAATGGTCTTTGTGACAAAGATGACTGAAGTGGCAAAGACAGCTAATTGTTGTGTTACAAGCACCCAGAAAGCACATATGGCCGCTTAGTTTGCAACCAAGTAAATAAGTGACCAAGATACAGGCAGGTGCTACAAGGAATTAAACTCTCTTGTGATTTCCTTTACTCACTTTGCAAATCCACCTATGTAAGTAAATCTGTTAAAGATGAGAAACTTAGGACTTATCAAGAGCTTATTTTGCTATTGCATTTATGTTACTGTACCTTAATGATCATTAATATTAATCTCTAGAAGCTATTCATTTCCATTTAGACTGAAACCCATAAACCATAATACTGTTTTCTCCTGAATAAATAATGACAAAATATGAATATATGAATATGTAGCTATTTATATGCTCTTTTACTAAAGGGAAGTAAACTTCTCCATTAATTGCAAGCAGTAAAAATGCTTTCTCCTATATTATGTTGCTGAGCATTTAAAGCCTGGCTCTTTGTTATCTAATAGCTGTTCGAAAATAAAACAGAATAAGTTAGTTTTATTTTGTCACTTCTTTGCCTTACATCAAAAGTTTAAAATGTCTGGGTCAAAGATTGTCTCTGTGGGATGTATTTATGATGTTGCTCTTTTACATTTTGTTCTCTTTTTGTATCACTAAGAAAAAAGAATTAAAAACTTTAAAAAATATAGAAGAAACATATGTAAATGTAAAAGCAGGTTATTTATTGGTGATGTAGCAGTAGAAGAGTTTTATGCACAGTAAATTTTGAGAAAAAGAAAACCTGAAAGAGAATCAAGTCTTAGTTATAAGGAGAGCTCAAAATCTACAGCAGTGTTGAAAGTGGAAAGAAACAATGCAAACTGTTCTCCTGAAAGTTGATTTTGCATGTTTAATTGTACGCATTCTAAGTAGTCCCAGGGAAGTCTACTTGGACTTCTCGAAGCAAGAACATAAATATTGACAATAGCAGGGCTCAAAAATCAATATGATATGTACCTAATAATTTTATATTAAGAAAATACTGTCATAAAAATACAAAGTACTTCCTTTGTCAAAATCTGAGACATCTATTTTCTTGACTAAAAATGACTACTTATAGTGTCATGTGTCTCCAGTAGAAGAAAGCCAGGTCCTTGATCACTACATAGCTGATAGAGAACACATTTTAAAGCTTCTTTTGTTAATTTCTTCCTGGTTAGTTTTCGCTACTATTTTAGAAAGTAGGAGGAAACAGCATGGATGTTGTCTTTGTGAAAACAGTGACAGCTTCAATATTTTGCAAAAACAGAAGCCATAGAGCAATGCTTTGCTTTGTCTATGACAAGCTCAGAAAAACGGTTCCTTTTCTGAGGAAATGAAATATGATGAAATGTCAGGAAAACTAATGATAATCATTAAATATCATCTTTCCATCTTTTAAAATACAGCTCTGAGTATCCTTTAGAAAAGTAACTATTGGGTTTGTTTTTTAAAAAAATTTTGTTTAAATCAGCACGGAAGAGATTATATTCATATATTAAAATACTTTATGGTAATGGCCTAAAATTGCCACAGATTTTTGCAATTGTTTAAGCATATAGTACTCTGAATATGCTGAATGGTGAATGATATTCAGAGGTGTGTGTGTGGGCTGTGTATCTCTAGGGATTAAACACCTTTAATTATTGAGTTCAAGCTCTGAAGTGCTGTGTATTTCTAAAAGAAAATTAAAGAAAAGTATCAGCAGAGCTATAGCTGAGCGTGAAAACATCTCTCTGTACCAAGGTCAAGTCTATTTTATAACCAGATATTAACATATTCATTCATACTCTCTTGAAATCCCTTGCCCCTCAGGGACTGCAGGATAGGCTTAGTGACCCTTAATTATGGTCATGGAGAAAAAATGTCATTAATGAGATAGTGCCCTTTGGCTCACATAGAGAGCAAAAACAGAAGCAAAAAAACCCCAAACCCACAACAAAATGACAAAAAAGAAGCAAAACCCCCCCCAAAAACCTCAAAACAAACAAACAAAAATGCCTCCAAGCCTCTCCAAATGCAATTAACTTTAACTCAACATTTAAAATATTTGGAAATATATATATGAGTCTAATAAAGCAGTTGTCCGTCCTAAGTTCTCTTTTGTTCCAATTTTGGTTTTTTGAAGATCAAGAAATGATGTGATTTAAGGCAGCAGGGAAAAAGACACATTGTGGTGACCCCAAACAAATGCTGGAAAGTAAGACAAGAACTAAATTTCCATAAATTTCTGCTTCATTCTAGCTGAATTTGAGAGACAATTGGATAGACTATGAACTAACAAGGAGGACAATAATTTATAGCGTTAAATATTATCCTCGGTGTAAGGGAAAAGGGGATGAAAAATATAACACACATGGTACTGTTGCTATGAAAACTAATTTTTTGTGTTTCTGGCTTGCACAGATTGTTCCTGTTTAAAAGTGTTCACAGGGGTTGCATTACAACAGAAGACATCATAGTCTGTCCATGTGTGGCCATTTGTCATATTTCTGGGGTATTTTGCATTGTCAGTTGGTTGTAGAATCATAGAATGGTTTGGTTTGGAAAGGACCTTAAAGATCACCTGCTTCCAATACGCTGTTATGGACATGGACATCTTCCACAAGACCACTTGCTCAGACCCCCATCCAGCCTGGTCTTGAACACTCCCAGGAATGGGACATGCATAACTTCTCTGGGCATCCTGTTCCAGCTCCTCACCACCTTCATAGTATAGCATTTTTTCCTAAATCTAATCTAAACCTACCCTCTTTCAGTTTGAAGATATTCCCCCTTGTCCTGTCACTACATACTCTTGTGAATAGTCCCTCTCCATCTTTCTGGTAGACTCCCTTCAGGTACTGGAAGGCTGTAACTATATCACCACAAAACCTTCTCTTCTAAAGGCTGAATAAATCCAATTATCTTACATTTCCTTGAGGGAGGAATGTTCCATCCCTCTAATTGTCTTCATGGCCTCCTCTGGACTCGCTCCAAATGGTCAATGTCCTTGCTGTGTTGGAGACCCTAGAGATGGATGCAGCACTTCAGGTGGGGTCTCACAAGAGTGGAGCAGAGGGGCAGAATCCCCTCCCTCGCCCCCATGGCCACGCTGCTTTGGATGCAGCCCAGGATACAACTGGCTTTCTGGGCTTCAAGTACACATTGCTGGGTCATATCCAGCCTCTCATCTACCAGCACTCCCAAGTCCCTCTTGGCAGGGCTGCTCTTGATCTGTCCATCCCCCAGGCTGTGCTGATAACAGCAGTTGTCCTGGCTCAGGTGTAGCATCTTGCACTTGGTGTTTTCAAATCTCATGATGTTCCCATGGATCCACTTCTCAAGCTTGTCCAGCTCTCTCTGGATGACATCCCGTCCTTCAGTTGTGTCAACCGCATGAGTCAACTTGGTGTCATCTACAAATTTACCTGAAGGTGCACTTCATCCCTTTGTCTATGTCATTAATGAAGATGAAAGAACATAATTCAGTTTGGACCAGCTCTATTACTCTCTAATTTCAATGGTAGGAGTGTTTTCAAATCTACTATGCAGAAGAGGCAATTAAGACATGTTAACAAAAGTATATTTTATACCTTTATAAATATATTTATATAAACATGCACACAAAGATTAAGGACACAAGGAGACTTGTGTATAAAGACACTGTTTTATTTTAGCAGAGTATTCACCAGTCATTTAAAACTTTATCAAATTTAAGGGTTAGTAAATTACTACAACTGGCTATAAAAAGGTATTTGTTGAGTAGAAATTCCATGGATTTTTTCCAGCATTTTTTACACTGAATTTTAATGTCCATATAAGCACAGCTTGATATATATATATTATGCCAGTTATCATCATTCAGAGTATTCTAATATATTGAAAACCTGAAGGAAAAAGGCATCTATTTAAACACCCAGCTGCTGTCGACCAATGGGCACAGTATTGAGAGGATAACATCTTGCAGGCACAACACTCTTGGTTCTTTCTGATGGTTTCAGTTCCAACTGTTGTTAAAGCTTGAGTAAGCAGTTTTAACTTCTCTTGACCGTAAGCAGTTGTTTCTCATGGGACAACATGATGCCTGGGGCCTTTAAGTGAGGCCATTGTTTGATCAAAGCCAGCCTTATGATTAGCAAAAGGGAAAACCAAAATTATCAAAAAGAAAACAGAGTTGTAAAAATTTAAGTCAATGTTTTAATAAGTATATAAGAAAAAAAGTGGAATTTGAGGAATAAAGCAATTCATAATTTATCAAGAAGATTTTCCTCATCAGTGACAATTTTACTTTTGCCAGGACACATGTTCAAGTTGTTGTGATAGTTTCAGTCATCTTGGATGAGCAATTCTGTTATTAAGTCTCAAGAACGGGAATTAAACTCCTTGATCCTGCAGGATGCTTCAAGTGAATCATGGCATAAGTACCCACTGGAATACACTTTTTTTTTTTTAATGTGTATACATTTGCTTATACATACAGGCCATAATGAAGAACTTGACTAGATAACTATGTAAGGAGAAAATAAAACTGAAAAACTCCTGAAAGAGACAGTTTCATAACAGACATATTGTTTTTTAAATTTTAAAAACACATGACACTACAGATCATTCAAGAACTATTTGTTTTCAGTTATTACAAAATATGCAGTAAATCAATAATAAAAAGAAATACAATCAACTAGATTGAATACATTCTAATTCTTTTGCATTGGAGAAAATAGTACAGGGATAGCTGAAATGTATATTTTCGTATAATGTACCTATGCACTGGGTCTGGTCAAGAATTGTCTTGAAGGACTGAAGGAGCTCTGGGATCTAAACTCTTTTAGAAATCTAGCCTGTCAAAAATTAATTTGAATGTCTATCTGGCAATGAAGCAACACATGCTTTTGAATTACTATTTTGTTTTTCTCTTATTCTAGTAAAGTTTTTCTAAACTGTAATAGGAACTATGCTTATCTAACCAGCTCTAGGGTTTGCTTCTACACTTAGTCATTCTATCACTTCATAAATGTTTGTATAAATCAGCTAAGAGAGGAGTAGGAAAAATTGACATGTATAGCAAATGAACTATGCAGCCTTCTTTTTCTACAACTGGTATTTTTATGCTCATGTTCTGAGCTTTAGCACTGATGACCAACAAACCAAAATCTTCTTGCATATTAAAACTGAAAATGCATTTCATAAGAAAGTAGAGAAAAGTATCAAGTATTTTGAATGTTACAGTGCTGGCTCATGAGTCTTGAATATCAATAAACTGGATTCTGCAAAGCAATCCTGACTGGTTTTCTAATTTTCAGAAGTTGATAGAATAATGCTTCAGTAGTTTTTCTGTTCTTCCTAATTAAACAAGCAAAGAAAAGCACTCCCAAGATTAAATGCATACAGAGCTCAAGAGAAATTTAATTTAAAATAACTTTACAGGAGGGACATAAAAGTAGTTTACTGTCTTAGCTTAAATAAAATTATATACAATGAAGAATATTACCAAGAGTAGGAGAAAAGAAAATTGCATCTACAAGAAATGAGCGTTTGCCACTCTGTGTTTCTCTCAGAAGCTAAGAGAGTGAATACGGTTGGGGAATATGAGAAGGATGACAACAAACTCCCTTCCTAATTTTGACTATCCTCACAATGACATCCAGAAAGTCTCTGTACAAATAGATCTTCATACTTTCTCATCTCATATGCAAATGTAAAATGATCTCTCCATAAAAGATAATCTCAGAAAAGTTTTCGGCTTCCTAAAGTGTATACTGGGTATGCATGACAGGGGGATGTATCATTGCTGGTTTGGAATAAACACTAGCATATCTGTCAGGTGAGCACCAGAAAAAGTCATTATATTGACTGAGAGGTAGATATACCATTAAGGGTTAAATAAATGAATGAGTTGGGCTACCATGCAAGTGTTTCTTTAGATGGTCCTGTATCTTTTCAGAAAATAATGAATATGTAATACCAAATGATTTTCCATACAGTATTTTCCTTTTTATTGATTACCAATTAAAAGGTTACTACAGGAAAAATCTACAGTGTAGTCTACAGTCTTTCAGTGGTAGCATTTCTTTTTAATATAATAGGGTCTTGTGAAAAAGGCTGAGATAAAAAATTAAATGCTGGTGAGGAATTTTTTCACGAGTTTTTTTTCTGGCAACATAGTGCTTCACATCAGGATCTTTAACTACACAAAATATGCTCAAATTCCGACACAATTTTTCTCTTTCTGAAACATTTCCAGTTCAAAATTAGATTTTAAATAGAAAGAGGTAGGCAACAAGAGTTAGCCTAATGTGTCACTAAGCCAGGGTGTAAAATTGACTAACTGTCACAGAGCCAGGGGTGTAACATTAACTCATCTGGAACACTGGAGACCTTAGTTTGTCTTTCTGCTCTATATGATTTCAAACAGTAATTTTGAACCTTCATCTTTTATATTCAAGGTGAGTGCCATTATTGGTAAAGTAGAAAGTTAGTCTCTTTCTCTGACCTAATGAATATTCATCTACATAAACAAAGTAGAAGAGCCTCAGTAAGAATGGATGAAAGAGAGAGCAACTTTGGTTATTCATATGTATTATACTCATTACAGGGGCCAGAAACTCGAAATGGAATTTGACATTCACTCATTCTGCCAAGAGAGAATCACAAAAAGAATGCCAATTTCAAATAAGCAAACAAGAATGGTAAACATTGATAAAATTACATGTTTTAAAGACTGTTTAAGTAATACCTTGAGTAGATAGAATTTGTATTTTCCATCAAATGGATTCTTCTGTAGTCTTTATGCCCCTTCCCATGACTTTCCTGTTAATTTAAATGCTGCTGGTGCTGCTACTGACACCTCATTCCAGCTGCAGGATCACGCTTTAAGAGAGCCAGGCAAACTGGAAGCATCTTTTCCACGATGTATGTTACAACCAGTCATTAGTCTTATAACATTTAGGTACAAAAGAAAAATTACAGTCTTTGTAAGTCACACAAATAAAACTTCTTGTGCCTGTCAGGACATAAATCCCTGATGTTTTACAAGCTGCTCTTGCATGTCTCTGTTTCTGTTTTGTATGTCTGAATCTAAATTACTTTTATTACTGTTCAGATTGATTTAACCTTTCTTCAAGAGTTATCATATCCATTTTAAAGAGGAAATACTGTGATCCATACACAGCAGAGTTATGATAAAAAACTGCCAAAATGAAAAACAAATGGCATAAGTGAAAGTTTCAATGTCTCATTGCTAAATGTCAAAAGATTAAAAAAAAAACCTCAACAAGTACTCCATTTGGATGTGAGTTTCTTAGTGAAATGTCTGCTAATTTTTTGAGATAATTTGAAGTAATGAGGAGGGGAAACCACTTGATTGAAGAACTTTTAATTTATGCTTTCAAAGCACATCTATATACTGATGTCGTAACACGGAAACAAAGAAATATCCTTAATGCTTATCCATAGAAAATACATCAAAATGCATAAATTTAGGGTTTGAAAATCAATAGTTGATTATAAAATATCCTGTGTTCTATTATGACTAAAATGAATTTTTGCTCCTGTTGTGTCTTAGTTTCCAGCATTTAGAAGCACAATCTTGCTACTATTGTCTTGCTACTATTTATTTTATAATAAAATCAGTGGTTTTCCACTACAATGTCATATTCATATTCACTTAGCAATACTTGTTGCCCCTAACATTGTAATGGTTTTTATATGTTAAATTTGCATTTCATTATTTAATGTAGCAACATGTACCCATTAACGCAGCTCTCCTTTAAGAGTCAACCACAAAAAAGTACACAGGATAAAAGGGGAGGATACAGGACTATAAAATGTTCCATGTCAGTTGTCAGTTTTTAAGACAGAAAACTTGAAAGAAGTAGTTTGTAGTCCTTTGCATCATGGCAAATGAATTTTAAGTAGGTCAGATGTGTTCTCAGTATTAGGGGGCCTGTGTAATGTGGTTTAACTGGCTATAGAGGGGGTGTGATTCCTTGTACATTCCACATGGCTTCCAAATATAACTGCATTTTTTTCTGTGAGAATCACTGTATAAATAAGTTATTTAAAGGAGATTTAATAATAGTTATATGTTATATTTTTCTGTATTGTGTTATATCAATTTCTCTGTATTAAAGGATAATAATTCTGTTTATTAATGATATATTTTTATGGATTGGATGCATCATTCATCATTATAAATGCATAAAATGAAATCTCTTATTTAAGACCATATAAAATAGAGCAAAGGGAATTTTTTCTCAATATCCATATAAATATTTAGAATTCATGAGTATACAGATGTGCCTGTGTGTATGAAACAGTGATGAACAAAGAGCAGGACACGTGGGGAAATCAGCAATTGTGTTTACACTTGCCTGAAGAGCAACATATTTTTTAAGTTAATTGGGAATTTGTGGTGCATTTCAAGAGCAGGAATGAACATTCGGAATAAGCTGGGAAGAGACACAGGTACTTCAAAATAATAAATTAATTTTGTTAAGAAGATATTTGATATTAAAATTAAAATTAAATTTTAAATTATCCACAATATGAAGGTACTAGTGTAATATATAATCTGATTTTTTTCTGTGTAATTTTTTTTATTTCAGTGGTACTAAATATTTAACTTGATAACACAATTTTAAAACACTTTTAAATGGGATTTTTGCAAGGGAGATGAGACAAATCTTAAAGGAATATAAATGACTCCCTGCCCAGCTGGGAAGGAGAGGTGGATATCATTTCTTTGGGTAATTTCACACAGAATTACATAGCTGAAGAAGGAAAGCAATGCCTCTGAGGATAACAATCCATGGGGAATGACTGCATAATTACTGTATTTGGGTTTTAATCAATTTTTGCCTATATAACTGGTTGTGTCTTAAATGGCTGTGGGCTTCATGTTGGAAATCTTAACTCAAGAAAGGAGCCCAACGTTCCCCTGGCCTAAGGCTCTATGTACAAAACTGGTCAATAACCATTGCCTGGGCAGAGGAACATAGAACAACCTCACTGTGATTCTCCTCCTATACGTTTCTCCCAGCAGCTGTCAATCAAATATCTGTGCAATTCATAAGCATCCAGCCAGTTGCAGTCTTGCAGGACTTCCTGTACTCTTCAGTCCCTTTCATCACAAGTCACAGGGAGTTTGTAGTTTATAAACATGCTGTAAGTTTTTTGCTTGACAGATTGGTTCTTTTGTGCTGGAGAGAATGTTTATAACTTACAGGCTCAAGGTTATTGCATGTAGAATTATTACATGGATCTTGCCATACTGTAAAGAGGAGCAACTTCTTTGTAATCAATACTAGGAAAATTTAAAGAGTTTCTATATTTTTATTTATATAATCTCCCTCACTACTGAAATCAGTATGCACGTGAAAGTTTGAAATGTGTAACTAAACTATACTTCTGAACAATATTAATTTTTTAATTATTTACAGAAAATTTTTGCGATATCAAGCCATGCAGTCAGTCAAAATAAATGTTAGAGCTGTAGATGAATAACAAGGTGATTTCTAGGCTCTGGGCTGAGTTAAACTGCAACTGAACAGGATACAGGAAATGACAGGAAAAGAGAGGAGAGGAGAGGAGAGGGGAGGAGAGGAGAGGAGAGGACAGGACAGGACAGGACAGACAGGACAGGATGCAGGACCAGTGCTGACCAATTGTGTCAGAGCTGCACAGTTACAGACAGTGCCATGTTTGCATTAACCAACAAGTGAAGAAGGGATGCTGCAAGAAATTAATGAAATATGTAACTGAAAGGGGTGTGGATGCTCCTTTTTGGAGTGCAGGCCCTTGCAGAACCAGCAGGGATTAGTTTAACCCTGTCAATATAACCACATAATGACAAGATTGCCTGGTAATTGTGTCAGGCTTAACAACTCTGGGTACAGAGTCCGGCAAAACTAAGACCAAAGTGGTGAAAATAATTATTGGCAGGTTGTTTTTTGGGAGAAAATTGGTGCAGAGAAAGGGAAGTAGAAGAGTGGCAAAATGAAGGGATGAGAAAAGGGGATAAGTACTGCAAATCAAGTGATAAGTAAAATGTTGGGGTACCTACTGAGCAACTCCTGCTCTTGATCCATCCTATGGAAATCATGGCCACAAACTCAACCTGTTGCTGTGACCATACTAGGTATGTTTCCAGTCAGGAACACATTTTTCCAGTCAGGAGGACAAAAGGGGAAAGAATGCTTTCTCTATACCACCTGGTGTAACCAGTGTTGGTTGTTGTATCCAGCCTGGTGGCAGTGTCTACTCAATCTCTTTTGAACAATGACTCAGGTGAGTTTTCTACAATGCACAAGCCAATATTTGCTGGTGGGTCTCAGCTTTTTACCAATGACATTTATGCAAACTGATGAATCTCCAGAAAATAAAAAAAAAGTCCTGTGCAGCCAAAGCATGTCAGCAATAATCCATCTTTGCCACATTTAAAGTTATATTGAGATTCTCTTCCATGTTTTTGAAACTCCCACTCTTTCAGAGATCTTTTTTGTTAAGGTTTTTCACATTGCAGAAAAGATAGAATAAAATAAGAGGAATCTGAGCATCTTGAATTGGATTCCCATTATTTGCATCATCGTTTACAACTGGTCACTGGACTTGAGTTGCAATTTTACTAATTCACATTACTTAAATACATTGGCCAACTTCAGAAAGGCAAAGGCCAATTCATATCATTAGATATGAAACTGAAGACAAAGTGAAAGTTTTCAGATGAAATGAGATGGTATAGTGGAGAAAGATGGTGAGGAGGAAAGTTGATTTAAGTTATAAAATGCAAGTCAGTGAAATTAGGAAGATGTTTTCTGGAGCTTCCTGGTAGATTATAAATATTAACGTTGTACTAGGTTCTTGAGTAGTGTTCATGAATAAAAATCTCCTTTGAATTTAATTTTTATACTAATGAACCATTCACCATGTCAAGTACTTTTTGTGAAAGATTTTTGGTGGTTTTATTATTTGTTAAAAATACTGTAACCAGTTACATTAATAAGGTTTTCAGAATGTTTACGTATCTTGTCTCAAAAAGTGTGTTACACAATACAACTCATCTGTAAGTGAAATGTCATTAATGAACTGTATACCGTTTTGGTTTGGCTTCCTTTTTACATTTAATGTTATTTTGTTTTATTTGGGTCTCTATGGTTTTTTTATTTTTGCTTTTTTTTTGCAATACAGTGCATATTTGAATTATATTGTATGCTAGCTAAGAAGTAATTTAACTGCCAATTAATTTCCTATTTAATATTGTAATAATGCAATGAATATTTAATTGCAGGAATTAATAAAAAGAATTCCAAAAACGAAAGTTATTTTGAAAAGGTATTTATAGCTCAAGGAAGAGCTGTTGCTTCCCAGTCTTAATAAACCAGTTGACTCTGAGTCAAATTGGAAAAATATCCTGAGGTTCCTTACAGGTTGATACCCAACTTGTTATTTCCCATGATTTTACCTTAAAAGCTTAATTACAGATTTTCAAAATAAAGTAAGTGAGAAGTGGCAGAGTTGTTACTGCTTGTTCTAAATAAAACCAGACAGGTATTTATTATTCTTAGGTAGGTTACCTAAGACACTGTCTTTCAAGAATTATACTTAACAGCAAAATAAAGATGAGATTGGGATTTCCTGCAATGTTAATAATAAGAATCACATTGATGAATAACCAAAGTGATACAGCAACAATGACGACAATAATAATGAGGATAAGGATGATGATGTTGTTGATGATGTTGATAATACTAATGTAATAATAAAGTGTTTCTGAAACAGATCTCCACACCCTAAATACCTCCATTTGTCTGGAAATTGCGACAGAATTACTGGATGTACATTGTTTTCCCTTGCCTCTAGAGAGTAAAGAAAAGGCCTGAAACTAGGTATCTTCTCCAGTAAGGTGCCAAAAGGAAGAGGCATGCTGCATGAGAACCATCAGTATGGTACTGAAGGAGGTGGCTGGAAGGAGACCAGGTGAGATGTTCATCTGAACATCTGAAGGGAATCCTGTGTTAGAGGAGTACTCTTGCAAAACACAGTTATAATTTGTAATTTTCATTTTATGCAGCAGCTTTCACTGGAGAGGAAAATCTCTAGTAATATTAAATAACTTGAAGAGTTGTAAATGGAAGAGATCTACATCCTCCACCCACAATTTTTAATGCCCTGCTGATTGCCTGTTCAAAGGTTTAGTGATAATGCTTACCGAGATCAGGACTTTTTATTTTGGTCTTAGGAATGTAAAAGGTTCAGCTGTCATCACCTACTGCAGAGTCTGTGTCTCAGAAAGAATCTGGTTGCAACCTAACTTCAGAGATGCTTTGTGATTACAGTTAACTTCCTGGAGGAGAGCATATTTATCACAGAAAGACTTGTCCCTCTAACACAGTACATTCAAAACAAAACTCAGACTGAAGTCAATCTGTTAACTACAGCAAAATTAGAACATTACAGAAGGAAGAAATTAATCAGGTAAAGATTTCTCAAAGTGATCATGAAATTACATTTTATAACCAATAGTGGTAATAGATCAAAAAGGAAAATTAATGCCTGGGTCATTTTAACATAACATTTGTAAATAGATACCTGCACATTTTACAAAGATGACTAATCAACCTTCAGATCTTTCTGAGTGTTATTTAGCATCAAATGGGCAAAAAAAGGGAACAGAAACTAGACAGCAATTTTCTCTTTCTAAATGTCTTTAAAAAGAATAAAAAACTGTTATCTTGGATATCAGTCCTCAGACACTCCTTGAAAAAGCATTAGTTATGAGATCTGAACAACAGTTTGCAGTCAGAGATGTCCATCTGAAGCCCGTGTAAGCTCAAGCCCATAGTGTTTTTATCAAGATTACATTTGAATAAATCCAAAACGTAAAGGGAGCTGGATTAATTTTGTTGGCCATTTTTGTGCTTCCATTCATTAAACATCAGTTTACTTACTGCTTTTGTAGACAGAAACGTAACATAATGAAGAAAAGAAGTAGCTTTTACCCTACATTTGGCTTCATCAACAACTTCTACTTGTAGGTTTTTCTCTATTTTCAGCTTAGAATTTATCTTTCTTGTCCTCTCTCACCATTTCCTGCAGTGCTTTCATGCTGGACAATTGTCAGGATTTCTTCTGGAAGGACATAACTGCAACTATGAGAAAACAGAGCAATTGTTCCTGCAGGCAATAAGAACCAGATGATGTCAGATTTTCTACCTACCTCAGTCTTCAGGCTTTCTTCCAGCATTTCTTGTGCCCTAACATATGCTATGTATTGTGTGCTAGGAACACAGTGTAAGTAGCCACAGAGACCTGCAGTCATTTAACCAGCTAGAAACCCTTCCAAGTGCTTTGCAGTGTGGGCACAAGTCAATGCCCAGGAAATTTCACAGGCCACAGGTTTTTCTCAAAAGGAGATTGAACCCTGACCCCCTGCACTGTGAGGAAAGAAACCTTAGCCACATGGAATGTTTATATGCTTGTATTTATTATGCACAGATAGTATTAGTGACAATTTAGAAAGCAGAATGATAATCAAATTATTCTCTTTTAGCATATTCTTGTCATTATTATCTTTGTTGACATTCTGATATGATCTGTCAACAAATAAAAAATGAAAAAGGATACAGTGAAAGAGTAAAACCATTTTAACTGCTGTAGATAATGCAGGAAATAATGAAGTAGACTTTGAAACAGAGAACTTCTTAAGTAAAGGGGAAGGTAAATGTCCTGCAGAGATGTTATTCTCCTCTGCTACTCATCTTCACCTACCACCTTTACATAGGTATCATGAGCAGACAGATGATATCTAAAGTCTTTCCACAATGACATTGTTTGATTTGTTAGTCAGTGGAACACATGAGGATAGGAGCAGGTCATGCACTGCTTTCAAGTTATGCTGTTTAATGCAAGATCAGGGGGCTAATTATTTTAGTATTATCTTCCATTATTCAGGCATGGCTAAGGCTCTGAACTCGGTATATAGATACTGCTAAGGGATAATACAAGGTGATTATGGCTGTAGCTTTCTCTCTCATAAACATAGCACAAAATCATATTCAAGAGGGTGTTAATTATGCAGAATTAAAGCACATAATCACAGCAACAGGACTATCTAGAGCATATGCTTTCAGACTCAAAGGACCTTGTATAACCCTACATAATTCACAGGCAACTTAGAAGCACTTCAAGACAGGAATCTGCAAGTACCCACTCTCCATGACTACCTAGGCCTTCAAAGCTCATGGGAAGAGAGCTGGAGTTGATCCCCATTGTTTTAACATGCTATGGTAACACCTATACACAGATATCTTCTCACCCATGATCTTAGCAGGAGCTGTGACTTTTGTCCGTATTTGAAGGTATCTTCTTGTCCTGGGGAAAAAAAAAAATGAAGCAGGAAAAGGATTTAAGCATATTTTACACTTGAATGTAAGATGTGGTTAAATACACTTTTTTTACGTATCAGAGCTACTGTGCAAAGTTTCTCAGCCAGTATTTTCCTCACGACCTGCTGGTGCCAATATCTGTACGAGCATTCTTCTATGCCAGTTCCACTGACTCCTCTCACTCAGCATTGAATCATGGTATTGTTGCTGATACTGTTCTATGGTTTTTAACACATATTATGGTAGAACCTGTTTCTCAGCATAGCCAGTGAACTGGTAGGCTAAATGAGAGCTCACTGGCTTGTCTTTGTAATGCAAACCAAAGCACATGAAAATCATAGATATCTAAAGTGCAGGTATTCCTGCTGTTAGAAGTTCATAGTCACACAGTGGGATGCACGGTAACAGAGAATGTGTATGTTCATTACCATTATCTTATGAACACGTAGAGATAAGTCTTCATGGTTGCCAAGTGACCTTCATGGGTGCCACAGGTGTGCTGAGAAATTGAAGCTGTCTGTGGATGCCAGAACTATTCTGGGCCTGCATTGCACTGTCCAGTGTTTGAGAGTCCTGACAAAAGGCTTTTGGTTACAGCTCTGCAAAACCGTTCATACATATGTTATTTTTATTGCAAGTTACCTACTGCAAATGATCGGGTTTAGATCAACACTAAAAAAACCAAACCACGACAAAGCAAAGCAAACCAAACCAAAGTTAAACTAAACTAAGCTAAACTAAACAACAACAACAACAAAACCCAACCAGAAACACAATAGTCAAAACAACCAAAACCCACTAAAAAACCGGGAGACGCCTTGGACAGATTGCAGTGCAGATGCAATACTATAGCTCAAGTTGTTTAAGTAACCTGTTTTTTCCATTGACAGAATTAAAGAAACTACTGTGGAATTGCTTCATTTTTAGCAAAATATATTACTTTATGCAGAGAGGAGTTTAATTAATTCTTGATATTTTATGGCTTTCTTAGTTTTCCTTAAGTTCCAAGTTTCAGAATGCTATTTATTTCATTATATCTGAACAAAAGTAGAATGTCTCATCTTTTATTTTTACTTTCTCTTATTTCCTTTTCCTCTGGGCCTTTTCATTAGATTCACATATAATTCAGGAAGTCATAATTTGGTTAATGCAATGCTTACACTACTTGATGAATAAGCCTCAGACTGTAAATTTCATCTATCTGTAGTCATAACCTAAGGAACAATAAAAACTTAGAGCAGTCAGGTTCTGATATAGGACAGAGGGAATGTGATACATAGACTCTAAAGATTCACAGAAAACAGACTTTGCATCTGGATACAAAATTTCAAAATTCTTACTGTGTTGGACTATATAATATGTACTTTCTACAGCAACATGGTTGGATGTAGTACTATCCACTTTTAGGATACTACATCTGTGAGAATTTTGGATCTTTAAGCTGTAATTATTTTTTTTCATTTCCATCACCTCAATTTTTTGATGTTATCTATTGAATTCTACTGGGTCAGTAACAGACTGATTGCTTTTCCTAAATCTCAAAAAGCACAACAGAGCAGTGCTAAAGGAAATTCTTCATCTATATGATGCTGCATTGCAACTTGGAACTATCCATGAAAATAAAAGGTAAGGAACTGCTGTCAGCTCCAGGCAGTTCTTGTTTTCCTACACCTAGCCACTCTTTTTGCTGTGCTATTCTCATTAAAGAAAAAGACATAGAAAAAAGAAACAAAAAGTAAATCATATTTGAATGGTAGATAAAACCTGGAAAGTTGTAGATAAAACAAGAGAACTGGGAAGATGCTGATTCTCTGTTATTACTCTGATCAGGCATTAAATGGCTTTTATTCAGACTGCCCCTCCTAACATTTTGGTTTTTAAAATACAAAATTATAATTTCTTTTTCTCTTGCAAATTTTATGGATTGTGAATAAGCTATTTTGCTTATTCTAGTTATAAACTGAGCCTTTTGACATTTTTGATCATTCAGTTTTTTAATACTAGGTATAGATGCTAAATAAAGTTCCCTAGGAGAAATGAAACTAGGGAGATTGTATTTTATCATGCTTGGAATATTTACAAGCAGTCATGTTTGTATTTAAAAATACCATTTTTACTTGTCATTTCATTTTCAGGATACAAGAATCAATTAATATGCAAAGTTATTTTGCTGTATATGTTGGGGGAAAGCTTGCAAAGAATATGTGCTTTGTTGTCTTAGACACAAAAAAGACATGAACAATAAATCCTAAGTCTTTTATTATCATATAATTTAAGTGCTTCTGAC
Source organism: Callaeas wilsoni (assembly GCA_013398955.1). NCBI lineage: Eukaryota > Metazoa > Chordata > Aves > Passeriformes > Callaeidae > Callaeas > Callaeas wilsoni. The sequence goes on along the minus strand of VWPU01009925.1, from coordinate 68,375 downwards.
ACAGATGTTTGTATTTATAATTGAAAATTTAATTTGGCTTCAGATTTCCCGAGAGAATGTACACAATATTCAGACACTTGGAAAGAGACAAGTTATGTTTTAAAGTGATTATAAAAGAGAAGCACAAGCAATTAAAATATCCAAAACTTTGTTAAATTGTTTATGATTCTTTTAGACCTCTAATTGATTGCTGGCTCTTATTTAATGGTGCTACTTACTTATTAAGCAGAGCATTCCTTCTTTCATGTTGAATAAAGATTCTAAAATGATATAGCAAATATAATTTGACTACAATAGATTCAATTGCTCATATTGTACTTTTACTTTATTTAATTTAACATCTTAATCCTGTTAGAGAGTCCTAACCAATGCTGTTTCCTTTTGTATGACATAAGCTTCTTTCACTTTATGATGAGGCCAGTAAAATCAACATTAAGCCCTTCTGAATTGGGAGCTACCTTTTCTAACTCTCATTGATATTCTTTCCATAAATATCTGGTCTTTTGATCTTAAATTGGACTGCAATGTAGAAGTAGTGTGGCCAGCAGGTCAAGGAAGGTGATTCTGCTTTCATGAGACCCACACTGGAGTACTGCATCCAACTCTGGTCTCCTCAGCACAAGAAAGATGTGGGAGTGAGTTCACAAGAGGGCCATGAACATTATTAGAGAGCTGGAGCACCTCTCTGAAAAAAGGCTGATCTGGGGTTGCTCAGCATGGAGAAGAGAAGACTCTGTGGAGACTGTGCTGCAGGCTTTCAATATACATATAGACTTTAAAAAAAAAATGGAAGCAGACTTTTTTTACGGGGAAAAAAGGTTTTAAATGGAAAGAGGGGAGGGTTTTATGAAGTATAAGGAAGAAGTTTTTTTATTATGAGGATGATGAGACACTGAACTAAGTTCTCTAGAGAAATGGTGCACATCCCGTCCCTCAAAGTGTTCAGGGTCATGTTGGATGGGTCTTTGACCAACATGGTTTAGTGAAAGATATCTCCGCTCTTATAAGGGGGGTTGAACCATATGATCTTCGAAGCCCCTTTCCAACTCAAACTATTCTATGATTCAATGACCCAGTTCATTATTTCATTGGGATTGTGCATGAAATGGCACAGAAACTCTTTTCACCTTCACCTAATTAGTGAATTATAAACTAATATAAAGCTGATGTCATCTTCCACTTCTTTCTGGGTGATTTGCAGCAATCCTCAAAATGACATGTGTGTTGGAATTCTTATTAAATAACTGCCATTGTGGCATACTGAATTGTATGCCAAGACCAAGCAGCTGCAAAATGCCAAAGGACAATTACATACTTAAGTATAAAATTTACAAAAGCTGCGAGTTATGAAGGCAAGTCTTAGAGAAAATTCTGTTGTGAGTTTTCATTTAAAGGCAGAGGAAGAGTTTAGTTATATTCATAGTTCTTAACAATTTTTTCCAACTGCTGGACCGGGAATGTTAATATCTTTACCTCTATTTGGCCTCCACATAGACCATTAAGGTACCTATATTATTCATAGTTCTTTTTCTAATCTTTTAATAATTGTTATGCTAACATCACAGAAAGGAAATTAAAGGTGTTCTTTTGTTGCTTTGTTGATCTTGATTTTCATAATTCACGATCATTTACAATTTAAGAACTTATGAACTCCAGTTCTTTTTAGGTATTATTCACTCAACTTGTTTCATTTTTTTCCCATTTCATGTATTTCTAAAGCAGTTGTTAATAAAACATGTATGCAGCCCTGATGAAATGTAATCAGCATTCACCACTTAGGATTGAAGATCTACTTAACTTACTATACAGAAAAGCTTTTTTTCCATTACAGTTTGAAGATACTCTGTTTCAATCTTTTCTTTTGAAGGAAGGATTTCATAGCAAGACATTTTGAATATTTTCCTGCACTCAGATTCTCCTTGAATTTTGGTTTGAACCCCATTACCACAGTGTCTCTTGGCAATATGGCCCATGGGATGAAGAGCAGAGAAATAGTCTCGTGTAATTAGTTCTGAAGCTAGTCAAGGGTTTTGAACATTATTATCAAGATCATTAATTATCACTACAATCAAGTAAATCATCAGGAACTGAGCAAAGCATTGTTTTGAAATGTTCCCATAAGTTGTTTCTGTTTAATCACAGGTTATTATGTGCAGTAATCCAAAGACTTTACAAAGTTTATACAAATGATAAACTAAAGATATGTATTTCAATACAGAGTGAAATAAGTTGCAATCAATTTGAAGGAGGGAGCTGGCAAGTGGTTAACCAGTGGATCACTTCTAATCAAAACTGGTAAATTGTCTAGGATAATCCAAGAGAGCAAAGGAAACCTTTGTAATTTTATTATTATTCTATTCTAAAAAGCATCACTATCCCAGAGCCTTTTATTAAATTGACAATCAGAGGAAGTAGATATTTGAAGAAAATGCTCTTTGATTACTGATACTCAGTCAATGTGTAATCATGAAGACTTTTATCTCAAGATTCCCTCAATTCTTTCAAAGGTGCCTTTTCTCAAAATTTTCAGTTTAAGCTCTGAAAGATGAGGGGTTTGAAAGTTCATAGATCATACACTGAATGAAATAAATTACAGAGTAGAGGTTCTATTTCAGTTACTTCCAAAACATTATAATGTACAAAATGAAAAAAACCCCAGACAACCAACCATATATATATACATATATAGATTGAGAAAATAGGGGTACCAAGACCTAAGGAGGTTCTTGCAGGTCAAAAAGATTGTTTTTCCAGGTGCATTGGGTAGTCTATTAATTGCCTCCCCCAAGTTTTTAATTGCTAATTAATTTTTTGAATTACAGGCGATAGGAGTTAACTGTCTAGACAAGATCATGAAGACTGGATAAAGTGAGGTTTTCCTGAGAAAATTCAGTGAAGACATAAGGACCTTCAGGAAGATCCTGAAGAATTAAAAAGAGTTTTGGCAGACAAGAGTTGAGAAAAAAATGTAAGAGTGGTGATATTTTTCAGCATATAAAAAATAACGGTGTCACACACTTGCTGGAGACAAGCAAGTCTTAGACATTTAAACCAGAAAATATCTATAGTGCCCTCCCTTTCTGTGATAAATTTAAGACACTTTTCATTCACATAAGGCATTTTTTCATTCACAATTCTGACAACCTTCCTCATCTTCCTGTGATGAACCCATGACTGAATAGATATATCTGCCAGGGCAAGAAATCTTAGGTGACACGAATATTCCAGTAAATTTTATTTAACAGACTTTAGTCTTTTTATGATGGTGCTAATGAGTCAAACAATGTTTCTTTTAGTTGCCTCTAATGCCTGCATTACAGGTTTCTGAGAGGAAAAAATGCCTTTTTAGTTTGATATCACTTTGACTAAGGTTGGACCGGAAATGGAGAACAACTCCCACCTTCTGTTTGCCAAGGGCAGAATTTTAGCAATTTAAATGGCTGCTAACAGTCATGCAGCTGATTGGAAAAAAATGACAGTCTAATCACACACTTGACTGCATGCTGAACTTTTTTTCTGACAGGACATTCATCTCTGAACCAGGAACAAGGTGTCAAATGTACTACTGATGCCAATCTCCTAAATACATTTATATCTAATTTGTATCAAGCATACATTTCTGATTATGTCCTTAGTCCATCAACTGCAGTTGTACATTTTGGTGCTTGTCCACCTTAATTAAATTAGGATTCTTTTAAATTTTATAAAATATCTTCCAATCTAACAACATACAGTTCCAACCTGAGAGTAGTACTAGATACAGTTCTTGAGTGTGTGCATAGCAATGCATAATAGTGCATTCTCTAAAATATTTGTGTACTTATACATGGTGTATTGATAACCAAACATTTTTTTAGGGAAGAGAAATATTTATAGTAGAAAAATTCTCTTTGCTAGAATACAAAAAAAAATTTCAATGGTAATATTGAGCATAGTAGCAAATTAATAAATGTCAGCATTCACAATGTTAGATGCTTCTGGAGTCATAAATCCTTTGCTAAAATTCATAACCCTTCTGAGAATCGCTCGCTATTTCAAACCTTCAGAGTGCCCAATAACAAATGTCATGAGTTAGATATGCCCTAAATAAAGCAGTGCCTTTGTGTCTTTAAAAAAATTAAAATCTGCCTGATTATTTCTTCTACTTAATGTATTTTATAACTAGCAAATGAGCATTTCCTGTAAAGTTTTTACACACATTGTTTTAGAAATTTCAACAACTCCCCATTTCTGAGAAGCCAACACCTACCCATGCCTTTTGTCCCTCTGTAAGACTATCAGTTCCACCCTACATCCTCCTGGGACACAGAAATCCTACCTCAAAGCATGCATACACGGTGGATGTCAATTGGCATGTCTATATTTTGTTCTTGTTCTCTACTCCAATATTATAGGATTTTTTTCCTCTCCATCCCTCCCTCCCTACCACTCTACCCTTCACCACCAACCCCCTCCATTACTGAGCACACAGCTGTTGTAGTCAGTGCTCTGTATTGGCCTCTGAACTTCTTTCCCAAGCAATAAAAGCTGATTTACAGTCTGTCATGGTGCATAGTCAGAGGTGCATTATTTTGTACTCAGCTAACACTGAATTTTATCTACTAATCATCTTTAGATATGGCTATATTAAACCAGGGTGTGACATTTGCTCTGTTGTTTCATTTTCATTCTTCTTTTCCATATAAGGTAGGGCTTATTATGTATTATGAACTGTCTAAGTTCCAGGTTGTCGTGGTTTGACACTGGCCAAACACCAGGCACCCCCAAAAGTCACTCACCCTCCCCTGCCACAGCTGGACAGAGGAGAGAGAAACATTAAATGAAGGCTTCATGAGTTAAGGACCAGGATAAAACACTGCAAGGGCAAAACAGGCTCAGCTTAGAGGTACAAAGGAAATTCATTACTGACAAAATCAGAGGATGATAATGAGAAATAAAATAAGCACTTAAAACACCTTTCTTCCCCCAGACCCTCCCTCCTTCCCACCGACAGCGCAGGGAGACAGGGCATGGGGACTTTGGTCAACACATTACCGAGATTTTCTTCTGCTGCTCCGGGAGAGGAGTCCATCCCCTGTGAGACCGTGGGGTCCCTCCCACGGGAGACAGTTCTCCGTGAACTTCTCCGGCGTGGGGCCGCTCTCAGGAGCAGCAGCCAAACCGCACCTGCTGCAACGTGAACTCCCCCCACGGGCACACCGTCCTCCCAGAACTGCTGCCCGTGGGTCTCTCTTTCCACGGGGTGCAGTCCTCCAAGGACAGGCTGCTCCAGCCTGGAAGCAGGGCCCCCTCTCACCTCCGGGTCTCCCACTGGATCACAGCCTCCTCCAGGCATCCATCCATGGGCACCTCCCCCGCGGGCTGCGGGTGGATCTCTGCATTCCCCATGGGGATCCACGGGCTGCAGGGGCACAGCTGCTTCTCCATGGTCTGCACCACGGTTGCAGAGGAATCTCGGCTCACTTCCTCGGTTCCTAAGACAGTAAAAGGAAAAAAAAATCTCTGTAAGTTACCAACCAAGAGGAGGCAACAAAGAAAACCAAACCCAGAATCCATTCCAAACTGAATGGGGTTAACACCTAAAAAGATTTAGAACACATTATGGGGGACGAGAGGGAAGTGCATTTTGGGATTGAGTAACTCTTATTATGGAATGGTTAAGGGAAGGGATGAAGGCAGGGAAAGGGAGGGAACAAGGTGGATAAGGGAGGAACAAGTGTGGAAAAAGACAGGGGAAAGGGGATAAAAGGGTCCAGATGTGTATAAACTGGTTCTGGACAGTAGACTTGAGTGAGAAACCTTCATCTGGTCAGTGCACTCTGTCTCACTTTCTTATCAAGTTCTAGTCCTATCTTTCTTCTGTGTGTCTGCCCGGTCCAGTTTGAGCCTGTGTCAACACACGTGAACTTTGAGACAGAAAGTAAGAAAGGTCTGAGCTCCAGTTGCTGGAGTAGGACCATGAAATACCCTTGCCTTGAAGATCCAGGTACCAGGAACTGGAAGAGAGACATACTGGGGGCTAGATGCTAGATGGACTGTGCATCAAAGACCAGCTCCTGGAGAAATACGTGTGTATCTTAGAGTGGACTTCATACCTGACCATCTGGAGAGGAAAAGCAAGACTATATAGCATCTATCCTGCTTCTGTTTATGTAGATGCCTGTAAAGGTTCTGTTCTCTGCCTCGGTCAGCTTTGTGGTCAGCTGTGTGTTGTGGTGACTGAACCAAGCACAGAAATGCCCAGGGGGCCACATAGCCCAGATAAAGGTTAAATATCCCCCTGCGAGAATGGTTTCTCCCATTGAATTCCTGTGACCTGATGTAAGCTCGGTCTGCCTGATTGACAGCTGACAGACACCCCTTGTATCTCCTGAGAAAAGGCAGCCAAACCTGTCCTGCCCTTCCCTTTTCCCTATAGGTTGTTGCTGTCTCATCCCCACCTCCTTTTCTGTACTCCTTTTAAGTGTATGCCAAACAGAAGCTCAGCCTCTCGTGTTCGGACCCGTTTGAGGGAGTTTTGCAATAAACCCTTGGAATACCAAGTGGGAGCCGCCTCGCTCATTTGTCTCTGGCTGCGCTTGTGTTATCCATAAGCCCTGGGCGCGCGTGGCTCCGTGCCTTCCACTGCACGGGTGAGGAAACTAGCTTGCGAGGCACAAAGGTGCCACAGAGTGTCCTCCCTTATGTTGGGCACTTTCTGGACAAGCAGCAGTCTCCTTGCCCAGCCAGCGCCTCGGAGAAATAATATAGCTGTGCTATGGCAGAGTGTGTGTGTGTGTGTGTGTGTGTGTGTGTGTGTGTGTGTGTGTGTTAGACTGGGCTCACCATTGCTGCCCAGTGGACTTGGGCACATGGAGCTACAGCAGTTACAACATTTGGCACCAAGGACCAGTGAACCTCCCTTTACCCTCAGTCCCATAGGAGTTTGCAACCTCTAAGATTTTCAACAGTGTTGCTTTAATAATTATTATACACACAATATAAGACTTCACTAAAAAAACGAAATTAAAATATAAATTGCTGTTTTGCAAGGCTAAACTCTTGCATATTAATATTAATATGTTAATTAAATAAGATGAAGAAATACTAAAAATAATAAAATATTTTCAATTTACCGTGCTGTTTCAGTATTATTTTGGTCAAACAGCAAAAATAGTGGTAACAGGTTACACTAACAGCATGGTTACCTGTGAAGATTGGAAGAATAGATGAAGGAGATATTAAAGTGAGAGTCAGGGAAATGCAAAACAGTAGGAGAGAAATAACAAAAGGAGAGAGATGCAACATGCAAGAGAGTCTACAAAATTAACTATGATAGTGAAAAACGCTATAGCATACATACTCGAGAACCTGCAGCAGAGTATAAGAAATCAGCCAAAAAAGCCCATGGAACTTTGGGTTACAGAGGAGGAGTAACACAACAGCTGAAGCACCACAAAGAAAAGAGAGTTCCTCTCTGTTCTGAGCAAAATATCCAATGTACAAGATGGGACAGCTCCATATACAAAATACTCCCAAGAAGTTGAATTAAATTCAGAGGGTAGAAACAAGAAATCAAAATGATAGCCACATACGATCTTTCTGTTATCACTTATTCAGAACAGAATTTTTTCCATAAATGTATTATCAAATATCTATTTCCATATGCCTTGTTATTCCCAAGACAGTGTTTTCATCACACGTGAGGAAGGAAAGGGATATTACAAAGTTAAATAATTTTGACTGCAAAATGTATGGTCTTGTTTATAGGTCACTCTAGACACAAAAAGGTAGTTTTTCATTCTCATCATATTTCTAAACTACTCTGGTAAAAATATACCACATATATTATCTGTTATTATGATTGCTATATTCTTCTATATGCACAAGGATTTTACAGTATATATAAGGGATAAAAATGATAGGAAGTGCCATAAGAAATTCCCTTAGATAATGTGTAGAGAATGTGGATGACCCATCCCTGGGAGTGTTCAAGGCCAGGTTGAATCAAGCTCTGAGTACTCTAGTCTAGTGGAAGATGTCCCTGCCCATGGCAGGGGGGTTGAATTAGATGATCTTTAAAATCCCTTCAAATCCAAGCTGTTCTATGATTCTATGACAAGAAAGAGGAAACAATAACATGGGGATTTGTGATGTTTGATGGGAGTGTCAGTGGGACTATGCAAAACTTAGGAGGGAGCATGTGGGGGAAGGGGATGGGGAGGAGCAAAGGGATATGGGGCAGACAGGGCTGTGTGTAAGAGGGTCTGACTGTGTGCAGACTGGCCAGCCAACAGGCTTGTCTGACCCAGCCCTGAGCCTCACGTCCCCAGGTTGGTCTGTCTTCAATCCTGTGGTACCTCTCTGTGCTCCTCCTCAATTGGTGTCCCTTGCCAGTCCTGTGGGGATGAGAGACCAGCTGCTGGGCAAAGTGTGAGTGGATTTGCGGTCGGAGACCAGCGTCAGTTGAGGATGCAGGTACCCCAGGCAAGTAGCATCAACAACCTGCAATGAGCACAGGCAGTGAGGATCTCCACAGCAGCAACTCGAGCAGGGCGGCAGACACAGCCTGAGACACCGCCTGTGCCGGCCATGGTGTGGAGGGAGCGTCTGTATCATCTCAGAAACAGTTGGCTGGGGGTCCATATGTGTAAATTGCAGCAAAGTCCTTGCTAGGTCTGCTGGTGAGCAGGAGTTGCCAGATCTGGGTGTGAGCACCAGGCAGGCAGAGAATGAACTACTTACAGAATCCTTCAGAAGGAAATGTGATGGTAGTTATTTCCTTATTATTAGTTGTATTTATTTCCATTACCATTGAAAATTGGCATTTGACGGAGCAGGAATAAAAAACTTAGTCTATGTAAAACATTAATTCTAGCACTTTAGGGAATTCATTCATCCTTTTGGTTTTTTTAAAGTTATCTATTATATGATTTATTAGGTTATATTCCAAATATTTTTAACACTAGTTCAAAAATTCAAATGCATTACTAATTTTAGTTTTTCATTTCCTCAGGTAATTTTAGATATTTCAAAATCTGTAACCATCTTAATTTATTCCCAAAGTCCCATCTGCTAGAATATTTTCTAACATTATTTTACTCAAGTACTAGCCTTTTAGAGAGGAATTAATTTAAGTTTCTAGCCATAAAAAAAATATAATAATCAAAGCAGGAGTCCAAAGACCATTCAAGTTTATTCTAGAAGAACTACTAGAAATCTGCCCCATTTGCCAATTGTTGGCAGCATCCTAATCTTGCATTGTTTGAGTAAATCCCTTGAATTCTCTGACTGAGCCTTTGCTCACATGAATCTGTTCAATAGCTGAGGTATGGAGAATTATAATTTAGTAGATTGTTAGAAACATCCTCATTTCAAGTACCGATAAGTAAAACTTTGATCTGATAAATTATTCCTTTCTGAAGTTTTCACATTTCAGTAAAGAAACATGTCCAAAGCTGTATCTGTTTTCAACCTGGCACAGATTCCAAAACCAGAACTCCACAGATGTAATTCCTTCTTATATTTCCTATTCTGACATTTGCTTCTACAAAGAACCATAACAGGAAACTAGAATATATGTGCATTCCTGCATCAACTATTTTTGTTACTAGATCAAACAGACCTGGGTGCTTTTTGTCCAGCTCTTATTTCTCCTCAGTCTGTTGTTTCTGCAAAGGCTCACAGATGTCTTCATTACCACAACATGCACACATGTAAATAACTGTAAGTATATTACTATAAATAAAGATCCTGTGCTTACCTAAGATTTTCTTTGTCAATGTTCTTATTGTTTTGGGTAAAAAATGGAGGGTTTAGAATGCAACACTTTGATCCAGAGGTGCATGACATCTGAGATACAGGCAAGATTGCTACTGAATATTTTTGACTAAAGTAGGTTTCTGTCTTGTAGCTGGATTAAAAATCCAATGATTTATCTGTGCTTTCTGAATTTATCTCAGAAGTAAATCAAAAGATATCTTGAATCTGGAACAAGAGAGATGAACAAACTTATTTTAATAGGCGTATGTCTTTGTCAATAAAATTATTGAATGCATCTGAAATAGTTTTGTAGGGAAAAACTATGAGAACTGGGCTATTTAATTGCTGTCATTAGATTTCTAAAAAAATTAGACAGTCACCTAAGACTTACTCTAAGCCAACATCACAAACTAACAATCATTAAAGGAAAAATTTTCCACAATTATATGCACACATTTTATGATGAGAAGAATAGGTTCCTGAAAGTGGTAATTTCTTTCTACTAAGTATTAAGGCAGTCTACAATGATTAACATATATACATCATGTTTAGACTCCCAGACTAGGATTACATTTTCAAAGGAAATTATGGGCATTTTAGCCTTTAGTATATTGTCCTAAATTATTCATTACAATTTCTGTATTCTGTAGTGTTCACATTCTTTATTGACATGAACTGTAGTTTTTTGAATGGTTTTCTTATTCAAAACCTCTAAATTTAGTAGTCAAAGCACACATTTTCTATTGTTTGCAAAAAAACTTAGTATAAAATATATATAAAATGTTATACTTAGCAGACTTTCCTTCAGTAGTCTTCCTTAAATAACATCTGTTCAGCCACCATCTCAAGGAATAAATTGCTCCTCTCCTTTTCATTCTCAAAAATAACTTCAATAAAACGACTTCATTTCTTGTGAACCTAGAGGTATGTAAAGCTCATAATATATTTACATTTCATTCCATTCCTGTAATTAAAATGTTAATAAAATCTCACTCAAAACAATCTGTCAGAGAAAGAAACACTGATTTAGTTTTCATGGAGCACTCTGTAAGCTGCTAATCTTCCATTTTAACAATAAAATAAAGAATATGCACTAGAAGGCTGAAACGTTGGTAGATTTATCCACCCACAAAAACCTAAAGCACCTCCTGATGTGCATTTTAATAAGCTTTCCTATATGGCCTTTTGTTTTCCTTCCTTTATTATAATACCACATTTTTTGAGGTACAACCAAATATGCTACTTAGTAACAATGTTATTGATAGCAGGAATACATAAAGAAAATAAATATTGAGCTTGAGGCATTATGATTTGATGTGTTTTCTTTAACAAAAAATCGAGTGAAGAATTTACCAGACTACTCTTGTTTTTCCTGGTGGGTTGGTTTTGGAGTGTTGTTTTTTATTTTTTTTCTGGGCCTTTTTTTTCCGGGCCTTTTTTTTCCTTTCTCCTGGATTTAGAATTGTTCAACTGAAGTTGTTCTCCAGATGTGGGATTTTCATCTCCCAGAGGCTTTAAAGCTGACTACATGGCTAATTAAAAAAGGACAGGAAGTTAAAAAATAAACAGGGTTTGCTTTTAATAAGAAGCGTACCAGGCTAAACAGAGGACAATGATGTGGAAAAGAAGGAAATAAAACAGACAAGGTCATCAGACACAGAGAGTGGCTTTATAACTCTTACAGCAGATTCCAATCTTAAAGTGAGGAAAATGTCAGGTTAACACTTCAGCTTCATAAAAATAAACAATTCACTAAAGGAAAAAAAAAATTCTTAAACAAAGTAAGACTATTTCTTTCTACACAATTTTATACTTCATGGGTTTGGTCTTTATCTACGTAATATCAAGAGTAAAGAATATTTTGATATGGCTGCTAGTCTCAGGATAGACATCTTCCAGTTTGTTCTTTGAATAAACTCTCTTAGAACTGAGGGATGAATATTGTAATCAGAAATACTTGAATGTGGGAAGTTATCCTCATTTTTGGGCTGAAGACCTTGGGATAGTTTGTGTCTAGAAGTAGCACCAAATAAAGACTCTTGATGTAGTAACTAGTTTCTGTTCAGAATCAATACTGGGATTTTGTTTTGTTTAGCTTTTTCAGTCAGTATTTAGGTTCAAGAAGTTTCAACCAAGAAAAGTAACTCAAAATGCATCTAGCGAAAGGCTGTGACAAATAGGGAATTCTTTATTGTTCTCAAAAAAGGAAAATTCAGGTTGCAATCCAGCTGCCTTATCTTCCAAGGAAAACTAATATCTTTATTTATGTGTGGCACATATGACATTTTTCTTCTCTGGGTAAAAAATTGTGTAGAAATATTTTTGCTTCCTGAGTTCAGAGATGGGAATATCATCAGGGTCAGGATTATCTTTAAGCATTTTTAGGGACCATACTTAAAAAAATAAGATAATTCCTTATAAACAAAAAAATCCTAGCACAAATTGGAGGATACTTATGACAGAAACACCACATTTGAAAAGTGCATTTTTAACCTAATTTCTGAAAGCAAGTCAGATTTCCTGCTGATACTGGTGCTTGAGTAGTTAATCTCTGCAGTAATAAATCATAACTTAGACTATTTGTAAGAAAACTGTCATTTGACCCTGTACTATGCTTTTTAGTTGAACTTCATGATTCAATGTCCACTCATTTTCCATTGTAAAATTTGGGTATATTAAAAAAAGAGAAATACTGTCTTTGTAAGCACATATAATTCTTTCTATGTTACTGTTATGCAGTGCTCCTGTTAGTCTTAGCTTATTTTTCAGGGATTTGTGGTAAGAACCAACAAAGCGTAGACTGCTCTGAGAGTGTGGACGTGAAGACCTTCACATTTCTGACTCTCTAGATGTAACTGAGATGGCGCTTAAAAAAAAAAAAAAATTTAAATTTTTCTGTGTTGCCATTGTTTTCATGCATATATTCTTGCATTCTACAACTTTTTTCTTCACCTTGAGAGTGGTGAAATTTAAAAAAAAAGGCCTTTTCACCAATGATTATCATCAAAAATTTCTAAAAAATTTCTAAGAGAGAATTTGTTTCATAGGCATACCAACCAAATTTGTAAGTTAATCCTGTACAAGATTTGGTTTTTCTGTAAATTTAGAAGGCAAAAAAACCTTGATATATTTTAGAGCTTCTTGCAATTTGCATGCTGGGTCCAGCATCTCTACTTTTACTTTATCTTAAGCTCTGCAAGAGTTCTCGTCACACTCAAAACAAATTATCCTTTAAGGTGTGACAAAGGGTTGATTACTTGCTTGATTACTTCTATTTTTCCTTTTAAACTTTTTTAAAAGAATTTTCTATGACCTGCCATCTCCATTCATAACTCATTTAGTACCTCTTCCTGTACAGTAAAGTATTTAGCCCCCATCCAGTGAAAAATGAAAATGGAAACTCTCATTTTCCCATGAAAGGAAAAGGAGCTGGCAAACCCCTTCACATTCTGTTTTCCTTACCAGTGACCGAAGACTGAAATTCCTTGGCCAAGAATGACTGAACTCTATTTCACAGAATCATGTAGGTTGAAAGTGACCGGTCACCAAGCACTGTACTTGACTGCATGATTGCCAGCCTTTAAAGATGACAGCTTTCCAATGTCATTAGCCAGACCACTCAGCACTCTGAGTGGTCCACTCCAGGTCCTATGAACTTTTATACGGCTTGTGTCTTCTGATATATGACTCGTAAGTTGCTTAAGTACTCCTCATCTTATAAGTACTCCTCACCATAAGCCAATTTCCCCAGGTCAAATCTGTTTTGCCAGTGACAGTAACTGCTGAGTGATTTTCCCCTGTCCTTGTCTCGACCCACCAGCCATTGGTTATATTTTCTCTTCCCCTGTCCAGCTGAGGAGGGGAGTGATAGAGTGGCTTTGGTGGACACCTGGTGTCCAGCCAGGGTCAACTCATCACTGAGCACAATTTCTTCAGCTTTATCTTCTCTATATTTGTCTCCAGGAGGGCTTCTGGAGTTACATGTTTCTTTCTTTCATCTTTTTACATCACCTAGCAGCTACCCTTAAATTTTGTTCATTTAGGATGTGATTCCTCTATAGAAAAGTTGTGAATACTCTGAAGAACTAGCTACACAGCTGTTCCTCTATAAATACACAGTGTAAAAGGTGGGAGGTTTTATTCATGTGTTTGGGGGGAGGGGAGATTTGAGTGGGACTCTTTGTTTGATTGTTTCCCCTCAGAACTAAACCCATACTGGATTTTTGTTGCTTTTTAAATAATATTCATTCGCCATGTCTTCAAAACTGGTAATATCTCAATTTGTTTCAAGATTTAAAAAAACATCTAGCCTAAAAAATGAACCTCAAATATGTTAACCTTAAGATATTTAAATTTCTTTTGAATCAATTTGTGCTTATGATACCTTTCTTCCTCTTATCCTTGATTATTACTCACAGATTTATTTAACTGAGATTTGAAATAATTTGCCTAGAAAGATGTCATTTTACTTTTCCTTTATGTGGTTTATCACACACGATTTATGCTTCACTTGCTTTGATCATACAAAGCCTTCACGTAACAGAAATGATTGTACAGTACTGCATTATTTTTCTTGGAAAAAGAGATGTCATGACTGTTTATCAGCACACCCCCAGGAAACAGACTAACTTTTATGCCTCTCTTAAGGTTAGCAATACTGTGGACCTGCAAGGATTATTAATAAATTTACAATTGGCTTTAAATCTACAAAGTGTTTTGTATATCATAGCTCACCATCACTGTACCCATGGGAACAGGTTGATGATCTGGAGAAAATGGCTACCCATCTCAAAAAATAATAATCGGTGAAAAAAAAGGAAAGCCTTACAGTCAAAATTCATGAAGCTACAGTGTTCTGAAACTTATTTATTTTGTCTACTTTACATTTCTAAAACCTGTTCTCATTTAAAGTCTAAAAAGAATAAGCAAAAATTTGGATGATAATGGTTTTCAAACAGTATTAATGTGTTTTTCAGTCTTGTAGCTATCAGATTGTCTTGGGTAAGTTGGACTGAAGCTGAGTGATATATGATATAAACTGATTGCAGGCTGGGAAATCACTGTCTGGAAAGAACCTGAATTCAAGAGACATTTTTATTTAGTAAAACATAGGGACCCATGCTTGAGAATTTATGCTGTGCTAAACTGAAATGGCCTAAGAATTTTCCCAGTGGTTACCCTAATCAATGTTCCAGTAAATTCCACTCTCCAAGGGCTAAAAAACTGTAGCCTTCTGGTATTACTTATTATATTAATTCAAAGTGTCAGAGTCTCTTGGTGTGAAGGACTCTATATCAAAAGATCATTAGTCTGCTTACATTCAGATAAAGAAGTATTGGTGTGCAACTCTCTTGACTAATGGCTCAGTATGTCTTCTGTGACAAAGCCTACATATTCTACACAAGAAAGAAAAAAGATAAAAAAGAATAGCAGGTCACCCTCAAAAAAATTAAAATTGACAAATGTTGCAGCCATCAAATTCTTGACTCTTATGAGCAAATTTTGTGGCTATTTTTCCTAAAATGTGTAAAAACAATAAAATATGTTAACTATATCCTTCAATAATACTTGTATCCTGAATTGTATACTAAAAGATACTTGTATCCTGAATTTCAGGAATTGTATCCTGAAAGACCTATTTTTTTGAATATCAGTATGTTGCTCTTCCTTTATGATTTCAAAACAAGACAGATTCAGATGTCAAATACAGTGAAGATTTAAAAAAATGACAGCTATTAACCACGGCAGGTATACATTGTCACTGGTGTGCTGTAACCCCTATCAATGGGGAACTTAATATCATGAATAAATATTTTTTTTTGTGACATAGTCTCACTGAAGGAGGATTTAATTCAGAAGTCTTTTTGCCTCTTATGTGGATCAGATAATGACAGTAAACACAGATAAATCACATATAAACAGATAAGAAAATGACTGTAGGTTTGTCTCAGAACATGGTACATACTCCATTGTTACAGTCAATGAAAGGCTTGTTTTAAAATTTATATAGTAAATAGATACTTTAAAAAAAAAAATCTTAGCTTGAAAGTATCACACTGATTTAGGTGAGTCAAAAAATATGTGAATAAAAAAGAAAAAATCTCATTATTTGTAAAAATAAATTCCCTATCTCCAAACTATTATAAAAACATCTGTGTGTTATGTATAGTGGAGATGGCTTTAAAGAAAAGAAAAGCAATGATAAAAACGAGGTCAGTGCACCCCATCAAAGTGGTAATCTTCACATAATGACTACAGCAACACATCATTATAATTTTAGGCATCGAGCATTCATAGTTCCCCATAGTCATTAGAAATTACAGTGTAATTGACTATTCCATATCTTTAGAAAGATATTAGTCTGACTCTTTAATAAAATCTGCATAAATTATATTGCAAGAATATCCTAAGCCCCATGTTGTGATTTTAAAAATTTAATCATAATTTATATAATGAAACACATGAACATTAATTATTCTTGTAAGAAATTATCAGTACACCAAATTGTTCAGACTAGAAAAGAAGTAATTCTGTCTCTGGAAAAGTTGTGTTATTCAGGTGCTTGCTTTTCTGTTTTAAACATAAGCAATCAATGGAATTTGCCCATTTTCACAACCCCTTGAAGAGCTCATTTTATAAATGGCATCTGATAGAGGATAATGTTGTATTGGGTCTGATCAAGGTAAAGCTCACAGCCCTGACAGTGCTGTGCTTTGCATTGGTAGCTGGATGGGTGCTGATAACAGGGCAGTGTTTTGGCTACTGCCGGGCAGCACTGTCCCTCTGATGTTCCTTCCCCCATCGAAGAGGATGGGGGTGGCCAAGATCCTGGGAGGGGATACAGCCAGGCCAGCTGACCCAAATTAGCCAAAGGGATATTCCATACCATGTGACGTCAGCTCAGATATAAAAGCTAAGGGAGAGAGGAGGAAGGGGGGACACTCGTGTGTTTTCATTGACTGTCCTCCGGAGCAACCGTTACGCGTGCTGAGGCCCTGCTTCCCGGGAGGTGTCTGGACATCGCTGCCCATGGGAAGTAGAGATTGATCCTTTATTTTTCCTCTTTCGCTCGCGCGCGCAGACCTTGCTTTGCTTTTTGCTTCATATTGTAATAAAACTGCCTTATCTCACCCTACTGGCTGTGCTCCAGCTTACTCTCCTCTGTCCCAGCAGGAGAGGGGACTGATAGAGCGACTGAGTGGGCACTTGGCGCCTAGCCAGGGTCAACCCACTACAAACGTAAAAACCTATTACTTGCTACAGTTCACTTGCAGATATTCTTCTGCCAAGCCATAATTTAAGGGTACAAAAAGAAATTATATGGAAGGTTTGTGTAAGACACTAGTGGTAGTAGCCAGCTCTACTTGTGCATTTGAAAAGCTTCTTTCCATCCATTTTCCACTTAAGTCATTGATGTATTTGTATTTTTACTGTTTCTGATACTAAGAATAAAATTTTGTGTGAGATGGACGTGTGCATTAATGGCCCTAATCTCACAGCCTCACATCAGTGGCTGATATAAGGAGATGTTGCACTGTGTCTGGGGCTGACTCAGAACGAGAGGGAGGTTTCAGTTATGACTGCAGCTCAGAAACATCACAGAGCAGTTGTTTTCCTGAGGTTTTTTTACATGATGGGTTCAACAGTTTTATGACTACTGCTTATGAATTTTGGGCCTATATAATCAACTACAAGATTTAGCTTATGAGATAGTATAACTGAAAGGGAAAGTGGACTTTGCAAATTATGAACATATATCATAAAATCTGGATTTGTTCCAAAGTCTAATGTTACTGGTGGAAGATTTTCAGTTTATTACAACCAGCTTTGGATGAGGCCTTTTTGTGTGCTAATCATTCAGCTAAAGAAAGCAGTGGAATTCAGAAACTTCAAAATTTCTTCTAAATTAAAATACTTCTTGGAAACATGGTCTGACATCTGTTGTCACAGACTAATCTCATTCTTCTTTTCTGTTGCCTGAGAAGATTTCTATCTCCTTTTTATCTTAAAAAAAAATCAGCTTTGTTGTCTAAGAATTTGGTTGTATTTCCTGCATTTCTGTTTTCTCGCCTTACGCAGTAAGTTCATGCCTCTCTGTCCACTATATACAGTACTAGTTAGGATTCAAAATAAAGGAGTCACCTCTACCTTGGTGAGACCATGTGTGGTGGATTGACCCTGGCTGGATGTCAGGTGGTCACCAAAGTCACTATGTCACTCCCCTCTTCAGCTGGACAGGGGAGGGAAAATACAGTGAAAGGCTCATGGGTCAAGATAAGGACAGGAAGTCATCACTCAACAGTTACTGTCATAGGCAAAACAGATTCAGCTTGGGGAACTTAGTTTAATTTAGTGTCAATCAAATCAGAGTAGTTGAATGAAAAATAAACCCAAATCTTAAAAACACCTCCCCCGATCCTTCCGTTCCTCTTGGGCTCACTTTACTGACGAATTATCTAATTTCTCCCCACCAGCAGTGCAGGGGGGCAAGAAATGGAGGTTGCAGTCAGTTCACCACAAGTCATCTTTGCTGCTCCTTCCTCTTCAGGGGAAGTACTCTTCATACTCTTTCCCTGCTCTGGTGTGGAGTCCCTTCCACATGAGGCAGTCCTCCATTAATTTCTCCAATGTCAGTCCTTCCCAGTGGCTGCATTTTTCCACAAACTGTCCCAGCTCGTATCCTTTCCACAGGTTCACAAGTCCTTCTAGCAAACCAGCTCTAGCTCCTCTCTCCATAGATACACCAGCCCTGCCAGGAGTCTGTTCCAGGGCAGAGTTGTACATGCAAATAAAATAAAATAAAATAACTATATAGTGTGGCATGCATGGCATGGTGCTATTTGTACAAATGCTGACTGGCACTACTAACCTAAACTACTAGGAGGTTTTGGTAGCTCAGCTATTCAAATAGTTGTATACAAGTCCAAATACTCGTCCACTGATCTAAAATCATTACTTCAGATTGTTAAATGCTATCTGCCTGCTTCTTGAAGAAAACTTCCAAAAATCCGAGTTAATCTTTTGGGAAAACCATTGACAGATATCCGTGAGGAATAAGTTTAAAGCTTTCCAGACAAAAGGCCTTTAAAGTAACAAGAGCAACAAAAACCATGTGATATTCAGAAACATATTCCTTATGGTTAGCAGAATAAATCTGTGACACATCTGACTTTTCCAACAGAAACTGTGAAGGTATATTTTAGAATAGCATTTAGAAAATTATTGTGGTTTAAAAACAAGTTAACAAACTGTCTGGAGTGTCTACAAGTAGTGAGTATCCACTGTTTTATTCCAGGAAATAAATAATACAAAGTAAATGTTAAGCTGTTTTTATTCCTTCTCTCTTGTGCTATATGATTCCCAAGGAACATTCTGTTTATGTCAGAGAAAGTAAAGCGTACTGGGGGCACTGGATAAGAACCTCACTTAGATGACCAACAGGAGGACATCAGTGTTTCTAAGTAGTCTATGGTAGTCAGGATCATGAAAAATTTACTGCATAGAATTGGTAAGAGCACAGTTTAATTAATGTATTGAATTAATATCTCATCTGATTACTTCTTTTGCAATGACAGTAGGGATGAGTGGCTTCCCCTTCAAGGTAATTTTTTCTCCTTATAGTGAGGAGCCTTCAGTCTCTGCTGTACCATAGTCTCTTCACCAGCGGGCAACAGACAGAAGGTTGCTCTGTAGCCAGGGCATCACTATCAGCTAGTAATCTTCACGGGAGTCTGAAATCAACAAGTGGAAAACAAATAATGAGAACATTTTAATCCAAGGAAGGAGACAGCAGTGACTGATTCTAGTGGTACGATAAACCTTGAAATCTGTTCTTAGTGACTACACTACAGTACTTTTTGAGGAATACTGTTGATCCAAGAGAGCTTGCCAAGTTTTTTGCTTTCAAACAGTACAGGATAAAAAAAAATCTCCTTCTTTCACTACTGCTATTTTGCTTTTTACTGTTTAATGCCTGCATGTCTACTTCTTAGTAATTTCCATGCTGACCTATTGAAAGTATTTATACTTTATTTATGCATACAAAGTTACTTAAAATCTCTATTGATTACTGATGCTGATTTCCTCACAGACTTGCATTTTACAAAATTGAAAAAAATAAACTGCAACATGTTAGTCTAAATAGTGTAAATCCCAAATTATAAGATCATTAGGACATAATCTAAATTATACTTGTTTATTCTGCAGCAAAATAAACTCAAAACAGAAATACAGACTGAAGTAAAAAAAAAAAAAAAGGAAAAATGGATCTCACTAAATTTTTGGAGAATGGGGATAAATACAGTTCACTCTTTCAGCCATGTCTTAATGTTCCTTTTTATAAGATACTCAGATATGATAGTTTTGTTCACTTGAATAGAACTCACGTAGACAGACCTGAACTTTTCTTGAAGTGGAAATGATTGATGATGTCTGCCATTACATGAAGGATGGGTAAGTCACTGTGAATGTTGTTTTATTGACAGTGCTTGAACCTTGACTGATCTCAGAGGAAAAACAATGGATATATAATGTCGCTTCATCACAAAAGGAGCTTTCAAGACACTTCATAAATAACTTGTAACAATGTTTTATCACATGAATTTTGGATATTACTTTACTATTTTTTATTTCTCATATTCAAATTCAGATGACTTTAATTAAGCATTAATTAACCATTCATGTTTATTGCTTAGAAAACAAAAGCCTTTTGAGAACAAACATCATATATTATTTTTTTTACACTGAACTTTTGATGTGTGCTTTGCAACAGTGACCACTACCAGGACTCAATTGCTTTTTACATTAAAGTCCTTTGATACAATTCCGACAACAAGAAAAATGGATTAAAATGAAAATTACTTCAGCTTGGATTAAAATGAAAATTACTTCAGCTTCTTTTAAGATGAATATATCACTTCACCAGTGGTACAAATATTGCTGCAATCAAAAAAAAAGACAATTGTTTTATTAAGGTAACCATGCAGATTTTTGTAGTTTTAATTTAGCTTCTAGTCTTGACCAAAAAAGAACTGATTAGAAAGTTCCAGGAGTCCTTTTTAGCTAGGGTCTTGGCTGTACAAAATTAATTAGCATATCTTGGGAGTTCTGACAAAGGCATACCTTAGGTTTATTCCCTCCACCCATGTTAAGCTTCATTTGAATCAAATGCTAAGCTGTTTAAATTTCTCTTATAACCTTTTCAAGGTCAGTTTGATTTTTCTTTGATCCATGCAGTGGACTCTAGCTGTCAGAAGCTTATCTATGACAAACCAGCTGACTGCGAACCAGAAGATGGTGCAGATGACTGATTGGTAGAGGAAGCAACCTTCTCAGTGTTCTTGAGCTATATCATCTCACTCACCATCCAGACTCTCAACTGCATGTACAAACACTGGATGTATAATGCCAGATAATGCTCCTTATGCTAAAACAATATCTTGCACTTCTGAACCAGTAAAATGCTATTAACACAGTCACTGCACTTAAAAGGTCATCCAAAGAGCAAAGATTTGTTTAGTCATATCATTTTTTAAAATTTTAATGGTTGAGATTTTTACTTTAGCCAGTCAGAGTGAATTTTGATGAGGAAATGCTTAGCATTTTGTCAAAAAGTATTTTTTTATTACCTTGCTTTGTAATTCTTTGCACCAGTGGATATTGATCTCCACTTATTCCAGGTATCTACTAGACTTTTTTATTAAATAAGAATTTTTGCTTCTATTTTAAATGACAGTTTCAGAAAATCTTAATCTTTTGATGCCACTAAAACTTAATTTGCAGACAAAAATATTTCAACTTACTTTAATTTACATTTGTTAAAGCTGTAGATCTAGATTCCCATCTTACCCCTCCCCATCTAATCTCTGGCATAGTTTTGGCTCATGACACTGAGCTCTGTCCCAGAGGGTACCTAGAAGAGGTATTACTATAGACAAAATATTATTCTTAATAGGTAGCATGAATGACAAGACCTTTTTTTTTCCTCATTAAGAAGAATGGTGAGAGGGAGATTGACGTGTATTTTATTAAAACAGGTGACTGGCTCATTTCTAGTAATGTAGATGCAACCTATGAGAGAAATTAGGACACTTAACATTGGTGAATTTAGATAAAATATCATTAAACTGATTTTGACCATGAAACAAGATATTGACCGGTTTCACAGTGTGTGAGAATGATTTTGGGTTTTTTGGTTTGTTTTATGTTTGTTTTTTCTTGGTTTTGTTCCTCCTTTTCAGACCT
This sequence comes from Callaeas wilsoni, assembly GCA_013398955.1. Classification (NCBI taxonomy): domain Eukaryota; kingdom Metazoa; phylum Chordata; class Aves; order Passeriformes; family Callaeidae; genus Callaeas; species Callaeas wilsoni. The sequence goes on along the minus strand of VWPU01009925.1, from coordinate 46,391 downwards.
ATGAATTCAAACTGAGGTTAGAAAATTGGTCTATTTTGTCTCCCTTTTCCTGGACTCTCATCTGTAATAAGGATTTTTGAACCACAATCAAATATAATATCAACAAAATAACACCTACGTGAAATGGAGTGAAATCCAATGTCTTCTATAGCTGAATTAGTACTTTAGTGTTAGCTGTTGTAAAAGCCTACGTTAGACATAAAATAGTCATGGTTTACCCAAAGAATGGCTGATATGTTAAATAACAAGCTCCACATTGACAGCCACTTTTCTGACTATAACCACAGTTTTAGCAGTCCATTCCAACACTTCTTCTGACAGAAAATTCACCTAAGAGATTGAATTTAATAAAGCAAGAACATTCATGTTATGCTGAAAATATAACTTTGCAGTGTCACCTGCATTCATATTAAACTGGTAACAGAATTCTACCTCTGATACCTTTTCATTGTATTTCATAGTACATAAAATATTTCAGAGGCAGCAAAGATTCTGCCAGATTCTCAGACATCAGTATAGGTCACCAAAGAAGCAACATTTTTATTAATACCCTTATGAAAAGGACACAGTTTTTACATTTGTAATTTCCTATTGCAGCCAAAGTCCCTGGATAGTGCTCATACCTGAGACCAAAGCAGGTGAGCAGCTACTCTGGGTGACCCAGAAAGCCTCATGAGCAAGACATCAGGTGGCTAACTAAGTTACAGAACTTTTATTTTATGATGCCTTTCCTGGTTATTAGGTGACAAGGGATAACACCTGACATGGACTATTTTCCCTAATATAAATGATCCTACAGTGACACAGTTTTGGCATCCTTAATATACTAACCTAGATTTAGAACAAAGAGAATGGAAGACGTGCAGCATCATATATAATTTGAGGCAGGGCACGGGGTGGTTGTGACAGTTGGATTGTTCATCAGAAAGTTCCTGTACCTGAGCAACAGCCAGAAGCACAGTTTCTCCACTGTGCCCTATATTCAGTGCAACCTATTCCTTCAGCTTCAATATGCACTGAGGGTTAGAAAAGTGCTGTTTAAAATTCATCAAATACTGAGAAGTTTTCCATGCTCTCAGCTTTCTTAAACACTGCAGGCTGCAAAGAAAATAATTCAGTCTTACAAGTGGTTTTCTGCCTCATTTTATGCACACAGAGTGTTGTTAGAATGTTCACCTGAAAAACAGGTGCTTTTTTTAAGTGGCTTGCTGTGTGAGTACTGATACATAGCATTGAAGGGCTACGTTTTCTGGAATGTCAACTCCAAATTTGATAGAAGTTAATTATGCTGATCTTAACTGAACACCTTTCAAGTCATGATTCATAAATTTGTCCTTTCTTATCTGAAGTGCAAGGAAGATTTTTAAATCCAAACTTTGCATTTAGGATTTATTAGCATGATTCAAAAATGTAGAGTCAAAAAATGCATTTTACTGGATTACAGAGCTGGATTTTAACTAGAGATTAAATGGAAAAAAAAAGTGTAAAGCAAATTCTTCTGTGAATTTGAGCACAAGGTTTTTATAAAACCTAGGGAAAATATATTATTCAGACTTTTAGAAGTGTCCATTTCGAGAACAGAAACAAAAAAATCAACAGGCAAACATTGCAAACATCTACGATATCCATTTCCCCCTTTATCTGTCCAGTTTCTGGGAATATTTGTCTTTATCTTTTAAAATATTTTACATGAGAACTACTTAGCACTGCAAACACTGGCAAGTTCTGAATCAGGGTGTTTAAGGGCAATCTTTTAAAAACTGTATTTTAAAGACATTCACACCATAACCAGTTTCGCTGCTCAGCAACCTAAGAAAGTAAAATAACCCAAAAAGGAATAAAAATTTAAATTCTGTTTCAAAATGACATGCCTTTCTATCCTAATTAAATAGTCAAATTAACAAAATAATAAGAAGCAGCTATCTTAATTACAGCTTTCATTTTATCTTAATTCAGGAATACAAGGATGTTACACTTCTGTTATTCTCTCTGATACCTTGACAAAGCTCTGATGAAACTCTGTTTCTCTAAGCAGATTACACAGCAACCCAAATAGTATATTAGGAATTTGTATTTTCTAAATGCATGTAGACAAACTCCCACATATACAGAAAAGCAGCATAAAGCCATGTCCTACTTAAATCTCCCTCTACTTTAACATATTTGCATAGGACTATATAATTATGTAGTTGTTAAATCTCAGTAATATCAGAATGAATTTCTGAATATATATTTTCTCATTGTTGTAGTTAATGACTTAACTATTCCTAGATAAATCAGTTGTCCTTCTCTATCCTATCTGAATACCAGTATTTTAAGAGTTTTTTTCCCTGAGTCTAAGACTATAGCTGGTATATAGATATACCAGAACATTAACAAAAGAGTCCTTTAAATGCTTCAGGATTTTTTTGTTCTTATTATTTCCTACCTATCTTGTCCTTTGATTTTGTCTCTCTACAAAGTTTTCTGAATTCCTATGAATAGAAGGTTAGCATCTACATATTTCAAATACTAAGTCATAATGTCACAGAATTATAGACTGGTTTACATAAGGAGGGACCTTCAAAAATAATCTAGTCCAAACTCCATGCCATGGATAAGGAACATCTTTCAAGAGATTACATTTCTTAAGGCCTTGTCCAACATGATTTTGCACACTTCCAGGGATGACACATCCAAATCTTCTCTGGGCAACCTGTTTCAGTGTCTCACAACAGTCATTGTAAAAACTTTCTTCCTTCCATCCAATATAAATCTTCTTTCCATTTTAACCAATGACTCCTGTTCTGTCACTACAGGCCCTGGTAAAAATGTTCACTCTATATTACTTATAACTTCTATTTAATTATTAAAAGGCTTCAGTAAGGTCTCCCTTCTGTTTTCCTGGATGAACAACCCCAGATCTCTGAGCCTGTCCATAGGAGAGGTGTTTCAGCCCTCTGATGATTTTTGTGTCCTGCCTCTGGACTTGCTCTAGCAGATTTGTGTCTTTCCTGTGCTGAGGATGCCAGAGCTGGACACAGTACTGCAGGTGAGGACTCATAAGAGGAGCACAGAGGAGAATCACCTCCCTTGACCTGCTGGCTGCACTTTGTTTGATACAGCCCAGCATATGATTTCTAGGCTGCAAGCACTCATTGCTGGGTCACAGCCAATTTTTTCATCCAGCAGAATGGTGGACATCAAGTCATTCTCCTCTGGGCTATTCTCAATCCATTTCTCCTCCAGTCTGTACTGATGTTAGAGATTGACAACCCAGGTGCAGGACCTTGCATTGGTCTTTTTGAAATTCATGAGATTCATGCAGTCCCACTCCTCAAGCCTATCAAGGTCCATCTGGATGGTGTCCCTTCCCTCTAATATATCAACTGTACCATTCATCTTGGTGTTATCCAAAAACTTGATGAGCATGCACTCAATCCCATTGGTCTGTGTCATTAATGAAGATGTAAAATAGCTTTGGTATCCATACAAACTCTTGAAGGACATCACTGGTTACTGGTTTCCACTTTGGCATTGAGTCATTGACTGCAACACTTTGAATGTGACCATCCAGTCAGTTCCTTATCAATCTAAGAGTATATCCACCAAACTCATAATCTCTTAAATTTAGCATCAAGAATGTGATGGGAGACCATGCCAAAGGCCTTAAAACGTGACCAGGTAACTGACATCATTTGATCTTTCCTTCTCTACTGATGCAGTCACATCGTCCTAAGGCCACCAGACTAGCCCAGCAGCAGAACTCCAGATCTGCCTTTGGTGAAGCCATTTTACTATCTCTACTCACTTCTCTGTTTTCCGTATGCTTCAATATCTCTCCCATGAGGATTTGTATCAGAAGAGGAGGTTGTTATTTTTGAGATTCTAGAATTAGAGAAGTCTTGGTAGGGAAGGAGACAAAGTAGTGGTAATTTTTTCTTAAGGTATATGGTGATTATAGACAACTCTGGCCATTTAACAAATGTGTTGGTTTAAAATCCAGCTAGAAAACTAAACCCACTTAAGCCTCTCCCTTTTCCCCTCCCCACCCCTTCCAATGATGGAGAAACAGTAGGATAGATTATAAATTGGAATCACAATTTACTGAAAAATCATAATAACCTCAATATTAATGAAAGAGTGTACAAAAGAGAGAGTTTTACCTGTGAGAAAGTATTCACTACCAAACAAACAAAAACACTTTCCAAAGACAGTATGGTTTCCCAGACAAAGGCAAAATGGCCACTGGCCCTGTGCTATGGCCATATGGTATTCAGGAAAACAAAAACAATATACTGAGGAGGCTCTCGTGGCTTAACTTCCTGCATCCTCAGCCTGAAAACAACAGAAAGCAGGGACAAAACAGAACAAGGAAAGCTAGTTTATCCAAATGAGTAGCTGTGCTGCTGAAATGGTGACTCTGTGTGGCTCAAGCCCTGCTGCAGGGGGTGTCTCCCCAGGGGTGGTGGCAGTGTGGCAACAGCATTGGTGATCCCAATCCCATACCCTCTCCAGAGCAAGCCCAGCAAAACACCAAAAAAAAAAAAAAAAAAAGAAAAAAAAAGAAAAAAAAAAAAAAAAAGGGGCGACCTTGTGGTTTCTGGCCTTGGCTTTTTAACCACAACCTCCACTGGTGTCATGGGTGGTATTGAATAGACAGTTCTAAAAGTTCCATCCTCTTGTCTCTGTACCCAGGGCAACTAGCAAAGAATACTGAATTTAATTTACTCATGTAATAGTAGCCAGAGAGACAGTTAAGACAGAATTCCATTCCAATATGCATGTATAGCCTCACTAAATATCGAGAGCAGACAATGTATGGCAAGGTTTATGTCACAGAGAAAGAGTGGCTGCAATAGTGAGCCAAGAAAATTTCTTTAGATTTACTCTAGTTCCAGCAGGAATACTAGAATGCTTACCAACTGATTTGTATGAATAGCAATACAACCACTGAAAGCCAGCATGGATTTGTTAGGAACTCTAACAAATCTTTTGAATAAAGGAAAAACAGTAAATCTAGAATTCATCTGACAAAGCCTAGATGATTCTAGGCTGCTTACCCAGTCCATAAAGAGAACTAAGAACTTGGAGGGCAAAGTGTTCAGTTCTGCACATCGAACTTCACAAAAGATAAAGATGATGCTGATTTGTTGTCCAGAGTGCAGCAGAGAGAGTGATCATAGGCTTATAATATACAGCCTATGAAAAGAAAATTAAAGAATTATGTCTCTTTAGTTTACAGATGGACACAAAAGAAAAGAAAAAAATGAGATGACTGCGTAAACATGTAAAAGCTACCGTCATAAGCAAAGATAAAGAGAACAAAGAACAAGAGGTTTAATTTAAAGTTAGGGAGATTTATTTAATTTGAGAAAATCTTTCCAGTAAGAAGGGCAGTGGATTATTAAAGTTGATTGCCTGAGGAAAGGTTTCATCATTTATGAAGAGGCTCCATAAACTTCTGTCATGTAACACATAGATATGTAAGTCATGTCCAGAAGCAGAAGACCAAAGTGGCTGATCTTCTGATGTGAGCCCTAGTACTCCATGTTTCTGTTTCTCTATTACCTAATGATGAAGCCAACTGTTCTGATAAAATGATATATTAAATTAGATATATTCCAATCCATATTGAATTAGGCATGTATATCTATAGAATGCTTTCAGTAGTGGCACAGTGAGCTATTTATATTAAGCAAAGTAAGCTACAGCCTGTATCAAACTGAACTGAATCTCCACTATCCAAGACTAATCTGATTTAGAAGTCTATTGTCTGCATTTTTGTCTCCCCCATCTCTTTTTATTCTAACTATGAATTAAACCTTCAGTGTGAGAAAACATTCCTGATTAAATTTATGTGAGAGAAATTTTGATTTGGACTGATCCCTACTTCCTTTCTTAAAAATCTTACATTGGAAAGTTCCTAGCCATTTCTGTCTACATATTAATATAATTAACTTCTGCTGTTTGAGTTTGTAAGAACATTTTTGTTGTGCACTTTTCTGAAGGAAAAATTGCATAGAAAAGGAAAGAAAATATCCTGCTTATACAAAATGTCTATAAAATATTATTCATCCTTAAAGATCTCTGAATTATTTAATAAATGTGGCTCTATTCTTGAAATTATTAATGCATTTCTTAGGCTGTATACTCTGTGTTCAATAAGGGTAATCACGCCTCTAATGTTAAAACTGTAAAGTTTCATAGAATTGAGATCTGTCTCGACAGTTTTATGTCTAGAGGTAAAACACTGGAAGTTACATAATATTCCTTATTTACATGCCATTATTTCAGTGGAGAGCTTGAATTTCTTACCATAGTGCCTCCCAGATGCCTTTAAGTCTATTTGGACAACAAAAGGTAGACTCACTTGTAGATCACTGTGCCGGTTTGGACACAGATCCAGGAGGAAACAACCCGAGAGGGGCGTCTCGCTCTCTCTCTCTGTCTCTCCTGCCTGCCCGGCAAGCAGGCCCCGGCAGCACCTCCCCCACGGGTTCGGGAAAAGAATTTCTCGAATGAAAGTGAAAAAGACCTATTTATTTAACAAACAGAGTCCCCTGCTGTCACAGGGCAAAGAAAAGAAATATTGAAACCCCCTCCCTTGCCCCCTAAAAGAGGACTATGGATTTTAGAGTTCTTTCTGTAGGTAAAACCTGCAGTCCTGAGCTGGGCCCGGCTGGGCCAGGCAGGGTCCGAGGATCCCCCTTGGAGGGTCCCGCCGAGCAGGTCCGGAGATGGGAGCTGGTCTCGGATGAAAAGCAAGCCAAAAACAGCCCAAAAAGGAACAGAAGCCGCTGAGGCAGATCACAGTCCCTTCTCCGCTGAAAGCCGAAGAGACTAGAGAGCAAAAGTCCTCTAACCAACCAAATGTTGTCAGAATCGGGAGAGAAAAGAATGCAAAACATTCTAGTTGCAAGGTCAAGCTGGCCGCTTTGAAGAGTTCTCCCGGCATCTCTCTCTCCCCTTTGCAATTTAAAGGTACACTAGAAATCAAGCAGGCGATGGGGAATACAGTATGGTCATAGAATCCCCCCAAGACAATCACAAACGGACATCTCCCCTTTTTTTTTCTCCCCCCCCAGCATTTTCTTGCCTTTTATGAAATTCCTCACATAATTTAACAGATGGAGTGCCAGTATTTAAGATCATAATATGATTATGACACTGTAAAGTTTTAAAAGGCAAATACTCATTCTTGAAAATGGTCGAAGGAAAAAATATAATTAAATAGTCTGCATGAGGTAAGACATTTCTATGTTCAAGTGCAATAAGTGTTAGACTTCTGCCCTGGATTACCTGTAAAAAAGATGATTTTTATACAGCTTTCATATCAGTTTAAAAGAAACAAAGCATCAAGGTCTTTAAACCTGAAAAATCTGTTTTTCAGTCTTTGATAAGTAACAACAACTGTTTCTAATTTGTGAAAATAAAATTTAACAGTGTTTTAGATCAAAAGTTGTTATAGATTTATAGGCAAATGTGAGAACTTGCAGTCACCACAAGACTGTAAATTAAATTATAGCTGCAATATTATTTTACTTTGAAAACTGGTTACTTTTTCTGCCCTGATTCTTTCGCATATATTTTACCACTTCCAAATTAAAGTGATTAGTTTCTCTTTCCCTAGGGATGGTTTTAGTATATTTTTGAACTTTCCCTTTACAGTACATATCTATTTAGAAGGTGATAAGAACCTATTATTTTTGTCCAAACTAAATGCTTCTAGTTAAGTTGCACTATTAGGTTAAAAAAAACACCTTACGCCTACCTTAGTTCTTCGATATTGGAGTGACAAAGTGTAAAACCATAAGGACTTGTCAAATCTTGGGTTGCCTGGAGACCTTCACCTTTTCAGCAACAACCTAAGAAAAGTTTTCTGACTTCATTTTTAAGGCAAAATATATTATTAAACTTTCAGAAAATAAATAGTATCACTTTCATTTTCTCTGTACAAAATAAAATTAGCCATTAATAATACATTCCTGAAAAGAAAAGATCTTCAGAATGACGGTCTTTAGATTTTAACAAATAGGACTTGCCCTTGAAGAAAAAAAGAAAAAAAAAAAGCTTTTTTTAATGATTAAAAATCTACTTGATCAATAGCAGTCTACAGGTAAGATAATTACAATTTATATTTAAAATTGTAATAATTCAATATGTAAATTAATCTCTTCAATTAACAAAGTAGGACAGTTCAGAAGCTGGTATTGCATTTACATCTCATTATTTAGAAGATTATATATTATTTTAGGAAACTCGTGTTAAGGTAACAATCATAAATTATTCAGGTAGTCTAACAACATACATAGAACCAATTTAGTTTTCTTTTTTCAAATCTAGTAATAATTGACTTGTACTTCAAAAAAACCCCAAACAGATATATCTACAATTCATCGTAATTTCTTTAGTGGTGTTCTGACTTTAACAGCTAAACAGGTAAAACTAGTCAGAGTTTTCACCTTGTAATTTCAGAAACCTCTTCTACTGCCATTCAAACTGAATTTTTACCATCATAGGCTTCTCAGATGGAGTTGGGGGGAGTGAGGAGAAAGTAGTTAAATGACCTTGCATTCAGCTGACAACATAAATTCATCAAGCTTTTATTCCAAACATTGTAAAAGTTATCAAGGACGTAAACACAGCAAGACCATGGTGGAAGCAAGCCAGTGAATATCATTTTCCCCAGTCAAAGATATCACAGTGTCATTACATTCAGAAACTCGTAAAGTAAAAGCCAATCTAAAAATACCCACTGAAGAGAAGTGTACCATTTAGCCAAAATGGATGTGGCCAGGCTTTTCACCAGCAAAGTCTACTCTCTGATCCACCTTTCTGAAACAGAGAAGTCTTTCTAATAACCCTACTTTGAACTTTAAGAATCATGGGCAGAGAAAGTTCAAAGGGCTTGTCCCAAATTATTTCAGGATTCTCTGTTTTATAAAGGAAATAAATCAGAATCTTCCATGGACGTTCACTTCCAATACTGCAAATCTAGTGTTTTATTTTTGTTCTTAAGAAGGACAGATATTCCTTCCTTATCTTACTGTTAGATTCTATGAATGCCTCAACTTTTCCATAGAAGACCTTTTTTTTGTTTATATTTCAATACCCTTTTTTTTTTTTGTATTTCATTACCTCTTATTTTATTTTACATCTAGGAGGTACATCTTTAGGTCTGCCATCACCCTAAAGGCCAGTTAGTCTTTAGGAGCCAGAGGTGGCACTGTCTCACTCTCACCTCTTGCTGGTGAATATTTTAACTGTTGCTGAATTTTGTTTCCTCTGTTCCAGAAGAAAAGCAGCATATCCTTACCAAGCATTCTTGAAATAATGTGAACACATTATTCAAAGCTTTGTTTTTCTACAGATCCTAAATGCATCATTTTGGAAATTACCTAGCTGCACAATAAAAATGCTTAATTTTTATGGCTACCTATCTGTAGGTATAATAAAGTCTATGGTAAAACACACAGAGTTCATTACAGGTCTAAACTATCAGTAATTGCTACAAATGAATATGCTCTATTTTAGGGGTTAGGAATTTTATTAAATAGGACTCAGATAAGTCTCAGCAAATTATTTATTGGGCAATAATCCTTAAAACGAATTTACTTTTGCTGCTGGTTGACCAGTTATAGCTGTTTAACAAACCATTCATAACAAAATAAGTACAAGCATAAATGCTGCATAAACATCAACCAAGCCATTTTAAATTAACATAATCATCCATTTAGAATACTTAGTTTGATTCAGTGATTATAGCAGTCCTTTACAAGAAAAGGAAGGAAGCCAGCCAGTGTTACTTTGGTTTTATTTTCCATATGTACTTGTAGGTTTGTGAGAAAAATAGTGAGATAATAATAAGGTCATGCAATGAACTTTCAAGTAAGAGATTTTAATGGGTGCATGTTTTTACCCAAAATACATACATGTTAAACATGTTATTGGTTACTCTTCTGAAAAATATATTGAGAGGAGGATCTTTTCTTGGCTTCCAAGAGTTAGCTTTTCTCAACTTTCACATCATCACTGCAGTGACTCCTCAGCAGTTTCATTTACCTGAGACAAAGCAGAGTACTACTATATTAACTATTTTTAGTTCCAGTCAACTAGAAGACCCATTGATTTACAGTACATGTTAGAAAATGTCAGATGGTGAAATAATGTTTCTTAACACTTTCTTAAATCCTGGATTTTAACCATTTTGATGGATATTTTCCATAGATAAACTTGTTTCAAGTTTAAATTTTCTTTTGGAATGTTCTGCTAAAAATAATTACTTTGTGGATCTGCTGATGATGTTAATAGCTTTCTTTAAATTTTCCTTGAATTTTGGAACAGGGATTTTGATTTTTCCAGTGGATTTTTCCCTTCAGAAATGCATGATGTTTTTTCTCTTAGCGTCTATCACCATAAAATTCTCTAAAACTTTGTGCTTGCTCACATAATTATCTTTTGTGTTAAGAAAAATGAAGCAACTGACTTCCAGAAGAAAGCAAGGTAGAAGGGATGAACATATATAAGAAATGTTGGTCTTGACTAAAACATGGAATAAAATTCAGGACTTAACTTCCCCATTGTGTCATAGTTCTTCGATTTTTTTTCAGTTATCACTATGAGAAGACTACTAGGGGAAAACAGGAAGCTAGCATTCACCAATTTTTACAAACAGGACAACTAAGAAATTGCAAAAGTGCATTTGATTTTAAAAACAAGAAAGCAAACAACAAGATAATCTAGGTACAATTCCAAAATAAAATTGAACAGTGTTGTCACAGTATACAGGCACTGTGCCTAATGTAAAAGGAAAAAAAAAAAAAAAAGACTGATGATTATAGGTGAAGTAGAAGGAAAAGAATGCTATGTGCTCAAAAGATATTAAATGGACAATATCCTTTCAGGATTTTGAAAGACATGGTACTTGAATACTCAGATTTCTGAGCTTGATGGTATGAGTGACTTTAGAATATTTTCTTGCAGAAACAATTGTATATGTAAATGCACACAGGCAAACATTTTACCTATGCATTTAAGAATGGCAAATTATATTGCTGTAACATGGCATATTTCTTCGAATTGACTGATTTTTGAGATGAATTTAACACAGAGGCATTAATTGTGAACTTGGACTTGAGGATAATTGATTTGGAGGTACACAAAATTTAGTTCATCTTGAAAAGAGTAGCTGTTTAACAAGTAGAAACTTTTTCTTCATGCATGCATTGTTTAAAGGAGAAGATTCAAACAGGTTTTGTGACTTTGTAAAGAGGTTCCTCAAGGATCACTTTAGAGTTGATCATGTTTAATTCTTTTTGCCTAACAAAATAGCTAGGAACATGTTGGTGAAATTTGCTAATGGCGCACAATTGCAAGGGATCAAAAGGTAATATAATGTGGATAACTCAGGAAAGAAGAAATCTGCTTTGTGAGAGTAAAAAAATTTGGCTTCTGTAGCTTAATAAATGGAGGCTGAAAAGGAATACCTGATTTTCTGTGATGACTGAATCAGAAACTTTGATGGAGGAAGGCATGACTTCAGATGGAGACAGGTCAGAGCTCTCCCTCGTTATTGTTGATTTATAAGGATGTTGGAAATCTGAGACCAAAAATAGGGAATTATCAAAGATTTTAACAGAGATTTTCCTTTCTCATGAAATTATGTTACAGCTCTCCGCTGAGGTGAAATAACTAAGGTTCTTGTTAGCAAATACCTTGGAGCGGATTAGAGTGAAATGACCGGTGTTGAGATGCATGGATACCTGGATATATAGACATAAATATAGCAGGTTTATTTTTGAACAATTTGATTGTAATGTAAAGGAGGTATATAGATATTTTGGTTATTATCTATAGAAATATAGCAATATCAAAAGTATAAAAATACTACTTGCAAGAGAAAGAAAGGGTAAGAGTAGATACTGGAAAGATATCACCATCCATGAGATCTCATCAGTGATGAGACTTGATTGCTGTAATTTCAGGTCCATTGGTTGAAGTGATGGTGGCTGTTTTGATCCTTCAGGAGAAAGCCCATGAAACACAGTGTTCAATAGGTTAATATGTGTTCAGGTTCAAGTGGGAATGCCCAGATACCTCCCCTGAAGTGGAGTTTTACACTGCCTAATGCAATACTGTGGATCATGTACAGTCTTCTGGCAGAAAGCCCTAGAAATGAGTCTAGGGGTTTTTGAGGGTCTTTGATGATTTATGACTCCTTCTAAGACATGATGGCTATATGCTTTGCTTAGTTGAACCAGTTATGCCTTATAAGAAGGGATGATATCTTCAGGCTTATGTGATACCTCCTTGGGGACATGATAAAAAGCATTATCCCACCTCACAGGATCTGCTTCTTATCAGCCTTTTCTCTTATCTGGCTCAAAAGATAGCTTGTTGCTAAACAAAGGTCAGTTCTTTGTGATTATACTCTGGTGGTTGGTGCACATCCCCTGTCCTATGCAGATCAGAGGTTTTGCCACCGCACACCCAAAAACTTTCCTCCTCCCCTTCGGTTGTGGGGTGCAAACCTCACCTCAGCAAAATATCTTCTGCTTTTAAAACGGCCAATTATGTGAGTCGTTAACCGTAACATTTCAGTCTCACACACTACCACTCCCAACACTCATGTACTTTCCTGTTGTATTAAATATTGCATAGCCCTGCCATTGTTCTTATGATTTCTGATATTGAAATTCAAAAGAGCTTCAAAATACCTTTAGTTCTGTATCAAATCATAGGTCATCATAGAATCACTAAATTCTTTAGGTTGGAAAATACCTTCAAGATCATCAAGTCCAACCATTAACACATCACAGCCAAGTTCAGCACTAAACCATGTCCCTAAGTGCCACATCTATAGAGATTTTAAATTCCTCCAGGGATGGTGACTGAACCAGTTCTCTGGGAAGCCTGCGCCAATGTTTGACAGCCCTTTCCATGAAGAAAATTTCCTGATAGCCAATCTAAACTTCACTGGATGCAGCTCGAGGCCACTTCCTCTCATCCTGTCACTTGAGGCATGTCAGAAGAGGCTGACCCTCACCTTGCTACAACCATTTCAGACAGACATAGACAGCAATAAAGTTTCCCCTGGGCCTCCTTTTCTCCAGGCTAAACAATCCCATCTCCCTCAGTCACTCCTCATAAGACTTGTGCTCCAGACCCTTCACCAGGTTCCTTGCCCTTGTCCTGAGGAGCCCAGGTCTGGACACAGCACTCGGATGTGGCCTCACCAGGGCTGAGTGGAGTGGGAGGATCACCTCCCCCAACCTGCTGGCCATACTCTTTCTGATGCATCCCGGGACACTACTCGTCCTTCTGGCCAAAAGGGCACACTGCTGGCTAATACTCAACTTGTCATCCACCAAGACTCCCAGGTCTTTCTCTGCAGAGCTGCTCTCTAGTAAGTCAGCCCCCAACCTGTACTGCTACTTGGGGTTATTCCTCCCCAGCTGCAGTATGTTTTTCAGTGGTTCGGTTGCATGCATTTATTTTTTAAAAAAGTAATTATATCCTTACATAAGTATAGTCTTTGGATATACTATTAAGAAAATCCCTGCAAAGATGTAGAATTAAATGTCTAAATCTTATCGTTAATTAATAATTAATTTATTTACATGTATTAGCTGAGGTTTTAGTAAGTCTCTTAAGATTTTATCCGGGAACCTGGCAGTACTTCTCACAGTGAAAAAAAATACCGAAACAAGCAAGGGAGGACCCTTCCCCTAGAACTAGAAAATAGTTTTGTAGCAAGCAAATCTGTCTCCCATTTATTTACTTCCACCGTGAGTTTAGAATCATCCATAAAAAGGTCAGCAGAATTTTGCTAATTTAAGTTAGAGCACAAATGCATAGTAGCTAGCTTTTCTAGCTGTTAGCACTACATCTGGAGTGCAGAGTACTGAATAGTGTTTTGTTTCAGTCAGATAGATTGTCCATGAAGCACTCAGAAAGCCAGGAGCAGGGCGTGATCTCAAGCAGAGCCATCTCTAGTACAAAAAGTGAGAAAAATCCCACTCATTTGTTTTTTACCCCATTTTCTTCTTCTTAACAAGCTAAACTTCTTGGTAGAGCATGTTCCCTCCTTCTGACCTGCTTTTAGGCTCAAGGAAAGAAAACTTTAGTTTATTATCTTTATAATAACCTTTCAAGTTAAAAGGGATCAGTTGCAGTAATGTAAAACTACAATATATTTTCCTAATTTAAAATAATAATAAAAAAGATATCTTTAATTTGTTTTAATGTTGACTTATTGTAATACCAATATGTATTTTATTTATATGTTTACATTGAGACTTTTATATAACTGTTTTTTTCTTAGTTTTCTAAACCAAAAGTGATAGCATGAAAATATGAATCAAAAGAAAAAATTAAATTTTTAATTCCTAAATTAGTATTATAGGTTTTCTCTTACTAATGGATATGCAAGGTTTTATTCAGTTATTTACATGGAAGCTTCAGAAATCTTTTAGTCTGCCTGCCCTGTTGATGCAAAGTTGCCAAAAATCTCATGCTCCTTCTTAATATGCGAGATGTGAAGATGGTGCAGACATCTGAGTTGGCCTTGCCTTTCACCTGGAAACAGAACAGCTGCATTCTTATCATGATTGACCTGATCCATAAAGGCTACCTTGAGAGACTCTGAAGAGGCTTATAATAATTATTCAGAATTATGAGTATATTGGATTAGGTCAGCAAAAGCTCATGGACATTCACAAGTATGATCCAAAGTATTTCCAGATCCATATGTATATGCCTAAGTATGTATTCAATCCTAAACAAAGAGGCATCAGGTCAAAAAAGTAATACTAGAAGTACATTCAGTTAATATAAGTTCTAAGATAAACCTGTTGCCAGTAGAAGAAATTACTGTTTTTCATTGAATCAAGTAAAATCATTATTAGAAATTTTGTACAAAAATTACATGGACATTAACTTCCTACTCAACATTAAAAAAACATCATATTTCAGAGTGTAGGGGAAATCCAGTAGGAAAACAGAACAAGTTTTTGTGGTGTGGAACTGGATAAATGCAAATTATTTAGAAGAAAAACTGACATTTCAATAGGATAAAAAAATATAGAAGAGAACCTAAGATATTATAAATGTAAATAATTTATAATAGCTATATTCTGGAAATGCTTCAAACACTAATTGAAGATTGAGGGTGTATAAATATAGCAGAAGTCTTCCTTGACTGAGTTTTGGTTGCAATCACCCATAGGGAATATTTGATGAAACTCTAAAGTAGTCACATAATTTGAGTTTTGTGATGTTTTATTAAATATGTGTGATTCAGAGTCCTTGTGTTAGCATGCAAAATTAACAATGGCAACCAGACCAAAAAAAAAAAAAAAAAAAAGGAAAAGAAGGAGTTCTGCGAGATTTGTCTTTGCAGAAAACTACAGCGAACAATTACTATAATGCAAATTTCTTGAAAATTCCTCACAGCAGGGAGTTAGTTTCTGAAAGAATAAAAAAGTGGATAATGGAATCAAGACTGTGGAGAAAGAACTGCATGATATTTTTTACAGTTATCCCATTTAATTTTGGCCTTTTTTTCCCCCCAGCACCTAACTAACTAACTAGACACAGATTTAGCTTGTGACAAACTTCCCTAAACCGACTGTTTTGGTTGGTCGCAATATTACCATTTTCTTTCCTGGGAAAAAGTTTCTCATCCATCTGAAGCAAGAACATTAACATGAAATTAATCCCACCATAGAAGTTTCCTTTATATATTTCTGTTTGTCTGATAATATTGTACATATCTGTGAAATCTATCCACGCTTTACCACAGTTAGTGTACCGCTCTTCTGTCCACCAAAAGTTTTCCCTTTTACTGATTATTTCAGCTTGTGCTCATCTGCCTGATGGTGAAGAGATGCATTCCAGAGTCCTGAGAGAATTAGCTGATCCAGTTGCTAAGACACACTCCATGATATTTGAATTCATGGCAGTCACGTGAAGTACTGAAGAATTTTGAAATTCTTTCAAAAAGGGAAACATGGTGCCTCATT
Organism: Callaeas wilsoni; assembly: GCA_013398955.1. Classification (NCBI taxonomy): domain Eukaryota; kingdom Metazoa; phylum Chordata; class Aves; order Passeriformes; family Callaeidae; genus Callaeas; species Callaeas wilsoni. The sequence goes on along the minus strand of VWPU01009925.1, from coordinate 30,387 downwards.
TTAAAAAGGGTAGAAAGAAGAATCTTGGGAACTGCCAACTTACCAGCATCACCTCTGTGCCTGGGAAGATCGTGGAACTGGAAGCTATGATAAAGGCACATGGAGTGCAGGGAGGTGCTTTGAGACAGCCATCATGGTTTCACCAAGGGCAAGTCCTGCCTGTCAACCTAGTGGCCACACGATGAAGTGATATCAATGGACAAAGGAAGGGTTACAAATGTCATTTTTCTGGACTTCTGTAATGCCTTTGACACAGTCCCCCAGGACATCTCCCTCTCAAAATTGGAAAAATATGAATTAAATGGATGCACTGATGGATGAGAAAGTGGTTGGATGGTCACATTGGGTAATGGTAGTGGCTCACAGTCCTGATGGACATCAGTGAAAAGTAGTGTCCCTCAGGGTTCTGTATCGGGACCAGTGTTATTTAATAACTTCATTAATGACATAGATTATTTGCAAATTTGCAGATGAGACCAGCGCTGGTGGTGTGGTTGACACACCTGAAAAATCAGATGCCATCCAGAGAGAGTTGGACAAACTTGAGAAGTGGGAATGGGAATCTCATGAGGTTTAACAAGTCCAAGTGCAAGGTGCTGTACCTGGGTTAGGGCAACTCCTGGTATCAGTACCAGACAAGCTGAGGTGTGAACTGACTGAGAGCAGCTCTGCTGAGAGGAACTTGGGAGTGCTGGTGAGTGAGAGGCTGGACACAACCCTGCAATGAGCACTCACAGCCCAGAAAGCCAATTGTATCCTGGGCTGCATCCAAAGCACGGTGGGCAGCAGGGCAAGGGAGGGGATTCTGCCCCTTTGCTCTGCTCTGGTGGGAGCCTATCTGAAGTGCTGCATCCAACTCAGAGGTCTCCAGCACAGGAAGCACAGGACCTGTTGGAGCAAGTTCAGAGGAGGCTGCCAAGATAATTAGAGGGATGGAGCACCTCTCCTAAGACAAAATGCTAAGAGATTTGGCCTTGTTCAGGCTGGAAAAGAGAAAGTTTTGTGGTGACCTAATTGTGGCTTTCCAGTACCTGAAAGGAGCCTACAAGAGAGAAGAATGAGACTGTTTACAAGGGCATGTAGTGGCAGGACAAGGAGGAATGGCTTTAAACTGGGAGTAGGTTTAGTTTAGGTACTAGAAAAACATTCTTTACTGGAAGGGTCATGAGGAACTGGAACAGGTTGCCCAAAGAAGCTGTGAATGCCTCATTCCTGAGAATGTTCAAGGCCAGATTGGACAGGGCTTGGAGCAGTCTGCAGTAGTGGAAGATGTCCCTGTGCTTGGCAGGGAGTTGGAACTAGGTGATCTTTAAGGTCTCTTCCAACCTTACCCATTCTATGATGCTATGATAGGCCTCCCTTTCTGTTGTTTTCAAAGACTAATTAACTGTCCACAACCAAAGGAAAAATCCCACTAAATGCATGTCTTCACTATAAATTGTTCACATGCAGCCAAAAGAGCAGGAATACACTGTGGAAATTCAGGGCAAGTGAGAGGAGGAGTTGGAGGGAAGAGCTCTCCCATTTAGCTATGATTTACAGTAAAATCTATTCTATTTACCATATCACAGGAAGTTAGAAGATCTTAGGAATATTTTTTGTTTGCTTTCCTATAGAAATCATCATTCTATGCTGACTAATATACTAAAGAAAAGTGTTAAAACCTGTTTGTCTCCTTCGTAGTGTTTCTTCAAATTCTTTCAGAAAGTCTAGGATGGTTTTGCAGTTTCTACCAGTGCTATCCACATACTCTTTAAAATTGGCAGGGTTGTTGGGTTTTTTCCTTTTTCTGTTGTTGTTGAGGTTTTTTTGAAGAGCATGTTTTCAATGAGATTAATTATCAGGAGTTCTACAGACAGTTTTTGAAAACTCTTGTTTTTAGGACTAGTGATCCGTTATTGTGTCACTCATATTTTTCTTTTCTAGCTTATATTTCTCAGCAAGGTGATTATAAATTGTGAACAGGAGTTGTCTTCCCTGTCCCAATATCATATAGCAATTTTGGTACGCATAAAAAACCAAATAAAATTTATGTGCTATGATTTCTTTCTGTATACATATAGCAAGAGTTAAGATAGAGGGTTATGCACTTGTATGACACTTGTTTATAATTGCTTATCTTGGTTCTCTGCCATGGTTTAACTTTCTTATTTGTTTGACATCCCAAAATAGAATATTCCTCCATTTAGCTTGGTATCAAATTTACGTTTGCATAATGTTTTAATTGAAGTTACTGCTGAAGTATATGAGCTCTGCATTTTGTAATATGAAAAAAATACAACAACGTGCCTGTTTTGAACATTTTGCATAAAAAAGGAAGGTGTGTACTCAGAGTTAATTTCCACAGGATATAAAGAGAATGAAACATACTAATATGACCCTTTTAGTCAGTTTGAAAAAGCTAGTTTTCTTGAAAGTGCAATAACCTCAAGTACATCTCTAAACCTTTTAAAGGTCTCTTGAAGAATATAGGCATCAAGAAAATGCATTTATATTGCATGTTTAAAGTTCTGTGCTACAGAGACAATTGTAAATGGTTAAGTTGTTTTGCTTCTAAATTGTAAGAGTAATTTTAGCTCCTTTTATGTATTGAAGCAACTGGAGATGATAACAAACAAAAATAGCAGTGGCTAACATCCACAGATTTGCACTACCCAGCAAGACCTGATCAGAAGAGAAATTGTGATAGCTGTGAGGTCTTCTCTTTGCAAAAAAATGGAGTTAGGAGCTTTTGGTAAACTAGGTGAAGAAGATATGCAGCAGAGTTGCCTAGGTACAGAATATTCTGTAGAGATAAACTCAACAGTATGAGTAAAGGAAGTGCCCATTTTGATAATTGTTTATCTAGGGAAATGAAGTTCATGAGTATGGTTTTTTGCATGAGGCACTTTATCTGTTTCCCCTACTAGATCAACCTTGTTAGATGCCAAATATTGCTAATCATGGTGAACAAAGAAGCAGTCATGTGCAGAGGGCAAGTTAAAATGGCCGTTGACAGTGAATGTCTTCTGTGGGCACTGTGTCATGCTAGCAGTGACATTAAACTCTTACAATAGCAATTGTAAGATTTGTGCCATAAACTGCCATTAGCCAGAGATTGGTTTCCTTCATCTTTCTATGTATACACCTTCTAGAGGAACAGCATCCTTAGGAGCCCTAGAAAGCACCTCTGTGGAAAAAAAGTCAACCTGTAGCTGACCTGAATGTCTGTTCATGATTCTGATCCAGAGCACGTGTGTTTGATAGAGACCACCATCTTCTCCTGCATCCATGTGAATAAGGAATCCAAGGTTCTTCTTCTATTTTACCCTTTGATACAGGTAACAGTTTGATCTTGTCAAATATTATCTTTCTCTATTTCATGTACTACTTCAGAGAGAAAGGATAGTATTTAAAATGTTATATTTTAGAGTATATTTGTTGGCAAGCAGGCAGATTTAAAGCCTCCTGGATATGCCTGGGGGCATAGTTGGAGCATTGTGTCCATGTTCTCTTTTTGGGATCATTTAAAACTAAGATTGCTGACACAACATAAGACATTCATGCAAAGAAAACCTTCTTTCTGTGTGGCTCACCAAGAATAAAATATATAGCATTAATAATAAACTCTTGTAGAAATTCTGTTCCTGGTCCTGTGAATCTGGTTATTGCCAGCAAAAATTAGGGGAAAATAAGTTCTGACTTTTTTAAAGCACAGTTTTCATCTCAGACTTAGGTCAGATAAACCATCTGATTTTTACTGAAGAAAATCGAGTAGTTTATTTATTCTTTCTTTGATAATTTTATATGATTTAGTACAGTTTGTAAGATAAATGCAAACTTCATGCCATATCACAGAGTGGCAAACTCTTTGAGCAAAGCTTGGTAACTAACCAAATCCTTTATAATAAGTTATAAACCTCATCCCAAAATAGTTATAGAGAAAGAATTATTAACTGTCTGCTTATCTCACCTTTCAGTGAAAAAGAAGAAAAAATTCTGGGTCACTGCAGAAGGCTGAATGCAGGTGGCATTATTATCATGTACTCTACTAGCTCCACATAACAGAAACACAAAAAGCTGCAGAATTTTCATCTTTTGGGGAGGAGGCAGGGATGAAATTGAAGCTGGAGAGCAAATACCTGAAAAAAGCATGACGGTTTGGAATGAGGTTCCAGAACAGGAATGAACTTTCAGAAGATGACTTGTATGAAGACTTCCCTTTGGTAGGATTTACAGATGAGCACTGAATAGGAAGGCAAAATCAGTCCGATTCCCAAAGAAAGCCCTACATAAAAATTATCATTTGTTCCAAAAAGAAAAGGGAGAGGTTGAAGGGGAGGGGTGAGGAGGGAAGCACAGTGCTATTCCTATCAATAGCTCAAAAATAGGCTTTTATTCTTGATTGTACCTCATGTTGGTGTGAATAAAGAAAGCAAAAGTCATCAAGGCGAAGATTTCAAGAAACAATCTACATCATTCAGCCTTCCTGTGACTAGGAACATGGGCAGAATATTAAAAAGAAAAATGCTGTCATTAATAAGCCACAAGGAAGTACATGCATACAGAGTACTTCTACATTCACTGTCCGAACAGGTGGGTGTAAAGGCTTAAGTTGCAATAACAAGGACCAAAGGATCTGTCCACAGATGTTGCTCAGGAAGCACGGTACTGAACGGAGGAGGAAGCAGAAGGGCAGGGGAGGAGTGGTGGGGGTGACAGTGTCAGGTTCCAAAGCTGTTACAGATAAATCACTGGCTCAGCACTTTGAAAACGTACCTGCTAATAACAGCGTGAAATGCCCAGACTGATGTGTGGTGTCCCTAAGCTAATTGCTGTGAAAAATCATATGCATTTTGAGCCTGGAAGAATGCATATGATGAAATGGCATAAATCACACCACAGCAAGCCACCAAAATCATTTGCTGTGAGCACACTTGGAGTTTATTAATTTGAACACAAGTTTCATTTTGTTCCTGTGTCTGACTCTAGTAACTAAGGAAAAGTTGTCTTAAGAAGGAAAAAACAAAAGAGCTTTTGGGCATAATTCATTTAGAAGTACTTGGTTTGACAGCCTTAGGACCAGGAGACAACGAAGGAGCTATTTTGTAGCCACATAAAGACCTCAGCAAAGCCTACAGTAGCATGCCCTGAGAGGAAGAAGATGGAGTTGCCTTCTTTTTCTTTCTGATTATTCGTGTACCAAGGCAAATCATCACAGTTTTAACAACACAGTCATCTGGAGAAATATTTTGAAGATTTTTTTGAGATGAGTTCTCAGAAATCTTTTTTATTCTCTGAAGAAGTAAAACTATTGTTAAGCAACCTGGGCACTTTAGATTTTGGAATAAAAGTTATGCAACCTGAAATGTGTTCCATCACTGTATTAGAAAAGGGATAGCCTTTTCCCCAGGGGAATCTCTTTTCATTTGCATGCAATTACTCTTATACTTGTTTACATTGCATATTTTAAATGTTCATTGTGAAATCTGTACTAGCAAGGAAACCATTCTGGATTCACTGAACAGACACTAGTAATCCCACACTGCTTGGAATACTGCCATATCTGGCCAAAAATATTACAATTGACAAGATATATTAATAGCATTTAAACCAGACATAACTTAAGACTTTTTAAGTAATAAATTGCTATTGTATCTTCTGGCAGAGAAGATCAGCCCTATTGTTAAAGGAAAATCTGATGTATTTCTTAGGCTTCTTCAATAGAGGCGTTGATCTAGGTTTACGAGTTTGTAAGCACTATAGTTTGCTCTGTTGTGGTATGTCACTTAATTTTCTTTGCAGTCTTTTCCTTCACTTCTCATAAGAGACAATTCTCTTAAGAAGAGCTTCCTTGGTATGGCTCTCTGCTGATATTGATACTTTAATTGCCTAAAAGGCGCTTTGCCTGAGTTAGCACAGCTAATGACAGCTCAGGAACTTGCCTTGCTTTTTGCTGCTTTCAACAGAAGTCTAAGACTTTCTCCAAACTATCTCTTCTGTTTTCTTATATTTCTTACATTCTATCAAGAATGTGATTTAATTAATTTTAATCAATCTATTTAAATATCTATTAAAGAACCTCCTCTACATTCAGGACAAGTCTAGTACTTTTGTGTTTGTACTATTGAGTCCAGAGGGAGGCAAAATAAGCATTTGTTGTGGCAAGAAAAAAGTTTGGCCATTGAAAAAGATCTGTCTGTTTCACACTTCTTTCATGAGCCCTGCTCAAATGAAGAGAAATAGATCCAAAAACCATTAATAATCATTCTGTGGGCTTTACTGCATCCCAGCCAACACGATGAGGAAAGACATGCAGTGTAAGTAACTCAGAGTTGTTATTTAAATGTATTTGTTGAGCATTCATATGTAACAGAAATGAAAAGAGATACTGTGGTAGGGGCTTAATGTTATTTTAGGTAGTTGTTGGTGAATAAAACTCTCACTGGATATATTTTATTTCTCTTCCTAATGGAGAAAAAAATCATATTTTGTGGCTGCTAAAAAGGTAGTTTAGATAGGCATTTTGTACTGAAGGGAGGCAGAAAGTGTATGCATAAAAGAGTGTTTTGTATGTATATAGTTTTAAGCTTCAATTTTTCAGCTTAAGGAAGAAAAGGAAGGAAAAACTGTGTGGTCAGTAATATTTATGTCATTCACTTAACACTTTTAGGGGATAACCTTGACTTGAGACCAAGGAAGAAGTAGCATATGGCAAAAATATATTGATTTCCTCTGGCCCTACTATATCTATATCCGATATGTCTGTTCAAACAGCCACTTACATATGCACCTATTGTACCTATTACATATGTCGTACAGAAATTCAGTAAAGAAATTTTTGTAATCAGTGTTTAGCACACTTTACGATTAAATAAAGTGTGCTTTAATGCGTATTAATCTTATACTTCACATAATGAGTTTCAAACATATTACGATATTAACATGGTGGGAGGACTTCAATGAGATTTACCTGTCAGAGTTTTCTGAATTTGCCTTATCATGGCATGGACTGGCTCCACAACAGTATAGAAAATCCTGCCTAGGTAACACTGGGTTATTTCTGTATTTTCTTTTCTATTTTTCTGTCTGCGAATAGGAAACATGACTGTATAGTAAAACAAAGTACTTTAAGAATGTCAGAGCATGCATTGCCACTTCAGGCTCTTAATTTTAGGGTCTAGCAGTGGGTTGTAGGGAAACTTTGGACTTAAGCAGTATTTTAGTAATAAAAATATACTTCTTGTGATATTTTTTATCATCTCAGGACTATGACATGAACTAGGAGAGGCTCTTTAAAGTCTCACTTCATATCCATTTAGATGAGGAACTTTATGGTCTCAATTGGGAGACTGAAGTAGTTCATTTTTCTAACTATAGGCTATGTAGAAAGACAAAGTGCTGCAAACGTAGAAGGAGTTAGGAAAGAAAAAAATTCATATCAGAGATAGCTTCTGCTATTTTTGGAAAATGGCTTCTTGGACATAACTGAAGTTTATACTACAATTTGTCTCTTTGCTGCTGATAAGAGCAGTGAAGTGATATTAAAAAGAAGGACAGATTGAATTTTTTTCCTTCATTTTTATTTCAAAGATTCATTTACAGTCCTTGGTAAGGTATAACAGAAAGGACTACCTTCTTTTTTAAGGCTGCCAATAGAAAATAAAAATAGTGTTCTAGATTTGTCATCATCCTTTTAGAACAAAAAGCAAATTAAACTATTGAGCATGTAAAAGTAACATCTGAAAACTAAATATAATTTTATCACAAATTGTTTGAAAGGAGGAAGAATGGGTGGTGAATGGCTTCATCCAGAAAGCCTGTAACTTAGACTAAAAGAAAAAAAGAAACCCTTGCTTCCCAAAACAACCAAACACAAATGGGCACATCTTTTATTTTGCTATGCCTGAAATTGCTGTCCAGAAGGCAGTGTGGTGACTTCTGCTCTTAGCCGTGATCATGGCATCAAAAAAGCATCATTGTGAGAAATTGGAAAAGCACACAAATTCCGTCAGTGACTGAGTGGACACACACAATACAGAATGTGCTTGTTACAGAAAAAGTTTGACACATTACTTGTAAGATAAATGCAACCACAAGTGCTTTTTAGTTTTATCTTTTTTTTTCTTTTTTGTCATCTCTTCAGATGCTGTATAGCTTCTAGTCATCTAAATTTGAACAGTTCTAAACACTGAAAAGGTTATATGTATCTGTAAAAATATATATATAAATATAGACATACATAAGCCAACACACATGAAGAAGCGAGCTATGAGTGTGCTGCTAAGACAATGGCTGGTTGGCTGCACTAGGGCTGTCTAGCACTCTTGTTCATTTATTACTGGACAGTGTGCTGTAACAACAACTTCATTTACAAAGAATGCCATATCAGAGACAGACAGTGGTGGTACTGGTTGTAGTTGCTAAAGATTTCATTTACAACATTAAGCCACAGTATAAATTTTTCGTGAATTCCAGGAAAATGGGTTTAGAACCACCTAAGAAAAACCAAGGCTTTTGAAATGGCATTTTAAAGTACACATTATGCTAATATTTGTCTTTTATTTGTGCTGTACAACCAGAACATTTTTAGGTGTTACCTGATACCCTGTTCCTTTCATCATTCATGTATTGAACATTCACTCCAAAATGATAAATATGCTTGCAGTACTGGACTTTTATGATAATTACCTAAGACAGATGTTAATTTTTTTAGACTGGTTTGTAAAATATGCCTCTCTGAAGACTGAAAGTGTACCAAAATGCTTGAAGCAATCAAATCCTTATTAGAGGTAGTTTTTGCTGCATCTCTACACCTTATGGTCTGACACTATTTTGTTCTGTAACCTTGACAGAAGTATAAGCTGACTATCTTTTAAACTAGTAGTGCATCTGAGGTGCATCAGTACATTAAAAACATGTGCATCTCAGAAAAGGGCTAGATGAACGCTCTTGTCCCTCACTCACTGGTAAAAGTTTTTCCGTAGATTAAAGCAGTGCTTAAGTAGCATTGCTGGAACCCTCTACTCACATATAACACAGGAGAAGGAAATACTGAGGTCTACTTTCTCTGCTGCCATTGCTCTAGTTACTAGTAAAAACAAAGTGATTATAGCATGCTCAGAGTGTTCAAAACATTTTTTCAGTTTATAAAAATGCATGAAAACATGGTTTCCAATGTATGGGAAGTCCTTAAAGAAAGCATTAGCGTATTGTTAGCATGAATATTTACCTGCCTTATTGTACAGAACTGTATTGCATGGAAATTGTAGAGGAGAATAACACAGCACACAAATGACACAGGTTTGGGCCTTCAGTCATATTTGCAGGACATCACAAGTATGTCTCATGTATGGTATGGAAAAGACTTTGATTAACACAATGCTGTCACTGTAGTCACTGTACTCAGCTTCTAGATGGAAGATGAAACTGGAGTTTGATATTATTTGATATGTTTAGTAGAATGAGATGAAAAGAAATAATTACCAAGGGAAGTGTATCCACTGAGTGTATTGTATTATATCCTTTGCATTTTGATTCTGGATATCCTGCCTGTAATAACGTCAAATATCATCTTCATGGTCCTATTCGATTTATTCCTGCTTTCTATTGTTCTACACGCTTGGGAGGATCATGAAATTCCCTTGGTGGACAAGGTACAGTTTAACGTGTTAGATTTTAAATAGGGCAGAAGGATGCCCTTGGAGGGGCTTCTCCAAGGAATTTTCCTACCTTGTTAACACTGGCCTTGCAGAAATGTTATTCTGTCTAAAGAGAAGGAAAGGTTCTGACTGACTCGGCTGATATTTTATTTCTAAATTGATCCATTCAAGAGAATATGATTACTAAAGATTCCTTTCAGAGTCAAATACCACTCATTGTAGACTACAGCATGGGAATTTGTCCTATCTCCTTGATATTTCTCCCTTTTGATGAGAGGGAGGGAAAGGCCGTAAAAATGGCAAACCTGATCACACCAACAGTGATATTTCTCATGGGAAATACTTTCCACAGATAATAATATCTAAATGGTGAAACTAAGAATTTCACTTTTTCCTACCCGAATGTTCGGCATTTGACTGGAATATGATGTTGTTTGTCATATTTTAGTGTATAATGTGACTTACTATTCCTTAAATAGATACATAGTCTGCCTTCAGGGCTATATTTCACTCACATTAGGTGTTACGTCAGGTGATTCCAAAAGCAGGGAAACAAAAACGACTAGGAAAAAAAGCAGAAACCTGATCTGCTGCTCTGATTTTTGTGTGTTTGTTTGTTTGGATTTTAATAATCATGCACTAATTTTTTTTTCTTTAGTCAGATGTATGGGAGAGCTAATCCCTCCATAGAAAATCAGTGGAAACTGAAACACACTCTGGGAGAAGTGAGTGCTAGCCATCACTCTTATCACTCAGTTGCTCTGTGACCTGAGGAACCCCCGTTCTGTACCTTTAATCTGCTGAATGAAAACCCTTTAACAGCGGATGACAGCTGTTGTGCGCTTCATGCTTGCACTTAAACAGCGAGAAATGCCACACTTCCACTGCGGTTGTATGATCTGGTTATGGGCTTATCAAACACAACACAGTGAAACAAAACAAAAAAGGTTTAAAAAGCCTCTGAATGAACTGGCAACAAGTGATTATATTGTAAAACAGAATTTTTCATGGAAACCAAATTTAACTGTACTGGGAACTTCCATCAGAAGATTAAGTGATCCCTGAAAAGATAAAATTGGAATTAATCTGGGGTGAGCTAGTCAGATGGTTAGGCAGTAGCTTATTACAGTTGTCAAATGACTAGAGATCAACATGCTGTGATGTCACCCTGGGAAATAGAGCAGAACATGCAGCTTTGGAAGTAACAGTTTATTCCTAAATTTGTCAATATTTGCCTTTAAATAACTAGTTTTGAAATGGCATAATAGTTTCAGGACAGACGTAACGTTTCATTCTCCCATGTTTCATATGCATAAATACAACCCTGCATGTCAGCTCAAATGGAAGTTCATTTTTCGGTAATACTGATTTATTTAAAACACAAGTTTCTGGAGAGACTGGCATTGAAACTGCAAAATTTGGGATATTCCCATTAGTAAGCAAAGACACTCAGGTATTGAAGTCTCTGGACTCTTGATGTTGACATTTGCTGGTATTGCTGGTGTAAACATTTTTCAGGCATTATGTTTTTTTACAGGTGTATCAAATAACTGTCTAACAGATCTTAGTGGATCTAAACAGGAAAGCACTGGGGTAGAATAGGTCACCATCATCCTTTTAAGTGTGCAACTGCTATTCTCAACCTTTTAATCTATGATTAGTCATCTAATTGTGCGTCCAAATTTAGTTGGTGCACTTTGCATGCATAATTGATTGATTTCCTGAAGATCTCTCCTAATTTTTAATTACTGCTGAAGCTAGCGTTAAATATGGAATGAGCCAGTCTGCGCACCAATTTCCTTAGAAACTGGATGCAGACAGCTTGTGACAGGCGTGAGTATTCATGGAATACAGAAACTGGCTGCTGTCTAGGCTGGGATATGTGAACTTGACCACAGGTTCACGTTAATTCACTTACTGTCTGACTGAAGCAAAGTCATTCGGTCTTAACTGGTAACTGAGGCATTGCTGAAATACTGGCATAGAAGAAAACGTATCATATTTAAAGGAACTCTTCTTAAGCTCTTCCCATTTACACCTGTAATTATATGAAAACATAAAAACATAATACCGATTGATAGAAACTCTTATCCAACCTGATTTTTGGTGTTGAAATCAGAAACTGTATGACAGTCTATCTGCCTAAGTGTGGTGTATATTTCCATATCTAGTTAATGAGATTAAAATCTCTTCATGCAACAATTATCGGAGTAGCAATACCACTGAGACAAACAGGAGCTTTGCCCAAGTAAGGACTTAAGGATTTGGCCTACATCTTTTCTGTAATCCATGCTTCTTTGCTAATATGAAGAATTTTTCCTTTAGGTGTATGTTGTAGACCTCCACAGTTCAGTTAACACATACTGAAAACAGTAGTAACACTAAACTAATGCTCTTGGTGAAAGAACTTTTCATTTTGCTAACAGAAAGGTCACAAATTTGTTGAATGTGTCTCTATTAGCACCATCATCTTTGATTTCCCTTTCTTCATCATCTAACAACAAATGGCTTTAGTGATCACTTTGATGCTGTGTTCAAATTTTCATCTTAAGTCTCTGTTTTGCTTCTATAGAGCAAATCTTTCCAAACTGAAAATGGAGGTCCCAGTTTTATTTTCCTTTTGTTCTTTCTTGCCTCATTAAGTTAAACTCTTTGTGAGTAAATTATCTTGAATATGCTCCATTAGCTTTTTCCAAAGCAAAGGGGTCATGTTTGTCAAACAGGAAAACACGGGAGATATATTTTACTTGTATTTACTTGTATATTTACTATTTCTGTAACATTCAAAAGCACGTCAAAAAGTTGAACTCCATTAAACCTTCTGCTTTGTAAAGGATGTATGTTCAAATTCCAAGGAAGTAAAAATATGGAGAAGGAACAACTAGTCCCATCATCTACAGGAGAGCTGTAGGTAAGGTTTAATACATGTGATTACCAAGCAATTTACGTATATTCTATATTCTCAAGACTGTACTGGGACTTTTCTGTTAGGCATTTTCTCACTATAATAAAACATCCATTTTATTTTATTGCCAGTGTGGTGACAGATGTTATCAGTAGGGTCATAAAGGGGCTAGAAAAATTTGTGTGCAACAGATCAATAAATGGACATGGAAAGGACCAGCCTACAGTGACCTATGTAGATTGCCAGACACAACATACAGAGATTTTGGGTAAGTACAAAGCCAATGAAATATGGAAAGTGACCAAGGTCATATGTTTAAATGGGATTTCCTCTTGCTACTACCAGACCCAAATATTTCGCCACAGAGACTATTGGGATGACTCAGTAAGGCATTTCCTGCTTTTATGTATAACTTCTTCCTATTAATATGCCCAACAGAAATTCTTCTGTCTTAAGTAAGAAAATTTGATCTAGGTATTACGTAAGGTATTAAAGGAATTTTCTTTAATTCTCCTTTCATGAATGCACTACATATGTTTGTCACTTAAACTTATTAAATATTCATACTTTTTTTTTTTTCCTAAGAAACTAAAAATTGTTCAAACAAAAAGTTCAGTAAAGACTGCAGGTTTTGTTTTGTAGTATTTTTTGGTTTTTATACTACACCAGGTCTTTGACTGAAAAAAAATCAACAGCTTTAAACTGAAAAATGATTCTGTTTTGTAGATGAATGCATCATCTTGATGCAAAATTATTTTCTTTTCATGGAGATTTAGCTAGTAAATATTTCCTTCCACGCTTCTCTTGTGCTGGTATACTCCTTTTGCTCAGCACCTCATTGTACAGCTTTCCGTCTTTAAAGAAAATTATATCTGTTCATATTTAATTATATTCTTGTAATAGAAGGCAAACTTTAAAAGAAATTGAAAGTTTCTTTGAGGCACTTTTAACTTCTTCAAGCTATAAAATCTCCTTTGTCCTCCCATGGAGCTTCAAAACTGCATCAACAAATATTAATACACTGTTCAGTAATTCAACCCTTACTCAGGTGCACATTATTACACCTTCCTTTTTGATTTGTGTTTTGCTGATTATTTCCTGTATTCAGCTACCATATTTATGCATTCATTTATAATTTAGGAGAAAACGTATGCAGGGTATTATGTGTCCTCATAACTCTATTGATGAAATACATACCATATAAAAAAAAAGCAGTATCTTGTACTGACAATCATCAGTCTTCCATTACAGCCAAGAATATTTACTATGTTATTAAGACCTGCAGTGCAATTCTAACTGACATAAGAGTAAGACTCTTAATATATCTAGAGGATATCATAATAGTAACTTCATCTGCAAGGTGTGAAATCTTTTCCACATGTATAATAGATACAGATAACTAATTTCATCATTGGCTTTGGATATTTGACTTTAACTGTGTAAGAACAGGGACTTGTCCAGATGTTTTATGTAACAGTGGGGCTTTGTGCTTCAGACAATAAAGTTTATCTTACTGTCTTGTCAACTTGCTCTCTTAAGTTCCAGACTAATTCTAATGCCATTTTTCACATGAAATACATTTTACACCCAGCAGCATGTGCAATTTAAGTTGATGGGTCTATTTACGCTTCCACTCTGTATGATGATGAGATTTGGGATGTCTCTATGATGACCAAAACAGAGATATTGCACCATACTTCTGCATAACTATCATTGCTACAATTTTCATGTACTTAACCCTAGTTCTGAGTTTCCAGAGAATCCTTCTGGACTGCAGATCATGTCTGACTGATGTTTCACCACACAGTGTAAAAGTATGTAAATGTGACCCCTTTTAAGAGACTTTTAGAAATTAGAAGACACTACAAAGAAAACTTTAACTAAAAATATTTCTAAATCTGTTTCTAGCATATAAATTCATTAGTGTAACATCATGAAATTGTTACTGAAGGGAAGTTTCAGAAACTAATTGCAAGATTTTCTTAACAGCTGCTGCTGGTTACACAACTCTGATTCTGCTAAATTAGAAGAAGATTTTATATCCTGCTAATAATGCATCTCCAACCAGCTCTTTCCATATAGATTGGACCACCAGTTGCACACTCTGGTTGTGGCAGGGTAAGGCACGAGGAGAAGTTTAGTTGGGTACATTCCATGTCTTACAGAATTCTACAATGTATTTCAAAGATTTCTGAAGTCATACTCTGAAATCCTTCTAAAAGTTTCTAAAAGAGACCAGTTTACTTTTCCCCCGTGCTTAAACATATCTATAAACAGAGATTTCATGTCCTTAAGAAAAAAAATGATGTCTTATATAACTGGGATAACAAGTTTTTGAATCCCTGAAATTCCATACTAGGTGTAACTTATAATTTCAGAATGAAGACTAATAGACATCTGTGGCAAATTTGTATTCAAAATAAAAATAAAATTAAAAGCTGAAAGAAAAATACTGTGCTTGCTATAGTTACCCTTTTTAATCAATGGCAAACGTACCCACTCTTTGGGGTGAAATTATTATAACTCTTAGACTCTAGCTCTTTTCAGACAACAAGCATTAATTGTTTTTTTGTCTGGTTGATTTTCTGGATTCATTTCTTACCCTTACTGACTAATCAAATAAATTGACACAGACATAACACTAAGATTCAGAATAGTTAGATTATCTTACATTCAAACACTGAAACAAAATCGGTGCGATTCTGAGTTTGTTTATATGCCCACACATACGGTTTCATAGCTATAATATGTATATAATTGTTTTAAAATACATGACGATATCTCACAAAAAAACTATTCAAAATATTATTTTCCTTTGAATTTCCTACCTTAATATAACTAAAATATTAGGTCTTTTCTTCATATGAGAAAGAACAATAAGAACAGGGACCATGAGCGTCCATCATATTACTGATACATAAAATATATAAACAAGTCTATGTGTGTACGTGTATATGCATGAATATTTGTCCATAATTTTGCTTGTCCAACTCAGTAATAGATAGAACACCTTTAGGGGCAGAATCTGCTTTTTCTTAAGATAGCATCCTAAGGACCTAATTTTTAATCTGGGAGCTCCTTATCATAATGTAATATAACAAGGTCCAGTTTAGTTCCAAATAATGTTTGCCTTTACTTTTCACACTATTCTATTCATTATTTTGAGGGCTGGGCAATATCAAGCCAGCCTGTACTGAACAAATGTGACCAGAAGAGAATCCTTTGCTCTAAAGAGCTAGCTTGTAATGCAATGATTCACAAACGTAGTATTTATTTCAGGGGCATGACCTTAAAGAAGTCATTTGACTTCACAAAGATGTTCCTGTGTACTTAAACTGATGTGTCATGGTGGAGGATTCACACTAATTCAAGGCTGCTCCCAAATTTGGGTTCATATTTCTGAACTGGGAATCAGAAACATGCTATGAATGCTGTAGTCCATTTGGCTAATTGAAAAGTCAGCATTTTATCTCCTGATACAGCTGTAAAACAGAGAGAATGGAGACTGTCTTGTGTTTGCTTTTAATTTCTGCACATTCTAAACATTAGCAATGTCCTGTACACTCTGTGTAATTGGGAAGTATCGCAGTAAATGAGATTCCTTCATCAGTGAAAAACATCTCTATTTGTCAAACAACTTTTGAAAGCTTCTAACTGTTATGAATAGAAATGTAAATATTTCAGAGGATTTTATTTTTAATATAGTGTAAATATTTCTTCACACACACTCATTTGTATACCTATATTATGAAGCTGAATGATCATGCACAAAGAGTGCAACATTTTAACTTTGTAAAGAAATATAGTACAACACACTGATAATGAGGAAGCAACAAAAACGGAATTTTATTTTTTCTCAGTGTTTTAGTGACATGCACTGTGCTTTCATCTGAAATGCTGGGGTATTACACAGATTGAAATTCTCAATATCTCATCTAAAAAGGTCATTCGTATTTGCTTCAAGACTGAGATTTGATGATGAAATATATTTATTGGTTAAATCTGGACTCCAGGAGCACTAAGAGAAGGACATCACAAAATTTCCCATGGGTATATCATGGCAATGAATGCCTGCAGTATCGCAAATGTATATTGAATATAGTAACAGTCATGAACCTTTCTCTATAACTTCCTTAATTTTAAGGATAATGGCCATTTAGCAGACATCCATCACCAAAATTAAAGAAAGGAGAAAAAAAAAAAAAAAGAACTACCACGGTATGTTGCTGCAGAAGAAGTCAGCAAAAACCAGTACTTTTTAATCGTAGTTGTTCAATTTGTGACAATAATTAGCCACAGTAGGATCTACTGAATGGATCTGACCAATCTTCTTTTTGTTTTCCTTTGTCAATCCTCTATCTCAGCTTTTGGAAACTTCTGAGGAAGGAAGAGAGTGCAGCTGAAAATTAAAAGACAAAACTTACTTTGCCTGAGCAATAATTATTCAATTATCTTAGATCGATCAGATGAAATGAAAGACCTACTGATCTGGGCACATATTTAGTTTCAGTATCACCAAATCCCTAACATAAATATCGGTTGATAATCATTGCTTTAAATTTTTATAAAATGAGTGATTCTCATATTGAAAGTTCTTTCAAAGAGTTTGAAATATTCTAGTAGAAAATAATTTATTATATCTAGAATGAATGATAGTGTATCACAGACACTAATTTGTATATTCTTAACAGTTTGGTTTTTTTTTCTTTTGGAGTGCACAGAACTATTATGTTTTTGACAGTCATAACAAAAGAATAAGTGACAATATTTGAAGTGTTATAATTATTCATGACTTAGGAGAAAGAAAGCCTTCTTTCTCAGTCCACGTTCACAGGCCTGCCAAAGCATGCACTGTTAAATGATCAAACATTCCAGTCATACCTAAGGAACAATTTAATGTGTGTTAAAGTCAAGGGGAATCTCTCCAGTACTCTTTGCATTAGGTCGTTGGATCATAGAGTTTTTAGGATACGGATTGTCTTTTCATTAGGTATAGACCATGCAAAGCAAATATGACCTCAATCTTGACTACTTAGTACAAATATTTTTATCATAGAAAATAGTAGCAGGTTGTCAATCCAATGTGTGGCCTATGTGAGGAAAAAGTAAATAAATAGCAGTCCCTTAAAATTTTGTCGTTTTTTCTTCCTTTTTTCAGTGCTAGGTGAAACACCAATCTGTTTTTCATTAACTTGCCCTTGATACTGACTTTAATAGTGCCAATATCAGTTTAACAGATAATCCTACATGATTTTATCTGATACTATAACATTCTTGCTTCTTTGCTAATATGATTCCCATTGGTTATTTTCTAACAAAGGTTTGAATGAAACACAATAGAAAGGCTATTCAAATAAAAGTATTTTGCAATACTTCAGACTTGTAATTAATCCATAAGACTCCTATAGATTGGAGTTTGTTTACTGGCTAGTACCAAATGTTTACTGTAAGGTGTATTAGATTGTTTCTTTCTTTTTTTTTCCCATACTCTGAGGAAGTATAAACTAACAAAAGAATATGTCTTTTGTCAGGAAGTCTGAATATTTTTAGGTCAATTGATTCACATCTATTGCTTACTGTGTGTTATTAGGTTAGTCAGCTACTGACAAATGTAGCACAGATTCCAAATAAGATTATTTTTATATCACTATTTACAAATCTGAGTTCTGAGCTGGGATTAGAGCGATTAGAAAGCACAAACCATTAAAAAAATCATTAAGATGTGTTATCTTGTGGCAAACCAGCAAATCTGTTATCATCTTCCGTTATTTTGTCTGTGTTAAGAACAGAAAAGTTGCCTATGGCTGAAATTACTCAGTACAGGCAAACAGTAGACACACATGGCACATCCATACCATGCACAATGTTCAACATACAAATTAGATTTTGAGTGCTGGCTGGATCTGGCTGGCCTCTAGCACAGCCTTTGGGTTTATGTCATCTGCACTGACAGACACAAATGCCCAAGGAGCTGCTCTGCTAGAAAGGAATACTCAGTGCCCACTGCTCCATCCCCTTCCACCTCTGACATATCCTTACAATGTCTGGTGTTGGGAAAAAGTCAATGATTGCTTGCATCAGGATACTCCTGCCTGAAGATATCCTTCAAATCCCTTACATTGCCAGAGTGAAGCAAGCTGTATTTGTGAGGGGCAAAGCCTGGAATGATTCAAAATGTTTTTATGATAAGAATGTATTGTTCCTGCAGCAAATCGAGTCAAGTCCAAAGGGATCCATTAATGGGAGTTCTTTGCCTTGTTCATTCACAGCCCAATGTATACAGGTAAACTGCTGTAAACTTTTGTTTAAAAAAAAGGGTGCCACTTCTAACAAAGAATGCTAGCGTTGGCTAACAGAAAAACAGTAAATTGAAAAATGAGGAACAGATCTGCTACCCATTCTGTTGACCTTGCTATGATATGGCAGCTCCTCACAGAGTGGAAGGACCTGTAATAATCTCCTGAACAAGCAGCTCTTGTAAGACAACACTTAGAAATGACTTTCTGAAAATATCTTAGGAGCTGCTGCCATCTGAAAACCTGATTCTTCCAAGTCAAACTTGGAAGTGAACACACTTTAAAAAGAAATTTTCTGTGACTTTATCAGGTCAGATGTTATTTTGTGTAACTTGGGTCTTCAACTTGATTATTTTATTTTATTTTTTTATTACTCCTATAGATGCTTAAAACCCCAGCTATGCTGACTTCACTATGCACGTTAAGTAGGACTAACAAAGTAGCCCAGTGAGAGTTAAGTCATGTCTCTCTTTGTAGTTCTCTCAAGTTATTTGATGATAATTCCAATTTCTAACATAGAGTACCAATACAGAATTACAATATTCACTGTATTCTCCCAAACAAAGGTCAACCCATGTGGAAGCAACAGCAGTAACAGTGTCAATGCTAGCTGTTGGTTTACATTTCAAGGAATTGAAGTTTAAGAAATTATTTATGGAAGTTATCACCTCTATATATCACTATCCAAAAGAGCAGGAGAAAAGCTTTTTTAATGTATTGAACCAACAATTGCTCAAAATGTGTAGGAAAATTCATCCACAGTGTGTTAGCATTTGCCACAATGCAGCATTTCTTTCCCACCCTGCTATCTTAACTGACTTAATTGAAGTAAAGAAGAAAACTTCAATTTTTTTCACCTTTGGTCCTGGTAAATGAACTTTTAAAGGTGCAAAATATTTTGTGAGTTATGCAAAAAAGTGATAGAAATCCACCACCTTCTTTGAGGTCCACTGAGTGATGAAGGGCTGCTAAGAGACAGCTGCTTTGTCCCTCCAACAGAGCTTGTGAACATGAGGCTCGCCTATCTGTCCAAAGAGGGCTGCGCCTACTCAGTCTTCCTGGTCAGGCAGCCTGTAGCAGACTCCCCTATAATGCCACCTGTCCCTGCCCTTCCTTTAAACCTCACGCATGAGGTCTCAGTCAGCTCCTCATCCGTCCCCAGGCGCAGCCCCATGAGCTCCAGGTGGTCACTGACAGAGAGGGGGACGCATCCTCCCTTCTAAAGAGCCTGTATTCTTCCACTCCAGCACTTCAGTCATAGGAGCTATCCCACAATGCTTCCATTATGGCAATAAGATTGAAGGTGTGGGCACATCTCTAACTCCCCTTTTTTATTCCCCATGGCTGCTTATGTTTGCATAGAGGCATTTAAGGTGGACTCCTAGTGAACCTGACTTACTGGCTGGAGTGGCTGGAATTCCTTTGTGCTGCTATGTAAGACAAAGAAACCAGTCAACCTCCACTTTTCAGTACTTCGCATGAATTTAACACAGCTTTAAATCAAAGCAAGCAACAGAGACATAAAACTAATGTAACATATGGTTAAATAACTGTGCCTAGTTACATTTATTACATATAGGTATATTAGTTTTTAACATGTGTATTGTGATGGTGTCCAAAGACACCAGTAAAAGCTAAGACCTGAGTGGAGATCAGGAAGAAATAATGTCTACCATAGAGTTTATATTCTAAATATCACACAAGAAGATGAAGGTTGAGAAGGACATGGCCTATAATTAAATGGACATGATGATGACTGACAGAGTTTTATTTCTTAATTATGTTTGTTGTAGCTGCTTTTCTCTAGATAACTCATCCTGAGGAATTATCTTAAATACTTACTGAAAATAATTAGCAGAAAATATATCCACAGCAGATGAGGCTTTGAGAGCTTTTGATAGATCCTGTCCAGATCAGTGGAATATTTTGCCAGTGAGTACTGTGATAGCACTAATGGAAGTCCACCTGAGCTCCTACTGATGATAATATTACCAGCAGAAACACTGATAAATAATAATGGGCACACCAGCAGCAGCAACCACTTCAGAAAAAGCCTTAAAGTGAATTTCCTTTAACGGCTGGGAAGACAAATGGCTCACGTTTTATCATTGGATTCCTCCTCTTTCAGAAAATTGCCAATAAACTTTCTGTTCTTAGCTCAAGATTTGGCAGTGTCTTGGACATAACAAATTTCACCTATTCAGTAACTTTGATATGTTTATTTATGTCAGTTATTTGTTCAAACTCTTCTTCTTCAATCAACTAATCCTATGTCTTTTCATATCTGAAATCAAGATAATTTGTTTTTGCAAATGACTCACAAACTGAAGTAGTGTTTCTGAGGAAGTCAGACTCCTTTAAAATTGTTACTCAGAAGAGTTTTCCTGTACTGTAAGTACCTAAGTTCATGAAGTACTTCCCATTTAGACATAGTAGTTTCTCTCTGCTCTTTCCAGACTGATTCTTCATGAACAGCTTGTACCTGACTCTTCCTAACTCAGCCAGAACCCCAGCGAATAAGCTGTGGGCACACAAACAAATGTTACCAAATTTCTGTGGCATAATGACCCACAACACGTTGGCTGAGCTTGTGTGCTCTGTTAGCACTCCAATTTTCTTTTATTTAGCAAACAGTGGCAACAGACACAGTTTGAGACATTATTCCCCCATATCAACTTGTTTGCTCTTTTTCCGCTGCTGAAGAAAATCCTTTGCAGTTAGCGTGGCAGAATAAATATTTCTTTTCTCCTACAGGTTAGTTTAAACTCCTATTCACTGCTCATTTAGTCTAGTCTGTTGCCTTATGATAAGTGGCTAACGCATATGCAAACTTTTCTTCTGCTAATTTAATTTCAGGGAGTTATGCTCTCTGTCAGAGGTATGGCACTAAAGCTGGAGTTAGTTTCACTAGTGCTTGTCTGTAAATGCCTTTAGCTCTTTTAATTACAAAGTAAAACACTTAAAATCTGTGTGAAGGAGATTGCCTCACATTTGGGATGGTCTAACAATGTGCTGAATAATAGGTGGCTCAGCTGACAGGCAGAACTTGACAGCGTTCTCACAGCTTGGGGATCTCACACTCAGGTCTGGTAAGTGGCTTGCTACTTAAAGCATTTCAAAGAATATTTATGTGTAACCATATCTTCTTATAAAAACACTGTCAGAGACATTTATGCTTTCGGAATTGTCTGGTCACTATGTAGTAGCTCTTTCTGCTAAAGTATTCAGTGAGAGAAGTTGTGAGACTTGGATTCAATGCCTTCATCAGTCTGTGGACTTTCAAAAATATATTCTCAATAGACTGTAGTACAATAGATGCTAGTTTGGGTAGAAAGCACTCTCCACATTCCAGCTGAAACTGTACTTTGAGTAGCTAAAAAACCGCGATAATTTTGCATAGGAAAAGCATGAACAAAATCAGTGAGAAAAGCATTTGGAAATAGATATCACTACCTTCTACTGAGATTAAGTTTTATATAATTATTTTGCAAAGAGGAAAATAGTTCCAACACTTCTGATCTTCTAATTATCTCTTGTTGTAGTCCAAAAGTTGAGATTTTCTAACAGCTTCTAAGAATGAATTTTTCAGAAAACTTACTCGCTGTTTGAAGCTTGCAGCTACACTGTTCTTTTGAAGTCCACAGGTCTGTGAGCAACGTCTTACAGACCACCAGTTGTCAAAGGAATTACCTGCAGAGCTATTATGTTTGATTTTGAACATTCAGATTCTTAACATTGTAGTTGTAGATTAAAACTTAGTTGTTGAAGACAGCTGACTCGTGAATGAATGTGAGCTGTGACATATGCCTTAGGTATTTAGACACTGCATTTCATTTCTCTCTGCCTTCATTTAATGATATTTCTGCTCTCCTTCCTGTGCTATTCAAGTGCAGCTAAAGATCCACATATATACCGGTAAACTAGTATCTTATATGACGTTATGCATATGATTTTCTGTATGCTATAAATAATTCTTTCTAATATTGATAGTCTTCACTGCACTTTAAAACTGAAAAGGTTGCACTCAGCCTGTGAGGACTTACTCCAAGGTATTTTGTGCCCATATCTAATCTAAAAGACAATAGCAGCAGGGATGGATTACTAACCTCTGGTTAGCACAATCTTTCGCATCAATGAAAGTTACCGACCACCTTTGTCAAGACCAAATCAAGATTTCCATGTGTATTAAGGGCAAATTTTCTGTATTTATGTAAGTGGTACATGAAATGGTCCCAAAAGTATTCATCTGGATCAAAATCTGACCATACAAACCTCTAAAAATGGGATGATTATATAGCACAGGGAATAATTAGACCTACTATTGAATGTTTTTGTTGGTTTGTCTGAGGTATAAGCTTTTGTAATGCTATTAATCATATTAACAACCATAGCAGTCAAGGAGCCTGATTACACTATATGTGTACAATGCCTAATTCAGAAGATACATGGGTTCATCCCGCAGAGGTACAGACCTAAATGGCAATAGGGATGTAGATTGTGAGTGTGCAGAGGGATTTTCTTGACTCACTACAGCTATAAATATCACCTCAGGCCTTGTGCTGTGTTGATTAGATGCTGTGGTTTCTGCAAAAATTGCATGGGTACAGCAAGGTTTCAACTGTCCAGAATACACTGCACAGAAATTCACTGTATATCCTTTTTGCATATATCCAAACATGCAAAATGAAAATAACCATTAAATTCATCCCACAACTAGCTTATCTTTCTCTGAATGTTTTTTTGAAGAATAAAGACACTACACTACAGTAATACTGTATTGCGGTACTGTTAGATATCAATCAGAAGTTTGACTCCTTAATTAGGTCTAGTTTCAGATGAAAGCAAGAACCTTGTTCTGAGTGATCATCAATGGAAAGAGAGGGTATGCAAAAACAGGAGTCAGTTTCAAGTTCAGAAAAGCACATTGTTAACTTAGGGAGGACCTTCACAAAACAAGTATTACCCTTTTTAATTATTATTCCCTTTTACTTCTGGAAAAAATCAGCAATGGTTAAGCATGTAAGATCTTGGTAAGGATCTCAATGAAAACACTACATAATTGCAGGAAAAGTTTTCAAATGCTATCTCTAGTGAAAAATATCAGTGACAACTTGTTTTCTATAGATGTTAGAAAATATTTTTGTGAATCAATCTCTTTGTGGAATAACTGTGTTAAAACTGAGAACATAGATCATATTTTAAGACGAGAGTTTCTTTGTTGTAAAAAAAAATGTGAAATCATAATTAGTAACCAGGAGCATGAGTTCTCAGCTCATATAAAACCCAAGATCAAACATGCTCCTTTTAAAAATAAAAATGAGAGTTTGGAGTAAAATACTGTGTTAATATGACTCCAGTGACAATTCCATACCCTCTTCCAGAGTTTACACTTTTAAAAGGATATTGATAAATGGTGAAGGTTGAGAAAATCCTAACAAGGATGAATCATAGTCTGGAAAGCCTACTTTGTAGTAAGAGACTAATGAAACAGAACCTAATTATCTCAACAATAAGAAGGTTAGAAGGTTGGCTAATCATGATCTGTAAAATGTAAGCTGAAAGAAGAAGTTAATACTAAAAGGTTCCTTAATTTAATAGAACAAGCCAAAGTGAAGTTCAGTTTTTTAAGACTACAAGCCAGGAATGAGACTTTGACAGTAAGAGTAATTAAGTACTGGTCAAATTTAATCAGATATTGTAGAATCTGCACAATGAGAAATATTTACCTTTAAAAAAACCCCCAAACCACCTCGTTCACTTTAGTTCAACAATAAGTAAAAGGCTTAATAAAAACAAAGCAATAACAAAAAAATCCCAAAACCATAGCATTAAATTGATGCTTAAGTTGATTCACACACAGAATCAGCAACGTTGAGAGAGACCTTCAGGATCATCTTCACAGAATCACGGAACATTCTGAGCTGGAAGGGACCCACAAGGATCATCAATTCCCACTGTTAGGTGAATTGAAATTATTACCACCTGTCTCTAACCAACTGAGCCAATCTTATTGCAATCCAGACCCACCATCAACCCAGCACCACCACAATCCTCCCTAAACCATGTCCCCAAGTGCCACATCCAGACACCTCTCAAATCCTTCTGGAGATGATGGCTCCACCACCTCCCTGGGCAACTTATTCCAATGCCCAACTACTCTTTAAGTGATTTTTTTTTTTCCTTATATCTAACCTGAACCTCCCCTGGTATAACTTAAGGCCATTCCTCTCAACCTTTCACTTGAGATATGGCAGAAGACACCAACCCTCACTTCACTACAATCTCCTGTCAGGTATGTGTGGAGAGCAATGAGGTCTCCCCCGTCATTCCTCTTCTCCAGAATAAACACCCCTGCTCCCTCAATCACTCCTCATGGGACATGTCTTCTAGACCCTCTACCAGCCTCGTTGCCCTGTGGAGACACTCCACCACCTCAATGACCTTTTTGAAGTGAGCAGCCCAAAACTGAACACAGGATTCAAGGTATGGACTCACCAGTGCTGAGTACAGAGGGACAATCAATTCCCTAGTACTGCTGGCCATACTCTGAGCAATTCTCAATACACTCTTCCCCAAGGTGGTAGCACTGCATGGAGCTGTTGTAACCCAAGGGTAGGACCCGGCACTTTGCCTTATTGAACCTCATACAACTGATCTTGGCCCATCAATCCAACCTGTCCAAATGCCTCCACAGAGCCTTCCTACCCTCAAGCAGATCAGCACTCCCACCTAACTTGGTGTCACCTGCAAACTTACCGAGGATGCATTTGATCCCATTGTCTAAACCACTGATAAAGATATGAAACAGGTCTGGCCCAAATTATGAGCCCTGGGGAAGACACTAGTGACCAGCTGCCAGCTGCATTTAGTTCCATTTAGTTAATTTTGAATATGAAATGTTTGGAATGAATAGAAAAGAAATAAAATTGAGATGCCCCCCTCCCTTCTCTTTTCTCCCCCTTCTCCTTCCCTCTCTTCTCTTTTTTCTTTTCAACCTGTCCCCTCCCCTCTCTTCCTCTTCTCTTCCTTCCTTCCTTCCCCTCTCGCCCCCCCCTTCCCATTCCCCTTCCCTTTCCCCTTCCCCCTTATATTTTCTTGCTACATACTCAACCATTATTATGCAACACACTTTATCTGATTTAGAAATTAACTCATGGAAATTTTACATTGATTGGACATGGGAGGCCAAATTATGACTCGGTTTGACTGACAGAGAAAGAGGTTGCATTGGATGGAACTCAGCAGAGTTTGGCCTGTCCTCAGACTGTCATGTACTGTGGGGTATCTTCAGATTTCACAAGTGTCGTGGTTTAACTGCATTTGTCCACTAAGCCCCACGCAGCCCAGTGCAGCCCCTCCCTCACTCCCCTCTCAGGACGGGGGGAGAGAATCATAAAGATGAAAGTGAGAAACTGATGGCTTGAGGTAAAGACAGTTTAATAGGTAAAGCAAAAGCTGCACATGCAAGAAAAGCAAGACAAGGAATTCACTCACCATTTCCCATGGGCAGGCAGGTGTTCAGTCAGGAAAGCCAGGCTTCATCACGCATAGTGGTGACTTTGGAAGACAAACACCATCATTCTTAATGTCGTCCCCTTCCTTCTTCTTCCCCCAGATTTATATGCTGTGCGTGATGCCCTACAGCGTGGGAAATCCCTTCGGTCAGCTGGGATCAGCACCTGGCTCTGTCCTCTCTCAGCTCCTTGTGTACCCCTACCCTGCTCCCTGGTGTAGTGGGATAAGGAGCAGAAAAGGCCTTGATGCTGTGCAAGTGCTGCTCACCAATAACTAAAACATCCCTGTGTTATCAGCATTGTTTCCAGCACAAAACTAAATCATAGCCCCATACTAGCTACTGTGAATAAAATTAACTCTATCCCAGACAAAACCAGTAAAACAAGTAAAGTTGGAGTAATACTAGAATACAATGCGACCTTGTAAGAAGTGATGGTGTTGTATAGCAAGTGGAATTCTTCTCTCTGAATGATTGCTCCTAGACTCCTGCTTGGAGTTATAAATATGCAGTGGATTGCTGCAGATAAGCCACAGATTCCAATTGCACATTTAGCTTTTTGAAAGTTGTAAGAGGAGAAAAGTACATTCTGCTGTTCTGACCAAATGCCTTTTACTTACATACTTTGATGACAAATTTGTGTACATTCTATGGAAAGTTTAGTTTTATTGCTGTGTTTTAGAATATTTAAGTCATAGTTGCAAATATTAATTGCAAACATTACAAATGATCCTTTGGTAACCTGTAACAAATTGCCTCCTCATAGTGCAACACAGGTGGAAGATCATTATTCAGATTAACTAGCACACACTTTTATATCCTTCAAATTTATCTTATAAAATGCATGACATATTCATCAAAATAAAGACTGTCCTGCAAAAATTGGGACAGATGGCAGTGCAAGATGACATCTTTTCTAAATGTGTCAAAATATTCACTTAGTCAAGCAATATGATTGGTTGCACATTGTGGGTGCATTATTAAAATAACAAAAGCAGTAAAACTCACTTGCATGAACACCTGCTGCTAGAGTGACTTAATATAAGTAAGCCAAAACATATAATTAATTAATATAAATATAATTACTTCACTGACAAATAAGTTAACAGTGGCTATTGCAATTCTTAAAACGTTTTAAGTCAGTGAATTACACCTGTATTTAGATTTGCAACATTTAAAACCAAAACGTACCTTCCTAAGTGACACTTAAGGAAGTATCCTTCATGCGATATAACAAAATACTGTATAAGAATAGACACACAACAGGCCTACTGTTGATGATTAGATCAGATAGTATATATTCCTTTACTACTTGAAACCGGAGAGCATAGAAGTGATTGATAAGCCCAGACAATTCAGATTTGAGAATACAAAGCATTATCTGGTCTCTGCTGAAGATCTGACATGGGGGCAGAAACAAAGCATCTAGAAAAGAAGAGCTGCAGATTGTTATATTTTTTTCAGAACGAAAAATCTCAGAAAACTCAGCTTATGGAATCTAATACAACTCTTGTGGAAGGAAATCTCATAAAGGTATGAACACGATTTTTGTTTCAAATTATGGCAAGACCTTCAAGACCCCCTTATTTTGTTCTCTGCTGTGTTCTCAGAGAAGTCAGGCAATCCTCACCTGTTCTTGATGCACAGTCTCGCACCCAGGACAGTGATAAGCGCTGTTATTAAACTGGTCAAGTGAACATGCTGTGGAGTGAAACAAGGTGTATCTGTGGAGGCCTGAGCACATATTTGCCACACAACCCTCAGTCTGAAACTACACAGGAATGAACCAGAGACCCTGTGTTGTAGCATGTGGCAATAACCACATGGCCCGCATCTGACCATCACTTAGCTTAGTGGCTAGCTAACTAAAATATGAACATCAAATAACTGATCTCCTTATGAAAACTGGTCTCCTTATGAAACAAATA
Organism: Callaeas wilsoni; assembly: GCA_013398955.1. Lineage (NCBI taxonomy): Eukaryota > Metazoa > Chordata > Aves > Passeriformes > Callaeidae > Callaeas > Callaeas wilsoni. The sequence goes on along the minus strand of VWPU01009925.1, from coordinate 2,104 downwards.
GGAAATCTGTTCAAAACGATTGGACACAGGGCAAATGTTTGCTGTTTTTTTTTCTGGGAGGACAGGGAACAGGAACAAGATGCTTTATTTCTTGGTATGCAATTATACTGTCAGCTCCACAAAAAAGCCGATGGGTGAATATGGTAACAACAGGCTGATACTGTAGAAACTACTGCTGTAAAGGGTTAACAAAGGCTGCACTTGCTGTACATGACCACGGAGCAGAGAGATTGGCAGTGTGAATTGTGTGATCCTCCCGAACACACACGCGCACACACACACACACACACAGAGATAGGGACACCTTCACTCCTCTGTGTGCGCAGTGCCCACCTGTCCACCCCCCGGTGCCCGGCCCGGCTCCGCCGGCGCCGCTTCGTGCGGGGATGCGCCGCTCCTTCGCGGGGGGCTGTGGATGGAGATGCGGTTTCTGTAGCGCTGGGCTGGCTGCGGAGAGCCATTGGCTGGCGGCTTTGTGAATTTCATTCAGTTTGGTCCAATAGCGGGAGGAGAGCGCCTGGTACAGCCTGGACCTCTCCCCCCCTCCTCTCCCCCCCCGCCCCCCCCATCTCCCTCTC
>VWPU01009924.1:63494-169527 GCA_013398955.1 Callaeas wilsoni | reverse complement strand
GTCTCATGCTCTACCGACTGAGCGAGCAGTAACAGCTGCAGTCCAAAGGCACAAAAAAAAAAATCTTCCAGCAGGCGATGGGGAATACAGAATCACCCCACAATAGTAGACAAGCCAAGAGCTCCTGGGCTGGCCACTCACTAACCACTCGTGGCTGTAGAGAGGAGCAAGGGTGAGGGAAGAGGACACATCAGCACAACAACTGGAACAGGAAAAGCCCTTCCACCGAGCCATGGCTGGAATTCTTCACAAGCCCTCTCGTGGTGCTCCCTGCCAGCTGCTCTCCAGGGGTGTGAAGTCACTGCAAAGATGCACAACACAAGCTCTGCCTCCAAAACAGGAGCTCAGGGAAGAGAGTACTTGGTTTGATCTAACCCAGCGCCTCTGTGCCCTTCTCACCTGTGCTGTGGGGAGAGCAAACGTTACAGGAGTAGCACATCCTTGCCCCATCCTAACCCTGAGCACCCTGCTCTCCAAGGCATGAGCGAGTCCTTTTTTAAAATGATTGTCCAGCAGCTATTTAAAACTTTGCTTTGCTTACAGCTCTCTTCTCTTTCCTTGTCCTCCCCTGAGCAAACAATTTCTTTCTCTTCATTCAGTTTCACCAGCTTCCAAAACAAAACCTTTAAAAGGGCACCTCGACCTCCACATTTGTGCTGGCTTTTTCAAATCTATTTAGACAAACTGATTCCAGGGTCTGTGAGGACAAATCAATTTTAGTCAACAGACAACTTAATTTTAGACTGCATTTATGAAGAAGACCCAGAATAACCCCAATTTAAAATAAACCATTTTCCCCGAGATAGCAGAGAGCTCGTATGAAAATGGTTAAATACCACACATTCACAAAGGCAGTCTCCATCCCGTTCTCAGTATGCCACTAGAATTTTCATCTAAATTGCTGAGAGTCCAGAAGAGAAGTTACAAATCAAGGTCCAACTGGGAAAGTTTAGCTCTTTTATTTCCAAGCTGAAAGATGGTAATAAAGAGATAACATTTGCTTCAGGGGAAAAGCTTTGGAACAAGTGTCACCCATTTGATCAACGTGCTGCCTACTTTGTCTGCCTCTCCTCCTTTAAAAGGCTAATAAAAAATTATTTCTTTAGAGACTGCATGCCATGGTAAGTGCAACAGAGCTGCAGACCTCTAGTGAATGTGCTTATCAGCCACTTACAAAGGGCATGGAAATGAACAACTCCTGACTTCATCAGCAGATTGGGAAAAATTAACTGACTGAACGTGCCAGGTTTTGCCACCAGTGGAGCTGAGTGTCTGTCTGAAGGCTCCCACCGCACCAGCTATTCCAGCTAGAGACATGCAGTGCAGCAACATCGAGATTTGTTTCTAAATTTAGTTCCCTCCACCTCCAAGCAGATTTTGCAGCTCCTGCGTGCTCAGGTGAATGCACCCAGCAAGCACAGCTGGTTCCTGGCACGAGTTTGCCCTTCTTGGGTTATGCTCTCTGTCTCCAGCTCGCTGCTGCTTTCTGTTCACAACTGCATTTTCCAGGCATTTTCTATTATTTTTCCCCAAGGCATCTACAATCATTGTCTCACATTTATATCCAGAGAGGAGACAGAGAACCCATGAAAAATTAAAGTGTCTGATGCTCCCGAAGATGATCTTAAATTATGAAGCTTTCCCAGAGCAAGCACCATATTTGCTGTGGCACTGGAGCTCATAGGACACTTCCCCTGGAAAATATCACACAACATTCATTTAAACTAAAGGTCATGCTGAACTAAATAAGAAAAATGAGCAAAGATGTTCAGTGGTAAAGTGGTACAGAGACCAGTGTTCTGGCCACCACACGAAGGACTCTTTTGCTGAAGGCTGCTGTATTTCTGTGCTTCTTTTCTCACTAGTGAACGTCACCCTTAGTAAGCAGAGCAGCTTAGCAGCAAGCTCCAGGCACCCATTTCCATTTAATTGTTGGAGGAGAGAAGGAGAGAGCAGGAAAAAAAAATAGAAAATGAAAGTAGGAAGTGATTGTTTCTCAAAAATCAAGGTACAAGAGGGCAATCAAACCCCACAAACACAGTCATGCTGCTGCCAGCCCCACAGCTGCTCCTTTTGGTACCTCATGCTCTCAGTCATTCTCTGCACGTATTCCCTAAAAGACATAACTCTGCTTCATATTTGTGTTTATTTTTCAAGCTCTATTTGCCTTAAATGAGTTCTAGCAAGCTGACCTTGGCATCAAACAATAATTAGGCTAGGACTCATAAACCAGGCTTTTGATTTATTAACCACTGATTGTGCCCCCTCAGCTTCACTGTGAACATGTCCCTGGTCCTAGAATTTGGCATTTATTCTGGGGTGTCAATCAGGACACTCCTCAAGGGCTCTGTGGAGAAGAGGGACGTTTTGCATTTCGCAGTGTTAAAGGAGAACAAGCAGATGTGATGGACACAGTCTGTGTTTGTCATCCACCAGCAGGACGTTCTGGTAGGAGCTCTCTCCATGCCTTTCACCCCATTCCAGTGCTGTGGTCTTCCCTGGACCCCAATAAAACCAGAAAGCCCAGCAATCAGAAGCCCCAGCCACACACCTCAGCTGCAAAACCAAACCTCCCTCCACTTAATTTCAGTCCTAGCCAGTAAACCTGGCTCCTTTTTCAGTGCTAAAACATGACTTTAATGGCTTAACCTGACACTGCCTGCATTTAAAGCATCTCCCTGCCTCCCTTTGTACAAAATAAAACTGTCAGTCCTTCAGCTCACGGTTAATTGAAATGGGTTAGGCTGTGCAGGGCTCTGCTGAGGCAGAGTCAGCTGTGCTTTAACCACTGCAGGGAGCAGGGCAAGGCTGGGAAAGGATGTTTTATGGGGCAGTGCTAATGGATGAACAGCGACCTTGCTGAGCCCAGTGCTTCCACAGCTGCTGGTGGGATTGCTGCAACCCTGGGACAGCTGTTACTGCTCCCAGCACCAGCTCACACGCTGGCTCACGACTCATTTTACTAAAATATAAAACTGTCCACCAAGCCATCATGTTCTTCTTTGGGGAAGATACAGGGCTTTGGATATTTTACATTTTCTAAAGTATCAGAAGACCACAGTGCATCAATGGACAGGAATTCCTGTCTGCAAAGGCTCTGTAAGGAAACAATGGCACTTTACAGATGTGCCTGTATAAATGTTTCACAGATTAACTCTTTTTGTTGATGTTTTCTATCCAGCTCTCCACAAATGACCTGCAACTGCTCTGAAGCGGCGTGTTTTGGAAGTGCTGTGTTATTACAGGAGCTTGATTAGGGCTTATTGAAGCTAATGGAAAAGTTCAGACTGACAGCTTCTTTTTGCTGGGTCAGTTTCAAATGTTTTCACAATAAACCTGCCCATTTACATAGCCTAGTGTCTAATTTTGGAAGATTGCTTTTGGGGCAAGCAATAATCAGCCAACCTCAATATTTCACAAAATCTGGTGAGTAAAACTGGTAGTTAATGCCTTTACAAAAAGCCCTTAGTGCCATTTAGTTCTTACAATGGGGAAATTGGTTCTTTCTTGGCAACAAAAAACAGAAGAGAAAAAGACCTTATAAGACTACAATCAAAAATACAAAATACACCCTTGGCAGGAGTTGCAAAGCAGACAGTTTTTCAGGCAATGAATACAAGCACCAGTTCAGAATGCAAGCAGCTACAGAAAAATCAATGCAAGGGCTGAACACTTCTCTTGACACTTTTCCTTTTCTGAATGGCTCTCATAAATTAGTTTTTTAGCTTCTTGGAGTGCTTTTCTTCATAAAAGATTTAGCACTGTCTGGATCCAGCATTCTAGTCACTCCCCAAAAGATAATGTACTTGCTCGTCTCAGGAAGAATTATATAGAAAGCAAATTAAAAAATGCAAGATATATCAAATCAAGGAGAGTCGGTCTCAAATATTAATGCCTCATGTCATAAAGGTACAAAATTATAAAAACACTCCTTATAGGCAATTGAAAAAGCAGAAGCTTGGCAAGCAATCAAGAAAACTGAGGCCCTGGTTTATAGGTCTGCTTGAGGTGGTTCAGCGGAAGAACGAGGCTCCTATTCCATGAGTGCATAAATCCCATGGTTTCTAACTGGATGCTGCCCTTGTTTATATGTTTTGCATCACAAGGGTGTCAGGGAGGTGAACAAGAATTTTTGGGGTGAGGGCTCCAACTTTATAGATCATGAATTCGGATTAGAGCAAAAGTTTCACGTTTAAAGTAAATTCATTAGTTGGGAGCCTCTGAAATGACACATTTTCAGTTCTACTTATTTTGTCCAGTTACTAGTACAATACAGGCACAGAGTTTTATTCTGTTACCCCTTCAGTGGACAAATGAATTCTGTTCATTTAAATCTAAATCAAAAGTGTCCAGACAGGCTGCAGTGTCTCAAGGGCTTGAAAAGAGAGGCACTATTGCTTAGCAACTTGTTCCAATTGGTAATTATGCTCATCTTTCAAAATAAAAGTATATATACCCCATTTTAAATTTATTTGGATTTCTTCTTCAGCTCTTTGGCCTTTCAAGTTCACTTGAGGTGAATGAAATCCATCCAAAAGCCAGGAAAAATTTCAAAAGTTTTGGTATCCCCTCTTGGGAGATCATAATAGTGGGACACTTCTGGGCAGTGAAAGTGGTCTTGGTTCCCTTTTTTGCAGTCTCCAGCAATTTGTGAAACTCATCAGGGTCTGCAAGCAACACATTTGCTGAGTAAGGCTTTCTAAAACACCTTTTACCTTCTGGAGTCCTTCCAGGCAAGTGTCAGTACAAGTCTGCTAGTCAGTGCCACACCATCACTGACCTCGAGCTAAATTCACCTCTTCCCCCCTCAGTCAACAGCCCTGGATGAACACAGCAAGGGTTTCTGGCTTGCACAATATAATGCAAATAAACAACTTCATTTTACCCAGGGCTGAGCTCCCATGCTCCTCCCTTCTCCTCTTTGTCCTTCAGCATGACTGAAGTTTTTTGTCTTGCCATGGATAAGTCTCCTCTGCTTTTAAAGCATCTCTCATTTTAAAAGGCTGTGGTTTTAGTCATCTCCTTCAGGCATCTTCATTACAAGGCACTTTAAAAAAACCCCAGCAACAAAACCATAGTGCAGTGTGCCAGTCAATAGTGAAATTATGAGAAGTGTAATCTACTCTTCCCACCCTAATGAGCTGATGAGTAAATAACTGTCAGGCCATTGCTCTGAGCTATTGATCAGGGCTTCCCACAGAGCTGATGCACTGCAGAGGCACCTGCTGCTAACCAGCAGGGATCGATACAGGAAACTTCTGAAAACAATAATGAAAGGTTTCAGGCTCTTCACACGCGTTCTCTCGTGTGCTGGGGCAGCAGATCTTCACTGCTGGATCAATTGCCACTGTTAGATCACGCCTCCCACGCTGCTACCTGCCTTCCACCTTGGAGAGGTTAAACTTGTTCTGTAAACGTGCAGTGCCTGGGCACAAAAGGCTGAGCAGGGAGAAGCTCACGGCACAGAGCAAAGCTGAGGAAGGAAATTCCCCGGCAGTGCAGGCTCCAGAGAGCTCCAGCCTCGCCTTCTCTCCCCTCCTGCAACAGCCATCACATCACACTCTGCTTCGTGCTCTGCCAAGAGCCAAGCATTCAGATTCCTTTATTCCAAAAGCTTTGGAGGGGCTCCTCCACTGAGTATCATCCTCCCTCCTCGTTTTCCACACTACCTTCATTTAGGATCACAGTTCAGGGCAAGACTCTTCTATTCTGCTGCATGGATCCTTTATTTTTAAACCTTTCTTTTCAAGTATCAGTTGAAAACTTCTCTCCCCTTCTAGACCTCAAAGGATAAAATTTTCTGTCCTCTGATCCTATTATTCACTTGGATGGTCCAATTTTCTCAAGATTTATCAGAGCTTTTGCTTTTGTCCTCACCTCTTCTCCTTGAAGCCAGGTACAGATGACAGCCTTGAATGTTAGTTTTGAAGCTTCCTTTTTATCTTTTTATACAATTACATTTAATTTGAACTCTTAGAATATTTTTTCAAGTCCATCTACAAACAGTAATATGAGAGAGTAACATTTACTTTTTTGATGAAATAAGTTCAATTTACATAGCTCCTCTTTAAAGGCATTAAAGGGTATGAACAATTACAAAGACTATTTCATTTGGTTGTCTGTTAAACAGTGCAATCCAGGGAAGTTTTTATAAACTGTAAAAACAATCGTATGACATTCAAATCTCTCATGATTAATTCACAAACAGCTCTAACTCAAACTTCAAGTGGAGAGCACCAGCTCCAGACAAACAACTAGTGACTACTAGATATTTTGTCTAAATCAACAACATATGGAAGCCCTGTTCTCCTTCCCAGAGAGCTGAGAGTCTGCAAACACAAACCATAAGCTTTGTCTTTTATTTATGTATTGTCTCTCAGTGAGAGAAATCCTGAAATAAACATTCTGTCTTCTTTCCATGGACTGCTATCATCAATCTATAGAACAGCAAACTGACCACAAATAAAAATCAGTTTTCCTATCAGAAAATGGGGCATGTACTATTTTTAAAATACTTTTGGACAGTATTTTTCAAATGGGAAAATTCAACAAAACATTTGTGTCTTGCCAAACGAACAACATGGTATTTTGGTAGCATGGAAAATCTTTGCTTGCATAGGGAGCCCCGATGCACAGCATGTTTTCAAAAGATTAGGTACTAAGTTTTCAAAATCAGCACAAGTTGCCACCTTGACATCTTTTTCTGTGACAGAAAAAAGTTTCAGAACATCAGAGTTTTCTGCAGGACTGAAGTTGCATTTGGTGTAAGTGATTTGTTGTAAGAATTCTTTAAGGCATGCACTGCTTCACCATTAGCGCCCTGCTTTTCCAGCATTCTTTGTATGCTCCGAGTATTTGGCTTCCTCACATACCCCAGAAGGACACCATTGCAACAGTTATTTTAAGTAATGTCAACCTTTTCTTGCTCAAACTCAATAATTAAAGCTAAAAAGGGAAAGTGGCTTGGACAAAAGCTTGCATCCCTTCCTTTTACAGTGCCCCAAATCATTTTCTCTCAGGGAGATACCTGCAGCAGATGGGTGCCTGTCTCCATTAAAATGCAGCAGAGGAAAGTTTAAGAATGATTAAGGGGACACATTGAGGTCTTCATGTTAAATAAACAAGAGAACTTGATGTACAGCTAAGAAAACAGGGAGTGAGAAGAAAGCTTAGACAAGAGATCACAGAGGACAAGTTATCAAACAGAAGACCTTGAAGCAAAGCATATTTTGTTCATTTCAATAAAGAACAGAAGATTACACGCAAGAAGATGGAAGAAGATTATTACTTTCTCCTCTGACAGATTCATGTTTGTATATTTTTTTGAATTTCTTTTTATATAGCTGTTCTATAATCAATTCTCTCTTTAGCCTCCACTCCCAGGCTGTAGATCTCAAGCCCCAGAAGCTGGAGTGCAGTTGAAGTTACTCAGTCAGGAGATACTGTCAGCTATGACATTAAGGAAAAAAAAAAGAAAATAAGAAACCTGGAAACTACAAGGTCTTTAGAATGAACAATGGACAACACAGCAGAATGCACTGAAAGCTATTTCATACAGCCAGTGTCTAGACTGTTAAACTTGATATAAATAACTTGAAAAAAGTAAAAAGAAGAAGTATTTATTCTGTAAGGAACAATTTATTGCAATCCAGACTCCTAGCCTCATTTGAGCCATAGGTAAAAAAGCAGAAAATGCTGTGGTATAGATCTTAGTAACATTCAGCATTGCTTATAAAGGTTTGCTTCTAAGATTCTGGTTCACAGACCAAGTGGAGAGATCTAATCATGCAGAGTGTGATCTCTGAGTGCACTAATTGAGGAGAAACACACCCACACTTCAGTGAAAACAAAGATGATATATGAACGCAGAGGATGGGAGGGACCATGAAAAATGCCAGCCTCTCCTCTGATATATCAAGCAGTAAAAACAAAAAAGGAAAAGGCAGCTAGTGACCAGCCTGGACCTTGCTCAACATTAGAGTCTCACTAGGTTTCTCCTCACTTTCCTTTGTGAGGGTCACCTTCCTCACAAAGCAAATCTCAGAGTCCCTGTGAAAGTGATAATCAATAATTCCAGGACGAAAGATGGAGGATGGTAAAGTTCTCTTCTCATCACCTTGGGAAATGGTGCTAATAGACAAAGAAGAGCTGTGATAAGTCTGCAATCAGAGAAGGATAATCTCCCTGTCAAACAGAACGCCAGTAGACATCAGAATACTAATCAAGGAAAAGCTTTTCTGGTGCTCCTGGATGTGACTGGCATTACACTGTTGACGTCTGGAGCACAAAGGTTTTACTGCCATAAATCTGGAGGTGCCATGTGTTTTCATGCAGTTAGGATCCAGCACAAGTTGAATTTTGCCTGAGAGCTCATGCATAGCATCATAACTGCATTTCCAAAAATTGGATATGCAGGATAGAACAAAAAAGACCCCTCTGTATTTGAGGCTCGGGCTGCCATATGCCAATCCTATAGCTCGTGGTGGTAGCCAACACTAATCAGAGCTACAAGATGGCAGATTAGAAAAAAACCAAACCTACATGCAGGCACTTCATCTGACAGCATGTAATTAGGCTGAGAAATTCATTGGCCACTGGATGCTCATTAAGGCTGAAACCATCCATCAAAGTTGAAGAGGGAGTGGGCGTCCAACAGTTATGCAATGAGGGCAGATGACCCCAAAGCCTCAAGGGCCACTAAATCTCCCCTTCCTGGTCTTAAGCCTTTTTGCCTTTTTTTTTTTGCGGGGGGACTAGACATTAGGACAAAAGCTTTAAGGCAGGGGAGAGGCAGCATGGGTTATTCCTCCTCCTAGCACGGGAAGGAGCTTTCTTCTGGAGTGCCATGTTCCAGGTCAGGATATGAGCCCAGTAGGGCACCAGCAGGATGCAGTAACCAGATGCAGGCACAGCCTGGCCATTGCCACATCCACAAATAATTCCCAGAGATCCCTGCTGACACACTCTGCCTCTGTTCCTGGCATGCTGCTGTTCCAACAGGCACAGGCACCGTCCATATCCTGCATTCCCCGTGTGCCAGGCAGGTATTTTAACACAGTTGCTGCCTTCCCACACACAGCACAAGGGCCCCCAATGTCTTTTGCAGCCTCCACGACCCCGTTCAGGCAGTGCAAGTTCAGCCTGTGCTAAACCAAAGCTGTGAGTCAAGGTAATGAGGTCTCTTCCTTCCTTCCTTTCCCCCAGGCACTCGTGTAGGCTCCTTTCCAACTGGAGGGATCACAGGAAAGGTTGGTGGGCTTCTTTCTTGCAGAATTGGCTGCAGTCCACACCCAGGCATCTGTTAGAGAGCTCACTAATGCTCTTTTATAACAGATTTGGCCAGTAAACCTGGTAACAGCTGCACGAGCTGTGCCTGTGATCCATACAATTAATTTGCAAGCCTGTCATTGTTCATCACTAGATGACAGCAATGCACTTCTGTGCATGCCTTGAACTCTTACTGGGGGCACGACTCCAAGCAGCCTCGTGTGGCTCCGTGACCTGTTTCCTGCAGTAATCACAGCTCCACCAGAAAATGGTGGGAAGAGGATGCACTTGAGGAGATAACTCTGCATGGATGAGGTGCCACCGTCCCAAAAGGAAGAGGAAATACCAGTTCAGGAGAATGTAGATTAAAATAAACAGTGGTGGAACTCAGGATTTATCCCAAAGAAGGGACTGAAATATTGGCTCTCTTCCTCTCATCACTGCAGGGACAGAGAAACGTCATGCACGGCTTTCCCACAGCACAAATGCTGCTGCAACCCAGGGCAGAGACCTGGAAAGAGAAGCTTCTAACCTTGTGATTCCATCAAACTCTCCCTGCCAGGGAGAGTCACACGCTGGCTGCAGAAAAGGGGTACCACAGATGGAGTGAAACCATGGACATGGGGATGGAGGAAGAAGGAAAGCAAGTGCAAAACCCCAAACAAATCAAACAGACTGGATGCATGACCAATTCACAACCAAACACTGCTTCAGCTGGAGCAAGTATCATTTAATCCTCCAATCTCCATAGGAAGGCAGCCTATAAATTTAGTTGCATGCATATATATGTACACCCACATTCACATAAATCCTTGTGTGAGAACAAGGAGCATATCTGCAGCTTCAGAAATTCCTTGCCCTTCTGGCAAGAGAAGAATATTTCTTGTTATTTGTGTCCATGACAAGCCATTTATTTACACAGTTTTTTCATACTGCCCTTTCTTCCTTCTCACCTGGAATTTTGCCTTTGCCATATAGTTTTTCACTTGTGGTAATTATTTTAATTCTGAAGTAAGCTTTAGGGTAGACAGTCTTACAGAATATAAATTAAGCCCTTGACCACTTGAGGTTGTTGGACACTCCATGACATGAAAATTATTTGTGAGCAAGAAAAGTTAGTTTTCTCTACCTGCAAGGAATAAGTGGACCCCTGGTAAGCGGAAAAAATACCCACAAAAACCAACCAAACATAAAAATGTAACCAAAAAACCCAACCCCCCCAAACAAATAAAAAGAAAAAAACACTACCTCCCTGCCCCAAACCAAAACAGCAAAAAAAACCAAATTCAAAAAATAATCCCCAGCCCAGCTATAAAAGCACAGGGAAAGGTTCAATGGAGAAGAAGGAAAGACTCGTGTTTGCATTGCTTCTGAAACAACAGTTTCTCTGTATTATCCACTCACAGGTGTCAGGGAACCAAGCCTTGTCTCTCTCTCACTTTAGTATAATAATCTATGGTTATTTCCTTCTGGAGTGGGATCATCAACTAACAAGCTGGTCATTTCGTCCTAGTGGAAACCATCAGCCAGAATTGCTCATCCTGCATAAAATATCTTTATTGGCTTCTCATTACTACCAGAAGAAAATCTTCTTAAAAGAGCTTATTAAAGGAAACTGCCACTTCAGACATTCACCTTCATGACTCTCATAAAAGTCCCTTTTTTTACAGAAGTGAGGGAAGTGGAGAAGGTAATAAACATACAAGCAATATTAATGTAATGAGTATTGATGACTGACTGGGAAGGAAAAAAAAATAGCAATTTTCAGCCCCACAGTTCCTTGTAAGGCCTAAGAGGATCCAGTCTGACTTCCCACCAGGCAAGATCTGTATGTCCAGAGATCAAAGCCACAATGGAAAACAGCAGTGGCTGCTCCAGGAGCTAAGTGCCCTATGCTAGTTTGGCTTTAATTTGTCTAGCTAGATGAAAGAGAAGTGGGCTGTTTTTTTTTTAAGAGAAGTAGAATGGGTTACTAGAAGTTGAATCCTTGAAATTTTGGCAAAGCAGTGAGAATTATTTTCTGTAGAATGAGAAGGTCTTAAATTGAATGTTGTCCTCAAATAGCCCCGCCCTCTTCAAAACTATCCTAATTAGTTCTTCACTAAATGAACCCAGATCATTTAAAGCCATGATATCTTTTCAAACTGAGCACTTTCCTCTGGTTTTATGATTGTGCACAACTTGTATTGTTTTATCCACCAGTGCAGCACGTGATCCAGCAGCTCTGTACTTAACTGCACAGCTGCCTCGTGTTTTTTGCTCACTTCTATTCTCCCTCCTCGTGCAAACCTCCCTGCTTCGTGTTCACTCCCCTCCCCACCAGCAGCTACATTTGCCCCTTAGTCCAGCTGCTGGTCTGCAGAAAATCTCTTTTCCAGCAAGTGTGACACTTATTCCCACAGCCCATTCGGCATCTTGTATCTTGGAAAATGAAGTTCCTTAAGAAAACTGGAGACAATGTCACTGTGCTTAAAGGATGCCAATGATTGGTAGGGGACTGACTGCTCCCTGTAATGAAAGGGAATGTGGAACCAGCCTCAACTTTTGCAGCTCTTTGGGGAAGTGTTGTTGTTTTCCCTCTTTAAATAAATCCAGAGCAGACGACAGGTGAACTCGAACTGCAACTCCCTCTGTAGGCAATAAAGCATCTGATGGAATTTCTGCACATCTGTGAGCGAAGCGATACGGATTAATCAACATATATCATCATCTACATGGAAAGTATTAAAGCCTCCCTTGGACTGCTGTGCAAGTACATGCTCTTGACATTATTTTGATATTCATATCTCAGCCTTTTTTTCTTCCTCATCTTTTGGGGTGATGGATGAAGATCAGGAAAAAAAAAATCTCAGCGAAGAGTTTTCCTTTGAAAAATATTTGCTCCAACCTTGCACGCTGTACATCAGGGCTGATAAAACCAGATTAATTTTCTCCATTGGTTTTCCTTCACGGGATGGTAGGAAAAACTGGCTGGTCATTTCTTGACATTTTCCATCTCCACACCTCCAAATGGAAAATGTGTAAAGCTGACATTTCTTTTTTCAGAGGAACGATTTGATTTACCATAAATATCTCTAGTTAGAGCTTTGTAATTAGTAGAAAGTTCATTTTAACTTACAATGGAAATTTGGAAAAATGTGATTGCACATTAATTTTGACAACATGAAAATGCAAAACTGAGATATTCTGAAATGGTTGAAATTTGTAAAACAGTGTCTTCCAGCTTCATTGGGGTGGGAAAGATGTTCAGCAAACACCAGGTTGTGATATGTAAGTTTGAAAAGATACCGTTTTTATCCAGTAGAATACATTTAAATAAAAACATATCAAAGATCACAGAGCCATAGAGGGAGTAGTGTTTGTCCCAACACAGACATAATTTGATGAAATCATAGGGATACTGGAAATATCTGTATTGATTTATGCATTACTCTTTAAAATTTTGGCTTTAACAGCATCTCCCACTGAGTCTTGACAGAGTCTTGCAAGTTTTGGAGGACTTGCTTCAAAGAATAGCAGCCTGTTCTTTGGTATCACATGAGCTTTCCTGTCTCAGACTGATTTCAGCCAACTTTCTCTAAAATCCAGTTTTGTCAAAACACCAGCCAAACTGAGAGATTCAATTTAAACCATGGTATAATAGTAAGTCTTCAAATTCCAGTCTAAATTTATCCAGAGCCAGTTTCTACATGATTTAGTGTTTTCTTGTCAACACCATTCTCTAGCTCAAATAGCTATTTCTTATATTTGTAGTTCCTTCTAGATGAATCTTCTGTACCTTAAAACTACTTTTCAACCTACCTGGCTAAACAAATGGGCCTATTCATCAACTTAGCCTCCAAAACGTTCCCAGTTACGAACGTGGTTCAAATGCCAGATCAAATCTTTCTAAATAAGCCTCCTCATCAATCTTTGTGGGTAAACATCTGTCACACACCTGAGTAAGCTGAAGGGAACAGAGACTCGTGGCCAGACGCGTCCTCGCTGTACTCCATTTCCCTTCACTGCTTCATCCCTCTGGTTTCCTGCAGCTTGGCAGGAGCAGGAAGCACGTTTGTAGCAGCCAGCTTTGCATTTGGGAAGGTTTGCTAACGCCCTTTTTCTGGCTGTTTGAGGGCACAGAGCAAAGTCCCAAGGGAGGTGTTTTAAGACAGACACAAGCGCCTGATTGAATGCCACCAGCAGCAGGACACGCGCAATAACCAGGACATGCCAGCGAGAAGAATGCCCAAGTCCAAACCTGGCCATGATCATGATGCCTTGGGATTTTAGCTTTTATATTTTCATGTATTTGTAAGCCTGCAATTCTTTAGTGTGTAACTCTGAGCTCCATGTAGAGTGTTAGCTACTGCTTTTCCCATTTTGGTCAGACATAACAATGCCTCTCCAGGCCTGAGAATCAAGGACACCTCACTGTCCCAGGCCCCGAGAAATGGAAACAAAAGTGAGTTGGGGGGCAGCAAACTGAGAGAATGGGACTGCACTGCCTGAAGCTGTAATTGGACAATTAACTTCTGATATGCAAATGGACAAAACTTATATCTGTCCGAAAAACGTGTGGCCGTGTCCATCCTGGGTGCAGTCTCTGCGAGGCTCCTGCACTGCCCAAGGTGTGCCCTGTGAAGGCCTTTCAATAAATCCCTGCCCTTTATCCATTAACTCTGTCCATCCTCTGTTCCAGGTCAGCCTCTACAAGGCATCAATCAGAGCAACTAAAAGAGCTGGTAAAGGTGTTTAAGCCTGTCACAGAGCAGCAGCCAACCCTAACAAAGAGAGCTCAGAGTTTAATTTCTGCAGGTACTGCACTGCAGCAAGGGCTGCAGGTACCAGAGCAGCTGGTGCTACCAGTGCTGGAGAGAAGCCACCGAACACAGCAAACTGATTTAGCTTTTACACATCTCCCTCAGCCATTTCTCACAGGTGCTTTTCTCCTTAAATCAATGGCACGATGAGGAAGGACTTGCCTTATGGCAGGATTGCAGTTTGTTGGTATCACTTGACAGAGAAGAACAAAGAAAGGGGCATTAGGGAATCTCACAAGCCACCAGAAACCTGCTGCTCCACCTCAGCAGCTTGCTTCCATTACACTGACAATTCACATCTCTATTGCTTGTCAGCTACAGAATAAAACAGGGCATCTTTAGCAGCAACAATGTACCCTAATTAGAATTTTAAAAGAAATTAGTTGCTTAAGAGCTCACTCAACACTGTTAGGAATACACATTACTTCTTGTTATAGTAACAGCTTCTTTTGACTAAATTTCTCTCTGTATCCTGACAGTGTAATGTTGATTTAGCACTATGCCTGTCAGTTATCTTAGAATGGCAATTCTGTCTTCCAGCTGGGGAATAAAGCTTTAATAAAAATATTTATGGAACATATGATTTTTCTTAATGATGCCTAAGTTGGGCAGGCTCAACTTACAGTAGCTAAGCAAAATGCCACCCAAAACAATTACAATCAATTCTTTTCAATCTATCAGCAGTTAGACTTGAAGCATTAACAAATGCCAAAGTGGGAGCACTTACAGCAAAGTCACTGAAATTAAACAAGCATAAGGAAAAGATGTACTAATCAGCAATCTGAAAGGACTACTCTGCAACTGCTTGGACATCTGCACCCTTAATGCCTTATGCTGATTTGGTTAGGTCTTTTTGAATCAAATGCTCAAAAAGTCACTGCTTGGCAATTCCAAGAAAGTGACATTTAAAAGTGTGGTCAGGGGAAATAAAGTGAAATACAACAGACAAGGCTCAGCAAAGAGCCCATTCATCTTTCACAAATGAGCAGGTGGAGAAACCAGGGCAGACTTACAAAAACAGACAAAGGAGGAACCAACTGAGCAAACCAAGAACATATGGTCCAGAGATGCCATTGCACCATCTGCCTCCATTTGCGATGGAAATGGCAGGGATGGGAGTAAATCCATCTTTTGAGCAGCAGCTGGACAGCCCCTCATTCCACAGGGAATGCAGCTCCCTGAAACAAGACAATCCAGGAAGAGCTCTTCTTGTTTATTTATAAAAAGCTTATGTTTTAACTTTTGGCTGCTCTCATCTAAAGGCTTTCTATTTTGCTTCCATCCAAACTGCACATCTCACAAAACATAACTGGCAGCCCTAAAATCAGGAATAACTTGCTGGAACAACTAAAATAATCTTTGCAGTTGGCTGAAAGTCAGCTGAGACCGTTACAATATTCACAGAAATGTCGACTGAAAAAAACCCAAAATAAACAAAAAGTCAGTTTAATTGCCAGTAACATGTTTGCAACTTGAATGTTTTTATTTATCCAGGAACCAACAAAGAAAATCAGCGAAAGGATGAAATGAATGTTGTTCCCCCAGGGCTGAGGATATTTTAGAGGTAGATTGTCTCCAACTTTCACCATAGGAGAAGCTCAAGATGATAGCCAAGCCTGATACCATATCCCTATTTTGCAAAGTGTAAATACTCATCAAAAAACTTTTTCAAAAGAACAGCATTGGCTTGGCAGCTAATCAAGCAAGAACTACTGTTTTTCTCTAGGAATGACCAATCCATTGTTGCAATGTCAGCTTTTATTTGGGGAATGCACCACAGTACATCAACAGAGATGTGCAGGCATGCAAACTATTCTCTCTGACAACTGTCATCTTCAATTACTCTTTTCCTGCCTACCTCAGCCTTCTTGTCTTAACCTGTTGTAGTGAATTCTAAAATCCCCCTTGGGACCCTGCCATCATGTAACAGTTCCTGGCAAAAAGGGATTCCAGCCTGTCTCAATTAGATCTGTGACTTGGTGCAGCCATTACACAATTGCACAGGAGCAGCTGGAAAGAGTGAAGGTAGAATAAAACACACACGCACAAGTGCAGCCCAGAGACACATTTCTGTGCATTTGTAAGCTGTATTGCTGTAAATTAAAAATTATATTTGAAATTGCTCCTGAGTTTTTAGCCAGCAAGCAAGTTCAGCACAATCTCACCCAGAGATATTAAAAGAGGCAGCAGCGGTTCCACTGGTGCCCTTCCCTCTAAAACCAAAGGAGGACTAAGCTCTGATACACTAGGATCACACATGGACTAAAGGCAGCTACTATAGCACTGAACTCATCCCAAATTCCTGTGGAAAACCCACTGGGAGCTGAAACAACATTAATCCATTTTCAAGCGCTTGGAAATCAATCAATATATTTGTACTGTTGGCAAGGAAGGCTCAGCCCACATCTTCTGAAAGAGCTGCTGATTTGCTTTGGAGAATAGCAGCTTTGTCTTTTCAGAAGAAAGTTTTGTTTAGCTGCAAGTCCAAGGAATTCTCTCTGAGAAAGATCAGTCTGATCCTCAGCCAGATGCCTGCCATTAAAAGACAAACAGGCACTGCCTCTCTATGGAGGTCATTGCTGCTCCTAGAGACTTGGAAGGGTCTCCACAGCAAGACAGCTCAGTTTTAGTTCTGCAGGTGATGCAATTCATGTGCTTCTTGCAGTGTAACCTGGACCACACAGGCCTCGAGGAGTCAGAGCACTTGTGTTGGAAGAATTTTGAGTACCTTTGCAGTTACTACAAGTATGAGCCAGAAAGCTGCTGCATAAACATCCCCCAATGCCAGTGGGAGAATACATGATATACTAAACTATCTTGAATCCCAGAAGACAGGAAAATGCAAGAACTATTAAGCAGCATTTAATTCTCTTTCTTTCACACCTGAATCACCTACTCTGTTTAAGAACAGATTGCTCCTTTCCCAGTTTCTTCACAATAAATCTTCATTACAATCTGATCAATACATGACCCTTGTCCCCTTGCAATCAACATAGCCAATAGTTCCAGATGCATGATCAATGCCTGTATTTAAGCCTTTCCCACTTTGCTGTTAGTTACACATGTAGCACACCCAATTCCTCGTGTTTACAGTACAATAAACATGTTACTAAAATAAACTTCACACACACCTGTTCCTACAGGATCTCAGTTTTCCCTGGGAAAAGTGATAGCTGTATAACTGAGAAATTCCTGGGAATATTATTGTCTTCACGACTATCAAAACAAGTAGATTCCATGAAAGAATCACTCCATGTGATTTTAGTTCAGAATTAAATCAGAACAACAGAAAGATTGAGACACTGTACAGTAATTAAAGTCATGAAAAGCTTTCAAATTCTTATTTTTTGCATTTTCCTATCTTGTTGTGGTCACCAGAAAGTTGTAGTTACTCTGCTTTAAGTGGCACCTTCCAGTGCTCATTTATATACACACACTGCCCACTGACACATTTACAGGTATGATATTCTCTGCCTCTATCAACTGCCTTTTTTTGACTCAATAAACCCCACCATAAATTGACCTATTCTGTCTTAATTAAGGCAAATCTTCAGCTTTACAGTTATCACGGGCAGCAACATTTAATTACCTACCTGAATTTATTCATTTTCATTCAGACCTGCTGCACCTCCAGCATGCTGTGACTGATGTGGTCCAGGAAGTCATTTGCTCTAAAGAAGAGTAAGAGACCTTGGCATTTGTAAGGCAGTTATCACCATCAGGTGCTTTCAATGAAATCACAGGGCAAACTGCTTGTTACAACTGCAATTCATACCAAGCTTAATTTCCAACACGATGTAAATTCAATGTATCATGTTGGACAGTAGAAGAATACATTTGCCTGCCTGGTTTCAAGGTTCATCTTCATTAGGACTTAAACTCCACGGTTAGCTACAATAAATCAGCTCTACCAAAACAAGGCTCTGGTAGCAGCAGGTTTCCAGTCTTTGTTTCAAATCATCTCTACCTGTAATTAATGCTTCTTCATTGTCCTTGAGGGAGAGCATCTGTTTTCACAGATCATGCTAATGCTCGGTTAAATACAACTGTCTTTACTGTTCCCCAAAACGTATTTGGCAGATCTTAAAAACAGATTGTATCAGATTTTTCAGGAGGTTTTACAATCGCTTTCCTAGGCACTTTATCATTCCCTTTGCAGGTCTCAAACTACATTTTTTTCTTTTCATTAATTGACAAGGAATTCCATCCTACTTCCACTGCCTGGAGACAGAGCTGCAGCATAGACCATTATCATCATTATGTTATCGTTATTCTCAGTTACACTAAGCTACAGCCACAAACAGTGCCTGATATGATCATTAGCAGCTCACCTGTTAGCACTGAGGAAAGTAAAGGGTGGAGATAATTAGTAAAGGGATACCAAAACTTACAAGTGTGTATTTCTCAGTGTAAGTTTCAAGCCCATTCTGTCCTTGAAGAGAGACTTTTGCCTACAGACACAGAGCAGAAAGGGCAGTACCTCCAACCTCAGTTTGCTTAACCCCTTCCTTTCCTTATCAGCCCAGCTCAACTGCAGAGACAAAACTCATGGTCAGTGATCATGTGTGATAAGAGACCTGAATGCTTTTTTTTTTTTGTAGTTGTATTTCTTTTCTTTCTACAAAATACTGATGCTTTCCCTGATCTCTACCATTTCACCACACAGCATAAAAGACACACCGTGGTCTAACAGGGCAACCCCATGCAACACCAGCAAAAACCACAGACTGTTTTCCCACTCCTGTGCAGGAAAACAGCAGCTGGGACTCTCCAAGCTTATGGAACGTGGCTAAGGTCTCACGAGCCTGAGGGGGGAGCACAAATGGCAGGGCAGGCACTAACTCACCCTCTGCAGTAACAGCTGCCTGGGCTTCAGTGGCTCACAACACCTTTCTGCTTTCCCTGTAGGCAGAATGGGGATAAACAATAGGGATGTAACAGCAGTGGAATGTAACTCCTGCACCCAGCCTAAGCCTATGATACTGCTGCAAAGACATCACAAAAATCTCAGTGATTAACACAAGTTACAAGTACTTGCTTGCCCCACTGTAGGTAGAATAAGGCTGGCTCAGAATTTCATTCCTCTCATGGTTAAAACCCACCTTTTTGCTGTACTTTATCAAGAGAAGCACTGGGAATTAATAAACACAACCCTGATCTCTACTGTTACAGATCTGCTGAAATAAAAGAAGATATTTAACAACCAATATCTCATGTTTCTGGGAGATGTTTAACACCCAATTCCCATCATTGCACTCTACAAGCTGTGGTACTTTCAAGTAAGGTCGCAGCACCAGCACCTTCAGAAAATTCCCAGTTTAGACACATCATAAGACTGTAATATACTTGAGATGTTTTAGTCTCATATAGGATTAAAAAGAGCAGAGACTTCAGGAACTGCTGGTTAGGGCATTCGGGGTTGAGCCAACACAAATCCATTGTCAAGACAGAAATTATATTTTAACTGCAAAGTGAAAGAGGATAATTCTAATGATCAGAGATTACGAAGGCAACAGTCTTAGAATCAAATAATCATATTGCCAGCAGAACCATTTTATGGAAAGTATAGCTCATGATAGAGTTTGATAAATAGCACCTCATTAGCAGAGACTCAAGGAGCCAGAGGTTAGTGGGAGTTAGAGTCCAGCCAGATTTGTAACAACGTTTTCAAATTAAACCATTCATTTAGAACAGCCAGGCAAACTAAAAGCTGAGTTTTACAGCTCCTGTACATTTGTTACCCTAATCAGGTACCAGCCATCATTTTCTCCCCAGTATGCTGCAAAAAGAATGATTTTCCCTCTCCTTTGTTTACGTCCATGCAATTGTCTGGTGTTTTCAGGTAAAAGCTTTAATTGTCAGTATGTGGCAAGCGTAACAATGGGGGAATTTGCACATCTGATGTTCCTTAAACAGGAAGCAAGCCTCGCAATCCAATTAGCTGCCTTTCATGGTAACCTTAATTTCTAACCTTGGGTGAAACTCTTTCATGTAAACCACTTTGTGCTCTGAGCTCCCACTGTGCCTGGCATTTATTTGTCACTGTCAAAAAAATAATACCATAAACTAACATATTTTAACTCTGGAAGTTAAAAAGTAAGGGTATTACAAATGCAGCTATTAACAGCATTCACAATCCCATTCCAAGATTCTATTGGATTAGTCATTGTAGACTTTGTACAGGCAAGGATAATTAAGCAATCATATGACAGGGATTTCAGTTAGGGAAGAGCCTGTTATGAATTCAGACACCCAAAAAAGAGCAGGAGCAAGCTAAGAAGATTCTGAGTTATCCCAGTAAGAGAGCCAAAAAAGCACCAAGTGATCTCCCACCAGTGGTCCACCCCCAGCAGACAGAGTGACAAGTTCGTGCTCTGGAGCCTCGAACTGTTTTGTCCAACCCATGGAGCAGAAAGTGACAGCATGTAACTGTAAGGGTACAGAGGAAGGAGGATGTTAAGCTGCTGCCTTCCTCTAACAACGAAATTCAAGTGATTATTCCTTCAGAAATCGTGAAAGCAATTTCTGTTTAATTCTTTCAGAAATTCCCCTCTGACTCTGAGTTACACTGACCTGCAGGCGAACTCGCCCGAAACCTCTGAGGCAGCGAAAAGAGACTGCACAGACAACAGATCCTGGGAGCTACAAAGCTGCTCACTGGTTTTTTCTGAAAGGCTCCACATGACAAGGATCACACACGGCACTCACACATCAAAGAGTACCCCTGCACCAGGCAGAAGTTTTAAAGCTTACTGCAGCACATAAATACCACCTACCTCCCATCCTGGTATCTTAACTTTGACTTGAGGCTTTGAATCCACATCAGATGTTACCTATTGCTTTGATTCAAACAAAGCAGGAAGGGCATATGTACTGTGCTATCATCACATAAAATAATCCTTAGCCTTTTATCAAATTAGACTTGTTTTATCGTAAGACTGAGCGATCTTTAGAGAATGAATGAGCTTTCTTCCTCTCCTCATGTATCCATAGACAGATGACACATCAGGTTAATATTTGGTGCAGAATTAGGTCCTAAAATGATGAATCGCAAAAGCTAACAAATAAAAAGTAAAATAAAATAAAATAAAAAAAAGACCAGGCAAAAAAATTATAAGGGAAAGCAAAACGCTCATAAGGGAAAGCCCTTATGAACTTATCAATACAACTTTTCCTATAGTAGAAGAATAATTCACTCCTCTGAGCAGCTGACAAGTGTTGCCTCAAAAGCAGTCAGCAACTCTCAATTTTTTTTATTCCTGGAAGCACTTTATATTACAATATTTTACTTCTGTGAAACAGAGTCAAGAGCGTTCTTATATACAACAGAAACAGAATGAAAATAAATTCCCTTTCTCTATAATTTCAGAAGGCTTCTCTAAGCTCTTAACAGACTTGAAAAACACAGAGCAGCCCCACCAGTATTCAACTACCATCCTTTTGTATTGCTAAAGGAATCTGTTTACCAAATGCTAATTGAGGTTAATCAGACATCAGTTAGGAGAAGAAGCATTTTCACCTTTTCAGATCAAAATCCCCAGTAGCTGTAGCTTGTCCAATTACCTTGTTCTAACTCGAGAAGAAGCTGCCTGTCTGTTTGAAGTTACCTTCTTCCTTGCTGACCATTTCGATTTGTGACACTGAGTGTGGTACCTGCAGTTGCTGACTTGTCTGTTGCAGTTACAGAATTATCTGTGTACAGTTTCTCCAGTAAATTCTTCCTGGTTAGTATTTTAAAAGCAAAATAAACGTATTTTTGAAGTAGCACACAATTTTGCTAAAATACTCTGTTAAATCATAAGTAATTTTTCTAATTAAAATGCTTTTTTGGTTAGGATAATTCCTCTTTGCAGGCAAGTCCTTCTATTCTTTTTAACCATAAAAAGGAGTTCTTAACAGTGTGTATGCTGTTATAAATATTTTTATATTCCTTCTTAGGTTTTTAGCAATGTTCTTCTTGTCTGCAGTTCATTTGCTTGCACTCTATCAAAACTGCAGTGGAAGCCGGCCTGCTGCTATGATCCATATCCTTCCTGGATTCTCCTTCTAGTCTGATAAAATATTTAAATAATATTTAAAAAGAAGAGAAAACAAAGTGAGAGTTTTGTATTATGAAGCCATCCAAGTTTTAAATTTTCAATTTTCGCAAATAAAAAGACATCCCGTTCTGGAATAAATAAAAATTAGCTCATTATTATAAAGATAAATTAACTGTAAGTGAATGATGTTGATGTCATGGGTACCTGATTTGCAATAATTTACTCATTGAAGAACTGTAAGCCAGACAATTTGCATTAGAATGGTTAAGCACTTTAATTCAATTATGGAATTACTATTGGGTGATTAAAGACTGAGAACAAATAACAAATAAGTCTGAGTTCATTTTATTTATCTACTAGCTGCTAACTACATGACTTAGCAAGACTGGCAGTTTAATTAAACTTGTCCCTCTGGGAATTTATCTGGTATTGCTAAAAGTAAATATGTACAGGAAGTCACTAAGGAATGACCTTGCCTTTCTAGGAATGGTTTGGGATTGAGAAGGAAGACCTTGTATAAGGTCTTTGTTCAAAATCATTGGGACAAAAATCTTTCATGAACTTCAGGTTATAAAACCAAGAAATATCCCTACACTCTCACTTGAGACTTTTATAAAGAAATTCTTAGAAAACTGGATGAAACACAGAACAAAATAAAAATTGGACCATAAATCTGTGGCTGGCTTCTCACTCAACGTGAGATTACGAACAAAGAACGAATGCCTTGCTCGTGTGCAAGGTCTGAGATCAAAGTGAAAAGTCTTTGCTATCTGTTGGGAACCTGGCTTAGTCAAGAAGGTATTTAGTGAGGTTCCAGGTTCCTCTTCTGGCAAAAGAGGATTTCCTTGCAGTTAGACACCTAGCATCAGGAACAGGCAACTCATGCTCCTTTAGGCTCCTCCCAGGCCCTAAACATTCCTTGGCTGTGCTCACTCTTGGAGAAATGGAAGCTGGAAGCTACTACAGTCCACAGATTGACCAAATTGTAAAAATCTCTTTATTTAATGTACTCATCCTCTATTTTGCCCCTTTGGCACCCCAAGGTGATTGTTAATGAAAGCCACGGTTCTGCAAAGTATTATTAAATCTGCTTATTGGGCAGCAATTTGCATTGAACTTGCATGTGTGGTGTGAACACTCGCACAAATCCTCCAACGGCACTAAGTTATTGTCCAACTCCTGGATTACAGTTGTGCTTTTTGGCGTGCTGAAGACCACTTGGCAATGGCTGGGAAGCTGGAGTGTTTTGATCACTAATTTTAACTCGGCCATAATTGCATTACTGGGCCATTGACTTCTCCCTCACCTCATCTCTTTAACTGACTCTCTCATCACAGTCCTGACAGATTTTAACAGTTTTTTGGGGCAGCTGCCTTTCTATAAATGCTCTGTACAGCACAAGCTATGATGGGCCTGACTCCTCTACTCACACAACAGACCAAACAATAAAAACCCCAGAATTTTTAATAACAGTAATCATTAGCATACAGTTGTGTCCCAAGGATAAAACACAGGCCAATGTATATGTGCATTTAAACCTGGCATTCACTGTATTTTCCATTAAAAGACATTGGCAATATAAATATTTCTGGCCATTTGCTCTTATTGTACCAATCACATTTCTAATTTCTCCCAGGCTCTTCTAAGAAAATGATTTAACACACAGTGCAGATCTTCCATGTAAAAAGGACCAGAATTTTTTAATTATAGTCATTTCAAAGGATCTAATAGCAATAAGGCTCCCATAAATGTTCAGAATCTAACAAGCTTCATAGCACTTTGCAAGGAGTAGCAATCATTCAGCAGAAATGTTCGAATGCCCTTTCTTCCCTTTCTCTATTTCCCAGCAAGCATCCCAGGAGAATCATGAGTTTTAAATTTGCTCAGGCATGAAGGGATTGTGCTCCCCTTGAGCCTTTGTATTATGATAATGCATACATAAAGGTAAGTTTTATTAATTGGAGATCTACCCACAGGGGTTACTGCAACAAAGGAGGCAGGGGAAAGGGAACAGAATGGAAGAAGGAATGACCCTGCTGTGCAAAGATTCCAAGATCCAAAATTCAATCCTGATATACTCCCCTTTGAGCCTGCACCTCTTCACTCGTGCACTGATTTAATGTGAACTGTTCCAGGCAGCACTAACTTTTTACAACTCACTCCAATTTATCGTCTTTTTTGAAAAATCAATACTCTAAGCTCACCTTTGTACTTATCTTAAGAATTGCTCCCAGGCAAGATTGGAATTCATTACTGTAGCCTTTGCATAAAAGTACTGTGAGTTCATGCTCCGTACCTTCCTAATAGCTCCCTCTGCCTTCTTAACACCAGGAGCACAGATGTGATAGATTTCTCAGTATTTTCCTCATTGCTGTCAAATTACACCGTATTTCACTCCTTCTTATTTGTGTCCTGTATCTGTGACTCCCTTCATTATTGCTTTCTTCTTAGATCCTTCCACATTTTAACAGCTGAGGGGTATAGCAGGAAGTTTTGATGGTGCCAGACTCCTCCTCCCACGCACAAACACGAGTAACCTGTTGCACAGCCTTCCCCCCATCCCCAAAGATTCCCAGCTGTAGAGGTGAGCTCCTGCACTTTGGGAAACAAAAGCCTACATGACAAATGCCTTCTTGCTTTCATATCAGCTAACCAGGCTTTAGAGGGAAGGAAGAAAATAAAACGTGGTGTCAAAGCTGCTCTCCTGCTCCATCACTCACCCGCTCCAAGAGCCAGCAAACTCGTGCTTTGAAGACAATCTGTGAGCTCTGATTTTTTAGGGGGAATGTCATTGTGAAAATGCTCCATATTCACCAGAGTAAATTAAAAAGGCACCTGCATGGAGCAGATTGACCTAATTATGCTGTCACGGATTTGTAGCGGTTTCAAGCGAGACACCCAGAGAGCCCCTCAGGGCAGAGGCCGGTCCAAAGACAGTAAATTCTGCAAAGAGCCCTGTCATGTACCAGCACACTTGAAGAGGGGAGAAGGAAACAACTGGCATAGGTTGGGGACATACAAATAAGCCTTCAGACATATTTGGACAGGTTAGATATGCTCATTAGGCGGCAGGAAAAAATTGCGCTTTAAGGGAAAATAAGCAGGTTTGGTAACTTCTAATAGCTAAATTCAGGGTTATGTTGAGAAATCACATCAATAACAAAATTCCTTCTAAACAAAGACTACTTGTCTCAAATTGTAGTTTGGTATGAAAAGCTAAAGTGTGGCATTCGGGCAAAGCTGAAAGAAAATTTGTTTCCAGTTTCAGCCACCAAACATAAAAAACCCCATTACTTGCTTGGATCTTCTGTTGTCCTATAGAAGTCAAAATATCAAATATTCTACAAAGATCTCTTTATACCTTATTTCATATCAATTCAACAGAACAGCAAATAGCATGACCAATAAAACCAAATGCTTTAAAGTTTCTGCAGCTTTTTGGGTTATTGCTTCTGCCTCTGATACTTAGGCAGAGCCCTTTCACAGTTAAAAATTTAAACACTTAAGGGGCTCTTCCCTCTGTTTTCTGCTGGAGACTCACTCTCTTTTGAGCTAAAGGGCACAAGCAGAGTGTAGCTAAAATAAACATCGTAGGATCTGATAGCTGACAGCTGTAGTTTTTAAGATGAGGTTTGACAGGCATTGGGAAAGGCATACAGTGACTTCAGGAAATTCAAGCAGAATCAAAGGAGGCATGAAATGGGCCTCGCTCTTCCCTCCTGCTCTGTGCCTGGCCCATATGTTCTGGGTATTCCCAAAACTGGCTCCGAGCAGAGAATGCTCTGAGCAGCCAACAATGTTTGTTCATCAATCTACAGAAAAGGGAACTGGGCACTTTACAGATCCCTGCTTTGCAGGAACTGAGCAGGCTTGGTGCCCTCCCTCCATCGTGTTCTTAGGGCATTCTGTGCCTTGGAAATAAACTCCATATTGTACAGCATATGAGGGCTGGTAAATAAATCTGACAGCAGCAAGCAGAGCTTGAATCAGGGGTGTCTGTCTCATTCCACTATCAGCCTGGCAAAGACAGTGTTTTTCATGTCACGCTCACACACATTTGTCTCAATGGCATCTGAGCCCCCTGCTCTCCTGTACATTCACCAGGTCACAAAGCAAAGTCTTTGTATTCAGCCTCATGTCTCCATTGAGCAACACCCTCCTCATCCAGCTGGAATAGAATCATTCACAAGTTTTCATCAAGCCCTCCCACTCCTGCCACACATCAGACAAAGAATAATTTATTAACAAAGGATTTGCATACTTGATATCTCCTCAGGTAGCTCCAACCCCGCTGGCCCTCTGAGTTACCTCAGTGCTTCAGCAGAAAACAATAAGAACATTCCATTTCCTAACCTGACAAGTAAGGGCAAATTGACTTAGAAAGTTTAATTACTTTAAAAAAACCACAAAACTTATGGCATTGGTTGCCATGACAACACATTCTCATTAGATGGCTCAGAAATGGCAGTATTGAAGAAACAGCCTGGCTTTGTAACTGCTAGTCCCACAATAAAATATGATTATTAACTGTAAATGCTTTTTTCCTGTTTAGAACTACAAATGCAACAGCCAGGGATTGCTTTTGCCTGTACTGCTACGGAAATTTGTGTGCTTATACTCCTGTGAGCTGCTGCTGAGGCAGTGGGAAACAACACACTCTGTTTGTGTAGCATATGACAAAAATGATGGGTGGGTTTGGGGAATTGAGAACAGCTCACCATTGTACAAAGTTTGATTACTCAGAGAAATATTCATATGAACGTCCTGGTATCAGTCTTTTCTTAAAGCTTGCTTGAAACAGTCCAGGGACTGCAAATGCTTTAGGGAGGGAAGTGGTAAAGCAAACCAAGCACTGAATAGACAGCCTGGAGCACAACAAGTTGTTGCCAAAGGAGAAGGCAAGGTCCAATCTTCTGCTCTCATGAATGTGGAAACCTCACTTTCTTCTCCAAGTTGCCCTCTCTTTCTGGCTCTTCACATTCCTTATCTCCTTTTCTCTCAGGAATAAAGCTCAGGTTAAAAAATGGATCCTGGAATAATCATCTTGGAAACCACGGGCAAAGTGATGCACTGTCTGAACATAAGCACTTCCTTGTTTAAATATTTTATCATTTAATTATTAATACAATTTTTTAGAGTGGAAAAATCCTACAGTTCTTCTTCCATCATCTCAGCTCTGCCCTTCAACAAACTTGATAGGTATACATGAAGTATAACTCAATTTTCCCTTTCCTTTTCATCTCCCCTCCCCGTCCCCCAGTATCCAGCTGGTATATTTTTTCTGGCTTAAATTAGGTCTTAATTCATGCCACCTAACCCTTGTTTACTCCAGAACATTTAAGTTTAAGGAAACTTTCCAGGTGATAATAACCAAGGTGAGAAATGAGTTCTTTAATAGCATCTGTGCTACTTTTTCTTAGAACAATAGCAAAAGAAAACCAAGAATAGATCTGAGCTGCAAAAACCAAAATAGAGGTTCTCTCAGTAACAGTATTTTCTGCAAAACAGTTTCAGAAGAAAAGACATATTTATGTTAAGTGAAATAAAATATATTTTTAGCTTTCTAAATTATATATTTTTATATGATATAGTGGGGAAACAGAATTTTCTTCCTTAGTCTTGATAATATAAAAAGATAAAAACTAACTTAACTAATATGTTTATTATTAATTAAGTCCTCTCTTTCAACTAATGTTTCCCAAAATGATATTTTGCTGTTAAGAATTCATCTGGTAATGCTGACACCTTGCCCTTATCAAACAACACATTGGGACTTAACACAGCTGAAAGATCTTCCCTTGCTGTTATCCCTAAACATTTGTATTGTAACAACCAAATGAAAGAACGTATGTATAATGAATATATGGCACAAGCTTCCCCCCAGCCTCCAGAAGTGCAAAACACAGCATTTTATGGGGATTTTTTTTAGCTTCTCCATTTTTATTCCAAAGTCTTTAAATTACTTCACAAATTATATGCATTTTCCTCACTTTACTGTCGATATACACCACGAAAAAGTAGGACAAGGTTAAGGAGTAGTTTTTCACAGGACCTGGTAACTTGAGCCTGTCTAATGGCATAAACAAAGTGATGAGTGGACTGAAATTGCTAGAACCCAGCATGCAGTTTCTGCAGCACAGAGCAGCTATTCCAGTGCAATTTGTGCTTGGCTTCTGCCAACTGCTGCTCCTCACGGAGGGGCTGCAGTCACTGCTGTGCCAAATCAGCACCAAAGCAGCCCATTTGCACCAGTGGGGAAAGGCACTGGCACTATTTCTGTATTGTTAACATTCTGCTGCAATGAGCTGCTTAAAGGAAGATTGATGCATCAACCTCCTTTTGGGCTGATTTGCAGGGAATAAATCGTCTCCCATCAGCTGGAGCAGTGCCAACAGAGCACAGCAAAGTACAGTCCCAGCAGCCACCACTCCTCAGCAGCTTTCCATCAGCCAACACCTCTTTAAACTCCCTTTAAGTTATTCATACAGGGTTTGACAACTGGTGTCTGTGCCAGGCAAAGAGCAGGTGTGCTCAGACGTGGTGTGGTGCTTTCACACTCCTTCTCACCTCTGTTGCTCACCTGGGCTGACCAGTGCTAGGTCACAGTGGCATATGGACCATGCCTGACATTCCTCTCCTGGAAATCAGTGTGGATGGTATTAAGAACCTATCCAGAATGCTGTAATAACTTGCAGAGCAACTCGGGAGATGGAAAGAAGAAAAGGAAAATATGTGGGGGTCACAGCTGGGTATCAGAGCTGGGCCACCCAGAGGTCAGGCAGGTCCCTTGCCCGAAGGAGCCCACGAGGGAAAGTTTACAAGCACAGTTCAAACACAACAAAGTAAACAGTGGAATTGTGAGACTGGGATTTCAACGAAAACCTGTCAGGGCCCTTTTTCAGCTGTTAATGCTTCCAGGTGTGGAAATAATTGAGAAATTTTATGGCCTATTGTTTAAATATAAAATCTGGATTGTTCATAACAATTTGTAAAATTACAGAGCAGAAGAAAGTAATATTTGGTTTAACATTAAACAACTGGAAGAAAAAACGCCCTAAATTTTATTGTACAGATTTTGCTCATTGAGGTCATCAAGATCCTTCAGCTTCTTCTAAAGGAAAAAACCCATTACTTGCAGCTGAGTACCGAGGTTTGGAAGCACAAGTTTTGCTTTTGTTCTGCCAATATATTTCTGAAAAGCTCTAAGAGAGCATGCCTGCAGGTGAGGATTTTGCAAGTAAACAACATAAACATTTTCAAGCATCTTTCAAAAGCTGACCTGGGAATCCTAGTGGTAAGAACACATTCAAGGTATAAAGTTATCCCCCATATTAATGGTCCTGAAATATTCTCCACTATCGATTTGGAAAGAAAAATCCTAACAGTGTATACAACAGCAACGTGAGATTTCCTGTGGAAGGCATTACTCTCCTATTTGTCATCCAGCATTCAGAAGAAACCTCTTTGGGTTTTGCTTTTTATGAAGACTAGGAAAGAGCTTGTCATACCAGCACAGTGCAGAAAACACAAATGGATATCGGATTGTTCCTTTAATGCAAAGGATGAGCAGATAGTCATGCAATATTTATCACTGAAGGGCAGAGGAAGCAATCAATAATGGTTTCCCATGTGGGCCATTTTTCTCATCACTTTATAGAACAAATCCAGGTCTCTGAATATGTGAAGCATGGAAAAAACTCACCCCTGCAGTCAAGGCCATTGTTAAGACTCATCTGCTTCTACTGCCCTGCTTTCCAGTCTGAACTCTTGCACTGGTTTTTATTTTGCCCAGCAGATATCATTTACCCTGAAGCAGAGCCATGTACAGGCTTCCGAATTCCACCAGTAAAAAGGCTTGTGTAGAAAAAGATATCAGTGCTCAATAGCTTGGGTTAAAAAAGAGAAAACCAAACCTGAACAAACAAAAAAAACCCACCTAAACCTTGACTTGCAAGTTGGGAATAGTCAGTCTTTCTTACCTACATTAATCTCCTTACCTTCTACTTCTGATCCTTTCTCTACTTCCTTTCCTTCTCAAATCCAGGTAGAGTTATTCCCGGTGCTAACAAAATTTACCAGCTTCAGCTAATTATTCCAAATATAAAACAGGGGAAAGGAAGATCTAGGAAAGGAGATGAAAACACCTAAACAGGAACAATAAGAAGTAATTATCTTTCATATTTATTTAATGACTGGGATCCTTAAAGAACCGGAATTGATTTGTATGGGTTTTATAATATGTACTGTACTTTTAAAAAGAAAATCAAATAAAGAAGTTATCACATAATTTGAACATAAGTCTTAATGATAAGTCATTAAGAAAAATGCCATCCAAGAGCAGTTCATTTTTTGACAGCTACAGGAAAGGAGAGAGAAATCCAGGCTGCCTGCAGTTCAACAAACAGTTGCTCTCACCCTCAGAATGTGTATCAAACCAAACCCTCGGGTTTCAGAGTTTAGCAAAATCTCTAGCTTTTCTTAACTCATGAAAAATAACATTTGGCAAAATGTCATAAGTTTGCTTTATACAGCTGTTTTGAGGACTGCAACAATAAAGGTATTTTCTTGAAGTGTCAATTTAATTAATTTCACAGTTCTTCTCATACTTTCCCTTATTGCCAGCAGCCTTTGTACTTGAGCAAACACTGAACTCCTAGAATGGAAAAACTGTTAATTTTTATAGTTTTTAAAGAAGCGAGTAAGCAAACTTTCATTTCAAAAGCTTAAAAAAAAGACTGGCATTATTTTTCACTCACATGCATGAGCCTAATCTAGTTTGATCACAGCTCAAGAAATTTTCAGGTCTGAACAATACATCTAACACCTTGACTCAAAAAGGATCTTCTTGTCAGCATTTTCTTCTGTTTGCGTGGTCAAGGTGAGGACAAAGCCTGTTTCCCTGAACCCGCTTTCTTTTCCTGTGATTAAATGCAACACTGCACAGGAAGAAAGTGGAGTGGAAAAGAGCAGGTACCTGACCGCACATCATTACACAGCCCTTTCAGGAGGCAGGCAATGTCCAGCAGTCACCCCCTCCAAAACGACCACCGTGAGCTTTGACTCTGCTGCTCCAGAGCCCACGGGACTCAAAACCCACACAGTCACTCCTGAGCAAACCTTTTTGCTCCTTACTGCGCCTCCAACGCACCATGGAAAAAACCCAGCCTGCAATCTTGTTACAACTGGAATTATCTTTAGCACAGTAAGCTGAAGTCATTATTTATTTATGCCCTGGCAGTGTAGGTGGATAATTAGCACATAATTTGAGGTTTCCTAGGCATGACAGCCTGCTCTGATAGCTGCCCCTGGTCCTGATTAAATCTCTGCCTCAGATCTCCCAGCAGCACCTCATGTGAGAAAATTCCAGGCTCTGCCAGTATCAGGTTGCTGTCTTGAAGTTTGAAACCATCATGAGTGTTTGGGGAAAGGGAAAAATTTTAGGATGAATTTTATTTTACACAGATTTCTGTGACTAAAGGTTGCTTGGCATCCAAGGAACCTGTAAGAACATGGATGTGACTGCAGGAGAACCAAAGGGATATTACACCTGAGACTTTAAAATAGCATTGGGAACAGAGACATGCACAGGCTTTGGAAAGGAAAAAAGTGTATCTGAGTGCTAGAAAAAGAAAAGGGACATCAGTGCATGAAGTGTATTAAGACTGCTCTAGCCCACACCCATGGAGACTACACAGGAGCTGTTACGATGAACCCAGTCCGTGCCCACATTTTCTGCCTCCAGCCCTGCAGTGCCCGGCTTCCCAAGGGTCCTGATCTGAGCAGAGGCCATTGCCGGGCTCTGTGGGGCCAGCTCTGCCTCCAGGGCTGGACAGGCTGGGCAGGATCCTCCAGTTTTCCCAGTGAGCAGCTCAGAGCATCCCTGAGCCTCCTCACGGACACCAGCCAGGTGTTGGATGCGGACGGCGCTCACTGATGCTGCCCCTTTGGGGGGTGTATGAAGGATTGTTCCTCCAGCCCCCCAGGAAAAGACCTATATCCCAAATGGCTGAGCTCTGAGGTCCTGGGAGCTCCTGCTCTCCTGGCCCTCCTCCAAGTCCCCTGGTGGGACCTGTTCCAGGCCTCCATCCCGCAGGTGGCAGCTGTCGGGGGGCAGCTGCAGCACACCGACCTCCCCATCACAGGGACATGGGGACACGGTGACATGGCCGTGTCCCAGCTGAGCGCTGAGTGTCCCAGGCAGGACACGGCCCCTCCGCAGGGAGGAGAAGGCCTTGGCGGCCGCTTGCTGGAGCCCGGCTCACTGAGGGCTCGTGCTGTGGGGTTCCCCCCATGCCCCCAGACCTTGGGGTACAGCTCTGTGTGCCCACCTGTCCCCCCACCCCAGGGCAGCAGGCTGGCAGCTGAGCCTGGGGTTAACGAGGTGGCACTTGTGCCCATGGTGGCAGCGCTGGTTTTGCCCGCGGCACCCGGACTCGATCACTCATCCTGAGATCGGCAGGTTTTCTACGCGCTGCTGGGAAAGGTCACGGCTCTCTGGAGGCTGCACTGCTGTCCCCTTCATCCCTGAGCCACAAAATGCCACTTAGCTGAGCGGCCTCGGGCAACAAATTAAAACCAGTGGGATAAAATGGACCAGCATCTCAGATGCAAGCAGTGGGGGTTCTGTGCAGATATTTATTTGAGGCTTTCCTGCTCCCATAAAATACCTGAGTCCTTACTGATTCTTTCTCCATGCTGCTGCTCCTCTCTTGTTCCCATTTTCTTACTGATGGCGCTTTGCCTGACAGCACAGGAATAAATGACGGCAGAGCCCAGCCCAGGGGCTGCCTGGGTCCCCAAATTTCTGTGGCTCACCAAGTCAGAATTCCAGCCCCGTGAGCCCTCCTGAGTGCCAGGTGATGAGCATTCAAGGAGAAGGAGAATCTGACCCCCATTTCATGCTCAAAACAATGAGGAAAAGAGGTGTCTGGCCACAGCTCACGCTGTTAGGCTCCAGGGGAGATTACTACTATTTTTAAAAAATCTCTTCAGAGTGTATTTGGACATGTCCAGAAGTGGAAGTGGAAGGTAGCTGTGTTATTTATCTGAGATCTCCCAGGTCTCACACACAGGCTTTTCCTGAGCATCCTCACAGCACAGGAGATGCAGGACAGCCGCCCTCACCTTCTCTGTGTCCCAGTCTTGCTCACACAGGAACCAAAGAGCTGGCCTTGGGTACCACCGAGGGACAGAGGGATCCTGGCAAGTACATTTCCTAAATCCCTCTGTGGATATAGATATGATAAAGGCACCCTTGACAAATACTGTCTTCTGGAGGCCAGTCCAATACCTCAGTCCATAGATGCTGAATGGATATCACCCCAAATTCCCATCCCAAAATATTACCTCTCGACATCTTAATAAACACACTTTTTTTCTTTCCTTGGACTGACCTCTTATTACATTTCAGGGGGTAGCTTGCAGTGGACAGGTTCATTTGCTAATACATGAATCATTATTGCTTTGAGCCTCTGAGCTAGCATTTTTATGAGCATATTTCAAAATGTATTTGATTGCTGTTAGAAATCATTTCAGTTCACGCTCGACAACCAGGCCAACCTAAGCCAATATGCTCTGCCTGGCACTGTGGAAGGATGTTGTGAGAATTTAATTACTAACTGCAAGTTACTGTGCATATGGCGAATTTTAAATGTACTGTTTTTTTTCTTTTTTTTTTTTTGCCTCCAAGATAAAACCACCCAGTTGTTTAACTCCAGCTTATTAAGATTTCTATCTAGCATTTCTGATAAAATTGTTTCAGATTGTACACCCTACAGAGAACAGCATGCTGCCTTTTCCTACCCACGAGCTCCTTGTAGGCCATAAATGCCATCCAAGCCAAAGTGAGTCCTCTTTGCCCTTCTGTAAGCCTGAGCTGAATGTTAGAGATTAGATTTACTTCATTGCCTTCATGTAAGAAAGCTTTTGGAAAAACATTTGTTTTATGTGATAAGGTACAAAAAACCATCACTAGAAGAGAACTTCTTAGTTCTGGCAGCAAGAGATTCACCTTGAGCAATGAAGGGAGGGAGGGAGGGAGGGAGAGAGAGAGGGATGGATGGATGGATGGATGGATGGAGGAGGTGTAGACTGTAAAAACACACTTAGAATAGTTTTTGCTTGTCATCTCCTTTTCCACTATTATGATGGTGTTGATGCTCTTCTACTGTTTGGCCTCTGTGTGCCACGAAAGCTCTGTGATGTGTGTCACACTGATATTTACACACCAAGTAAGTCAGAACCTTATCTTGGATCATATTTCATCAGCACATTAACAAGAAGAGGAGAAGTAGTTTTTAGAATGTCTCATTAATATATAGATGGTATGTATATACAGCACATTAAACCTACAGGTTTTCATGAAGTCCTCAGGCTTGGCACAAATTAACTGATTTGGGAGCCTCACTTTTCTAAGCAGTCAGCATTGTTCTACTTAAGCTGAATCTTCAGCTGGTGGATGAAAGAACAACTCTGTGAGACATGATGCTGTGTGCATTTGCCTCAGACTAAATTTATCACCCATGAATTTATCAATGCATTTCAAAGGAAAAGAAAGAAAAACAGCGTAAAGGTCCACTGTTTTGACTTGTGCTCAGGCAAAGAAATAAAAAATTTACTTCAAAAACATTAGAATTGTAAGGTCTTGAATAGGTTTTATAGTTACCCAGAGTCATAAAGAAGGAGAAAAGCCTTGTGTGACCCTGGCCTGATGGCTGGGAAAAAAGGTCTCTGATTCAGACTTAAGAAAGGTGATTTGGCTCCAGGATCAAAACGTGAAGCAGGCCTCTAAGAGATGAAAAGTGTTGTGACTTTTTTTTCCAACAAGGCTGAACACAAACCAAATCCCTCACTGACCCTCAGGAGCCCACTGAAGCTTTGAACTTCATTTCTTTTCAGAAAAAGAAGGTACAATGCAGTATCCTGGGCCTCAGTATTATGATAGCTTGAGACTGTGAGAGAAAAACATGGCTTGGACATGCTAGGATGTATTCTGAGTATTTTAAACAAAAACTCCAACAGGATTATCATTCCAAATGTACCTTTCCAAAGAACAAGGAAAAACATTTTCAAAATACCAGTGCCACTTTAGTAAGCCTACACTCTGCTCTCAAGAGTGACTCAAAATGACTTACATCATCTAAAAAAAGAAAATGTGCAGCAAAAGTTATTTAGGTTCAGATCCACAAAAATATTTAACTACTTACTTGGGGTGAGTTGGACCTCAGCTGATCTCCTTGACTTGCATTTGCACCCTTGATGCAGATTATGATCTCATAACTCTCCCTTTGGCTAGCAAAACCAGAACATCCAGGGTCTGCCTAGCCTTGACCTCCTGTGCAGGGTGAGAGCAGCCAGGTCAGCACCTCACCCAGAATCATCCTGAGTAGCCCCAACATCTTGCTAATTCCTTTTTAGTAGAAAACAATCAGCTTTGCAATGAAATGAGCAGTTTCTTCAGTTTAAACACATGGTTTTGGTGTTTAATTTCCTCCTTTTTGATGATAGGTGGCACCAGCTTCTGCTCAGAATGCCTGTGCTTGAAGTACACGGAGAATTTCAATAGGTTTTGGCAAATGTTTCACTGCTAACACACTGCAGCACTGACCGGTGTGTTTGGGAGCTCTGTCAACAGATTAAGCAGAAGTCACTGTAATAAACTGCAAAAGCAGAAAAATCTTTCCTGAATCCTGATTATAATCTCTTTACTAAAGCTCAGTTATTCATGTAAAGAACCCAGGGCCTTATCACCAGGTGAATTGCTGTGTGTCAGTTCAGCCTTTCCAGGTCGGACAGTGCAGCTCAGTCTTTCTTTAACTCCCTCTTTTCCCGTTCAAGGGAATCCCGATGTGCCTTGCCCTTCCTTTCCCATCCCATTATTGTAACTCTGAGCTCCTCAAGAACTTTTTCTGCCAGCTGGGCCCACCCAAAGAGCCATCTTACAGCCTGCACTGTCAGCAAGACAGAGGACATTAGGAAGCCCTGCTTGGCTTTTCTAAAATAAATAATGTTGCACTCATGGTCTTATGAATGTTAATCACTTTGCTGGTTGCAGCTTTACCCCTAAGTTCTGTAAATGACAGAATTTTGTTAGTTAGAAGGCTCTTTTTTTCCAGTGCAGATCATCATCATCAGTAACACACCTTAAAGAAGATATAAATGAGGGATAATTGTTGATAGAAAAAGACGAAGCCTAAAAGGAAAATTGTAGGATATGGTTAAGCAGTAAAAGTGAGCTTATGATAAGAAGAATGAAGTACAGAAAATCCTTGCACTAAATTTGCATGAGTTTTGTTTACTGGTTTTTGTGATTATAGTTAGTTTTTGACACTGAAATAAACTCTTGGATTAATTCACAGGTTAGGAATATTTCATAAATTCTAGCATAAACAAAGGGGGTTTTGTTTGCTTGTTTGCTTTTACCTCAACATTACAGACAGGAAAATACCCTTGTCCTTGTTTCCTTGCTTTAAATTCCAGTAATGAGTCAGGATGCAAAGGCAAGTCTAACTAATAAGGGTGCTCAACTACATTACAGTAACGACAGCCAAAACAAAACAAAACAACAACCAACCAATTATAGGCTGAAAAATCATTATCACTGCCACTCAGTGCTCAGTTACAGGCACATATTAATGATTCACAGTTGATTCATGAAGATTTATTGAACAAAAGGGTGACTACATCCACACAATACATTCTTCACAGTGAAAAATCTGATGCTTAGGATAACTTCCACAGTACAAACGTTGTCAGATGTAGAAGTGCTGACAAAGTATTTATACAAACCTAATTTGGCTGGGTATGATTCACAAAACATTCGTTCTGGCAAGCATATGGTACCTTTAAAGGTGATTTTTCTCCTTCCAAGAAATGCTGGCTTAATGACAAGAGGAAGTTGGGTCTACAGAATGCCTTGACTTGAAACAGAGCAGCGTTTCTACAGAGAGTCCTCAGCGTGGAGTTACAAAGAAATGCGAAAGAACGCACAGACTGATCCTGGGGATGGAGCCAAGGCTGTGTCAGGCCATTCCTTCTGAGGCTGGTGGCATTGTCACCCACCTCAAGACTACAGCCAACCCTGTCTCCTCTGGAAAACCAAGGAATCAATGGCTGCTCTTCCACTCAGGCAGTCACTGTCCTTGCAGACATGGGGAAGGAAGAAGCTTGGGCACTCAGGTGTCACCCAGTTAATCCAGCTGAAGCACAGGGGTGCAAGGGTGTCAGGAACATGGCCACGTGTCCCACCCTGGTCACTCGGCTGTAACCCCGGGTGCCCCACAGCCTCATCCCAGCAGGAGCAGCAGGGCAGGGAGGAATGAAAGAAGAGGTTGGATCCTTTCTCAGATGCTCTGCTCTCCTTGATCACAAATTGCAAACTTTGTCATACACACTGGAGAAACAGCCTGGCTGAGATCCAAAATCAATGTTAAAACCAGCAATGTATGTTTTATACCACTGAGCAGCTCAGGAACCCGATGGGTTCTCACCCTGCTATCACCCAGCACAAGAAATGACACAGAGCATCTGCTTGTGCAGTTACAAAGTTGTTTGCTGGTGACACAAAAAAAGCATGACAGTCAGTTCAGAAATATATTTTAAAACAGGATGACAGAGGTCAAACTGAGAAGGGTGCTAAAAAAGAGTTGGCAGCAGTTATTCACAGCTTTTCACCATAAGAGAACTATAGGGCATCCTATGGAATGAGAGGCTGTGGTACTGACTCGCAGCAATTGTGGTATTTATTACAGCAGGAAGGTGTGATACCCAGAGCTCTGAGTGGATTGGATACACACAGGCCCACTGTCCTCATTAAACCTCACGGTTGGGTTGGTGTGTAGAGCCTCAGGCTTGGGAAGGCCTTACCTTGAGAAATTAGGGGGAGATATATGCTGAAAGGATTATTCTACATTTTCCCTGCGTCCTGTTTCATTCTTCCAAACACCAGTTATTGACTGTTTTCAGTGGTGAGATGCTGGGCTATGTAGATGACAGCAGTCTGTGCTGTTATCAACCCAGTTTTGGATGTGCACCCTCAGGGCCAAGTCTCTTACAGGTGTGTGGTGACTACCTTTCAGAACTGCTTATGTGCAATTTAAATTT
Organism: Callaeas wilsoni; assembly: GCA_013398955.1. Taxonomy (NCBI): domain Eukaryota; kingdom Metazoa; phylum Chordata; class Aves; order Passeriformes; family Callaeidae; genus Callaeas; species Callaeas wilsoni. The sequence goes on along the minus strand of VWPU01009924.1, from coordinate 131,318 downwards.
TCACATGCACATACACTTTTCTATTCTGGTTTTCTTTTGTGTGAATATTTGAATTTTAATACACGTGTCCAAATGTACAATGATAAAACATGCAGCTCATGTCAGCAGTAAAATGCATAGTAATTTATTAACTTTTCCAGTGTGAATACAAATTGATTTGAGGATGTGCCACTTAAAGAAAAATTATTTGCAGTCACAACTTGCATTCTAGTTGCTGCATTTTTTTTAAAATTAAACATTACAAAGAGTTTGAAAACTGCACACTTGTTGATGGCCAATAGGAAACTCTAATACTATGAAAAGTAATCAGTGCTTCTATAGGTCTTTGAAGACACTCTTGATTCAGAAATTGTTTTTCAAAAGCAGGTTGCCATATATTCTTTCACTGGGTAAGCATTCTTGGCCAAAACCCATTGTTTTTATTTAGGACAACCCCTGAACTCAATACCTTTTAGTTACATGTCATTAATGCTTTTGTAATGTAAGTCAGTGTATTTTGTGAAGCCATTCTGAAATCCTCGATGATGTACTAAAGAGGTCACTGTAGATTGGGATTCTTTCCAAAGAGCATTTTTGCATATTAAGTTTACTGTGGTGGCATCCAGATCTAGAGACATGTGAAGACCTGATCATTCCTTGTTTTCTGTCCAGCCTGTTAGCTAGATCTTCTAATTGCAATACCGTCTTTTATCTGTGGTATGACCTTTACCATTGACTTTGATCAGCACTAAGAAGCAGGCAGTCAAAATAACAGCAGGCAAAAATAGAACATCATTGTTAGAAACACCTTCAATCAAGTAAATTCTGGTAGTTGTTTACCCTCCCAAAGCCTCTCATGAAAAACCAAAGGTATTCGTGTCCTAATTGAATAAAAGTATGCCAAAATTCCTCTGAACTACAACTTCTATTGCAGTTCTTCTTACAGCCCAACTCCCTGGATCCTGAAACAGGCCATAATGCACTTTTGTATGGCTGTTAATGAACCATTTCAAATGAATACTGGATACTGAAGGAATTACATGCTGTGTAATTGATCTAAAGAACAGATTAGGACTGGTGCTATTTCATTAAATCTTATTAGCTCTGGCTTAAGTACTTAAAATTGCAGCTGTCCTGTGTCAGATAGATTACACCCCTCGTCACATGGCAAGGGAGGTTTTCATCTACTAGATCACAGTTTTTAAAAAGGAGCAGGCTGATGAAAAGGAATATAAATGAAGGGCCGTGAAGGCTTCATCTTCAGACACACTGAGCCCCAAATTATTCATTCAACTGAGAGAAACAGTTTAACACTTTAAAAATATGTATGAAGACCTGTTGTTTGTTTCCATGTTTTGGTCTTAGATCACTTCTATGGAAACTGAGTTTGTTTTTTTGCATGTGGAACAGCTCTGAAGAGTTCTGGTGGGTGAGCACAACAGAGACCTTTTATGATTGCAAGGGAATCCAGCTGGTCCTTCCAAAACAACAACATTTTCTCTTGCTTCCTTCCCACTGGAGCTTAGCATGCCTCAGGAACCAGATAGCCAGTACAGCCAGAGGACAGTTCTGGCTGAGGAATGAATAGATTCAACCAAACCAAAATTAAATTCAGCTTGGAAAACAGTTTGTAGCTCTCAAAGGAGAAAGGGCTTTTTATTACCATAGGACTCAAACTAATTTTTAAGGACCCTGACATGGTTAGAAAAGCATATTTTTTCTGGCTTGCCTTTGACAACAGTGTGCTAGACTTGATGGTCTTTCTTACCTTCTATTCTTTTGTCCTGTGACCTAGTATTTAGCTCCATAATCTCCTAAATCAAACAAAATAGCATAGAAAGCCTTTGATCTGAATTTTCTCTACAAGGCATATTACACTACACTGAATACTTTCATGAGATCTAGAATGCTGCACTGTGGGAAACAAGACTGAAAATTTGAACACCATTAAGCAGGATTTCAGATTATACTAAGGGGTGAAATACTGACAAAAGAACCATAGACCTTGGTTAAAACAGATAATACTCAAGGCTTTTTTTATTATTATTCCTTTGATGAGAGAATATTTAAGACCCTCTCACATGCAGAGTCACCATGTTAATACCACAGCCAAAGCAGTGGTTCATACAGATAAAGACTAAAGTAAAATTAATCCAACAGATGTGTTTTCCAAATATACGAAATTGTTCCAGCAAGACTTTAAAAAATGACAATCAAATAAAATATCAACTCCACCTTTTAAGAGTTATCTCCTTTCTTTTATATTATTATGTAAATCTCAAAGCCATTTATCTACCACAAAAACCTGTTTTCCTTCTTATACCCGAAGTCTGGTTCTTGCAAGCCTCCTGCAGCTGGTGGCCTTGGCACTCAAACCTGCCAGGACTGACCACTCTCAGACAGTGTGGCCACAGTCAAATGCTCTGCACTGAGTGGCAAAATTCCAGGACAACCAATTCTCCTTCATCATGCTGGTGTCAGAGTGAAGGTTTGAAACCTGCCTTGAAATCTTTGCCAGCAAGCACAGATCTATCCGGTCCTCTCAGCTTCAAAGCTCCTAAACTGCACATGCAAGACTCCTTTTAGGAGAGTAGAATTAAACCCTGGCATTCCTCTAAATATTCAGCTTTCCTTTTTCATTTACCCAGGGTTTGAAAAGCTTGCTGCCCCGCTGCTAACCAAGGATCAAATGTAGATTGCTAATTTAAGACAAGGGAAAAAAAAGGGAAAAAGAAAGCACATGGCATATTTGCTTCTGTTCAGTACTGTAACTTTATACTCTAATAGGTATTTACTAGTCACACTGATATATAATTAATTTCCACTTCTAGCCATGTTCATATGAAATAGTTAGCACTTACTCACCGGAAAGACTAAAAATAGGTGTGAATTACCTGTTACACCCCCAAAATCTCACCTGGCAAAACCATTTTTTCCTTCTTTTGCATTTTCACCTCCCTCAAGGAGTAAAACTCCATCAGAGCAAACAAAAGGAGAACACGGCTTTCACATAATTTAAAAGGTGGAAATTGTATTTGAAGAGAGAAGATGAAAACTCACTTACAAACTCACTCCTGTGCAAAGCCTTCAACACCTGCTCCATAGATGGTAAATACAATTTTAAATTGCCTGATAGGTTAACATAAGGAGGTTAAATGCAGGGCAGCTGTTCCCAATCTATATTTAGCCTGAAGTTTCCTACCTGTTTTGGACCTGCAGGAAGGCTTGAAAACTGAGATTGTCTGTGATTTTATATAGTATTGCTTGATTTATTAAAGATGCTATTCTCCCTGCAGGTCTTATTACACTGTTCGAAAGATTTTGTTCAACTTACATAAATGTGGAATTTTAAGCATTTTTGTATCCAAAATCTCACCCAGAATTACTCTTTTGTATATGTTCATGTGTAACCTGCTCCATGAGACATGAATAAAGATCAGCAATTAGCCACAAGTAAACTCCAGGAGAATTGGCTTTGTATTGCCTCTTGCACACTCTACTACAAGAATAAAATTCAGGCAAAATATAGTGATATGCTTTCTAGATACTAACCAAGAGTTGACAAGAACTGATGGATTTTGCATGTTAGAAGTAAATATTTTATTACATATCATGCCCTTGAAAAATTAACTTTGTTTCCATTCAGTTTTGTTCAGCATGCCTTGAAATAGGAATGGCAAAAGTTATTCAAGGAACAGATCACCAAGATTCACAGTACCACAGTGACTGCAATTACCTATTTTCCTGGCTCAGCAAAACAAAACAATTTTTTAAAAAAATAACTATAAAATATTAAACAGTGAAAGTCACAGATACCATCTGTGTCTGAAATCATCTGTACCGAAAAGCTGTGTGCCACGGACCCACATCCAAAACCTGCTGATGACAGTGGCCATCAATTTTGACAGCCTTTTGGATAAGACCTTGTCACTGCTCTGCCCATATGCATGGATCCTGCATGAACCACTGGATACATTATTGAATTAAGGTTCACAAAGATGCCGCCAATGGGTCAGCTACAGTAAAATATTTATATTTCAGAGTAACAGTATTTATATACGCTCCCTACCTCTTGCATTAATTTGCCTTCTTATCACTAGGCTTGTATTTGTTTTTCAAATGCTGAAAAGACTTTGTTGGTTTGTTCAGGAAATCTGTCTAGACAGTGCTCACAAAGCATATTTGCTCACATTTGACATTTTCACAGAATGGGAAACAAAATGGAAGATCCAAGTTTTTAAGCTCCACAGATGGCACCTAAGCCAGTTGACTCATTTCCGGAATCAGGAGTATCCTTGTTCCAGGCAGTCCCTGGAACAACACAACAGTGACCTGCAGGACAGGGACCCACACACACTCAGGGCTTTGGGGCCAGCTGAGGCCTCCCGAAATCCATCTGCCAGGACATTTGCTGCCTCGGAAGAGCCAAATATCCAAGTGCTGAATTGTGATGCCTCTACAGCCAACAAATGTAAAATGTGGCAATACAACAGAGCATGTGGCTATTTTACCTATTCAACATTTACCTGTGTCTAACTAGAAGAGGTCTCTAAATTGCTGCTTTCCAGCAGCTTGAAGGTTGAGAACCACCTGTAAACATTTACGGAACAGTCTCTTTCTAGAAATAGAGACTCCTAAACAATGAACCTTGAAACGTATCGTATATTATAATATATTTCCAGCGTTATTTACAGATCTTCTTGTTTAGTACAATGAACCAGACATGCTGAAAAGGTAGGATTTTTCCAGTCCTCTTTTATACGAAGTACAATAAAAAAGGCACATAATTATTCACCATAGAAGTTGTGCACCAGTCCAAAACTTAAAGCTAAAAAGCTACCCATCAGAGAACTCTCTTTATGAGGCAGTATTGGGATGTCTCCTCTGAACTCAGCATAGAAAGCTCTGTCTATCAATTCTTCTAGGAGCTTAAGGAATCCACTTTCCTGTTGAGTTCTGATCTTCACAAGATTTCTAAATCAACAGAGAACTCTCATTAAGCTTCCCACATCACCTGCTGGAGCAAGGAAGAGTCAAACAGGGCATGTGTGTGTCTGCTTTTCTTTTTCTTCTTTCTTTCCTTGGAATGCCCGACTATGGAGGACTCTTGAGAGCCAAGATCTGTTCATATTAATTTTCTTTAAGACAAATGCCTCGCAAGATATGGCACACTGAGCAATGGACAACAGCAGGAGAGGCTGCTCAGCCCCACAGTCAGTGTCGACCGTGTTTGATCCAGTTTCTAATCATCCATTTCTGCCCCGAGCACCTTTGTACAACTAATCTGAGCCCAAAATTTGCATCCTTTGACATTTCCACTTCTAGACAACGGCCAGTGTCTCTGCTGATGATTGGACCATTCTGGAAAAAAAAAGAAGAAGGGAAAAAAAAAAGATTAGAGGAAGGAACACAAAAGGGAAACAGAATGAAAAAAAGAGTGCTAGATCTGTAAATCCTTAAAAAAATTACAAAATGCATGGAAATTTCTGTATATATGAAGTGATAACTGTCCCAGAAAGTGCTAGAAACTCCTAGGAGAAGCTAGCTAATATATAAAATGTACCAAAACAATTCCTTGATAATTGTAGATGTAGGAATTGCTGGGAAAATCCCCCCAAATCACTAGAAAATCTCTAAAAAGCACTAATGAATCCCTACAGAGCCCAAGAAATAGGAAATCCCAGAGACTGTAATAATGCTTTTGAAAATCTTAAAAATTATTTGAAGATTCTAGATCTAAAAAAAAAATATGCCTATAAAGGCGCCAGAAAAACCAGAAAAGGTGCCCACTCAGCCAGAAAAATTCTAGAAAATTTCTAGACGCAAAAACTCCTGGATAGTAAACAATTACAAGCTTGTTCTTGACAATCAGGGCAGAAATTGACAATATTCCAAGACAGGATAAGTAAAAATTCCCAGAAAGCATACTTCAATATTGCAAGCAATAATGAAAGAATATTCCTGGGTAGCACGCGATCTACGGAAAACATATTTGACTATTTCTGAAAAGTACTGGGGAGAATTCCTAGTATAGCCCTCCAAAGACCTCCTTGTTTTTCACTAAATACCCTCTGGAGCATCATTCCTCTCCAATCTATCTCCACAAGGCTTCTGGAGCTCTTCCACACCTGCGTGAAATCCCAGAACCTCTGTGCTGGCCTCAGGACGTCTTCGCACTTCTTGAGGGTGGGCGTCCTGCCCTTCCCGTCATCCACCAGGCATTTGGAGTCGGGCAGGAAGGCGGTGGAGCCCAGCGGCCCCAGCTGCAGGACGCCTTCCGAGCTGTAGCGGACCAGCTGGGGAAGAGAGGAAAGTTCTGAGCTGGTGAGGAGCCCTTCGTCCTGCGGCACGTTGGGTCTGGCACGCGTTGCTCAAGGGCAAAGCTTGGGAGCCTTGTTGGTAAAACCCAGAACACAACATTCCCTTCTCCCACACTTCCGCTCCCCACCCACTATTTCACTGCAAAAAGGGCAATCAAGAAAGTGAAGTAATCAATATGTAAATCATGCCCACTCAGCAGGAGTTGATTTAACAAGGACACGATGTCAATTTTGTCGTACAGTTTGTTCTTAAGAGCTCTGTTAGAGGCTATTGATAGCAACAAGTCAAATTAGTTTTCATAAATAAACGTTACTGAAAAAATCCAACCATGCAACCGGCACCCAAAAATATGAGAGGAAAAAAGAAACCATGAGGGAAATGGCAGCAAATTTGCTAACATATGCTTCAGGCCTACATAATAAAGAATGACACTCCGGTATTTCAGTTTTGTGTGAAGCACATTAAAGGGAAAATGCACGATGCTAATTTGGCAGCAGGCCAATACATCAAATCAGACTTATCTACTTCTCACTTCTGTGCTTAAACCCAGGGCCATTAAAGCAGCATAATATTTTTCTCTCCTTACTCTGAAAGTGCAACACCCAGGTGCCAAAAGACTGCAGAGTGGAGTCAGCTACGTGGCTTGTGTGCTGTGAATCTGGATGCTGCAGGGTGAGGATCTGAGCCACCAAAGAAATGCAATTACTACCCAGGAAATTCACTGGCTGTCTGGTCCTATAGCTGTTACATGGCTGAAATTACTTAACAAGAAAGGGAAGGAAGGTCAGAAGTGCCTGCCATTTATTGGATGCCACTGACCAGTGTGCGAGATATCATTAAGAGTCAATCAAAAAACCTCAAATTAGAGTCTGGCTTTCTACTGCCATCCTTATTAACCTCAGAAGAATCATGCTGTGAATAATCATTCCTTGCTGGTGGTAAAAAGAGCATGGTCTACTTGCTCCCAGACCAGATGCTCTTTGACATAGTACGTGTTCATTTTCCCACCTGCCACTTCTGTTCAGAGCAGCCATGTGAAGCACAGAGGTAGAAGGGAGCCTACATCAGAGAGAGCAGAGAGAGAACCACACCAGGATGCTCTGGGTATGAATGGTGCCTTTGTCACGGCACAGTCTATACACACTCAATCAAGACACTTTCGGGTTTTTTTCTGCTCTGAGGTTAGGAGGGACATATGTAAAAGAATCTCAAGCAAGCAAAGTAATTCAAAATATGAAGGGACTTCCAGGTCAGACAAATTAACTTTGTTTTTTCACATAAAAAGGAGCTGAGAAAAAAAAATGCAAAACAAACACAATTTTTTTTTTTAAATAAAACCTGACTGTGTATTTCATACTGCTATTTAATGGGTTTTCAAATGAACTGCAGGTATGGCTGAAACACTGACCAGAAAATGTATTCATCTTGCAGTCTATATTATCCCTCTGTAGTCCCAAAATACCGCCCCACAAGCTCATTGGCTTTGCCTTATGTAGCTAATCAGAAGCACTGTTTATAATGGCCTATCTGCTCTGTGGGATAGGATGAATTTTCCCTGTGGTTTGAGATGAGCAGCATTTTCTGTATTGGTATTAAAATGGTCTAAAACACTCTTTGTCATCGGAACCTCAGCAGCCAGAATTACATGTGCTCTACATCACAGTGGCCATGTACTTGGGAAAGACTTTGTTACAGAGCAGCCTGTCAAAGCAGAAAGTACCAGTTCTGCTTAGGCTTTAGAAGGGGAAGATGCATTAACTCTGTTCTAAACTATCTGCAGTATTGAAAGTGGCAGTTGTGTTACAGCTCGACAGGGACAGGGATGGCTCGGTGCAGGAAACTGTTATCTGTACAATCTCGAGACTAATGGAACAGCATGGGCTTAATTTCCTGAATCTGCACTTTCTATTGAGTTTTTATGGCTATTCTAACAGTCATGAAAACTTAGGCTTATCCTGCAATAAAATAGAATTCTTAAAAAACCCCCACCCACAAAGACTGATCTCAGTTCAGACCATATTACATAGGAAAGTTATAGTGCCTGCTTCTGCAAAATCAGACCAGAAATTAAGATTCAAGAAACTACTATATGATTAATAACATCTCCCTCCAAAGAATTCCTATCTTAACTTCCTAGAGACAACACAAGCTGTGAAAATAAAATAAGCATTAAAATAAGTTGCTTATTACTACAGACTACAAAGCAGGAACTGGGATACAGTCAATGAAAATTATACCTTCTGTCTTCGAACTTGATCTTAAATGTCACTAACATAGCCACAAAGAAATAATCCCTGAATTTGTGTTAGGACTGTGGGAATGATACATCATGTCAAATCCATTCACCGTGCCAACCAGCCAAAATCAAATGACAAAGTCCCCTTTATCAAGAATTATCAAATCTTATTAATTTTAAAAACAAAATCTGTGCAGATTTTGATGGGCTGAGATCCTTAGATATCCAAATACTCCAACAGCCAGCTGCAGAACAGAAGCATGCTTTTATACATCACATGGGGATGGACCTTCACTCAGATTTTCTCTTTTATCTGGGAAGAGTTGAAGGATTCACATAAACGACACTGAAGCCAAGTGCTCTGCTAAATACTCAAGATCTAATCCTGATACCATCTGCTACACTGATGTAAGACAGGATAGTTTTCCCTTCAACATTCAGAAATCTGAGCAGAATGCAAAAGATGTCAAAGGTTGTTTATTAAAGCCACCACACCTGGATCAAAAATAGTCAGTGCTGCTGCCTATGGAGCATGATCCTCCAGGAATATTCATGTGGTAAGAAAATGGCAGCTTTGAACTGGAGGGTTTGTCTTCAAAAACATCCATTCCTGCTCATTTCCAGCCAAGTGAAAAAGGCACCAAATGATTACAGGTAATTGTAGGAAACAGTTACCAGGATGGGCCTGATAGCTTTCCCCACTAAATTTAACTTCTCTCTCTCTCCCTCTTGTTCTCCAGGCAAAAGGAAATCTTTAATGGTCCTTTGGTCCTGCAGGTTAAGGCAAGCTGTAAGCTGACACAGGAACTTCACAGTGAGTGATGCAGGAGCCCCAGACACCCTACATCTCCAGAATACCTGTCCCCTCAAGGCAAACACATCACAAGCTGCCAAACTTCCATGTTTGTTCCAGAATCCCACCCAGCGCTTCCTGCAAGTGGAGAAACTACCTGTCCATCCACCCTGCTGCCCTGCGTGCAGATCTGGGCACTCACAGCTCCACCCAGCCAAATGTGAAACACCTGCCCTCTAGCAATGGTGTAGATAGAGCCTTTCATCTCCTCTCACTCCTTCTGTTTGTGTAGCTGCAAGCCCTGGAATCGGAGCACGGATCTCTCCCTTCCCTCTGGCTGTTCTCAGGGCAGAGGGAGCTCTGTCACAGCTGCACTCCTACCCCAAGATGCCATTTCATGAAGTTCTCTGCTCTTTATTACCACATTATTATTACCACATAATATGGTAATAATAATACCATATTATATGGTAATATTTATATGGTAATTATTATTACTATATAATCAGCTCCACGTCACAGCATTCAAGGCAGACCCTGATACAGAGAATATTTCCACTGGGGCTGTGTAACTGCTCTCAGATGGTTCAAAACCTCCATGTCCTGTAACCATTCTATGAAGCTTCCAGAACAACACATTCCACTTTTGGGAGCGTTGTATCTGTTGTATCTGTCCTCACAACTCCACTTTTTGTTTTTCTTAAAATTTATTTTACAACAAAAGGGTATAATGTAGTGCTGTAGAACCACTGGGCTTTGCAGGTGATTGTACAATGGAGGCCACACACACAGACAAAGCAGTTCAAAACTCCAAATATATTCCCTTCCTTATGAATCTTCTGTAGCCCTGGACTGCTTCTCCCAGCAGTATTTGAAAATGTTTTTTTTTCCTGAAAGCCATTAGACTCAAACTTCAGATCCAATAAACAGATATAAAAAGGACACTACTTCTCTGTAAAAGAGGTTTTGAAACCGACTCAGACTGATGCAAAACCTTGTCTGGATATTCCTAGCTGTTAGCTTACAATGACTTAGCTCAAGTCAAACTCATTCAACTAAATTGATGTAAACTCAGGCTAAATGCATTCCAGAGCATCCATAAAAGAGCTTGTCCCTGTTTGAATAAAGAAATTTAAAAGCTGATGTCATTACAAAGATGTGATTTATCATAGTGAAAACTGATCTTGAAAATACACACAGGGAAAGGCATTTTGTTCACGGAGCAGTCACAGTGGAGTGGTTTTATTTTGCCACTGTAATGCAGGACAACAACATCCAAGGGAAACAGAACGGTAAGACATAGAGAAAAAGAACATTTGGTCACAGATGAACAGTAATCTTATTCCTAACTCAGCTTTCCTTAAACACCTGCCTGACTTGGGTGGGTTTCAGTGGAACCATGTGTACACTAAAATCACTGGTAATCTGCTTGTCAGAATTGAAGAGTATGAAAAACAAACAAGGCTGTAGCTGAACAGGGAGAGGCTTTCACGTTGGCAGGACATATGAACACCAGTGATAACCCAAGTGGGGAAAGTGAGTTCCATATTTATATTAATTTATATTCAGTAGGCATGTACAAATAACCCAAATCTCGGCTCAGTAGGGGTATTTTATGTCCTATGCTTGAGATGAAAAATGTCAGAAATGGAAAGCTAAATGCAGCAGACAACTATGCTCACCCAGGCTGATTAGAAGAGGGGCTTTAAAAATGTTTATTTAATATATTAAAACGCTTGCTGTCAACACCTTTCATGCTATGTGCTTGAATATCCTTGATTAGGGTTTGTGCAGCTGTGGTTCTCACACTGAATTAATTTTGTAAATTGTAGTGAGATGATAGAAGTTTTCCAGCTGTGTAATCATTAATTAACTTGGCTGCATTTGAGTGGCTCCAACCATGCTTTTCTGTGAAATACTCAACTTAGATAAACCATCACCTCTGCCTTCACTTGGTGTTCCTTGCAAAATGAAAACTCTTTTCCCTGTTTTTTGTTTGTTTGTTTTAAAGGGAAATGGAAAGTGCTGTGAGATGTTTTGACAGATTAACTTTTTGCCTTTCCCATACTTTGATAATTCTTAGACACAGGGAATGCTTTGGATCTTATGGGTTTGAGAAGAGTGACTTTTTATGTGTTTGTACAGTGCTAGTAACAAAAGGGCTCTAGTTTGTGGCTGCAATGTAAAGTCTAAAGCCAGCTTTTGTGACTTTTCCAAAAAATTCACATATACAGGACACTGAAGACGTGTAGGAGAAGCAATTTAACTGGTCACTACCCAACCTCAAGTTCTTAGGCACTAAATACTTTGTGTATTTCTGAAGAGTACTATGAGGTATAAAATTTCTTTAAAAGGGAAAATGTCTGGGCATTTTGTGCCCTCTTTTTGTATTAGGGTAAGTAATTTAATGAAGAGCTTAGTGAAAGCTTGTAGGGACATTTAAGAAACCCATGTGCCATACCGTACGATGTGTTCTTTGTGTTTTACAGAAAACTCTTTGCCAAGCCCCAAATCACCTGGGGACAGTGCTATTTCACCATCAATATAAACCCAAGCCACCCAGGGCTTGCTGCAGGAAATGGACTGTCGGACTCACCAGCAGGGTCGAAGGATTATGGGAATGTACCTATATTGTCCCAGTGGCACTTGGTCAGAGCTGGTTGCTAAAAGGTGAGCTACTTTACACCCCCAGGTTAGTCAGGAGCAGCTGGGCATATTGTGCCTTCCAAGAAATTCACTGTAACTTATGCCCTCATCTATTTTCTACCCGAAGTCAAAGCCTACTCTGTGAAACAGGAATCATGGAGGCAAACAAGTAGGTTAAGGACTTAAATTGCAAAATAAATTACAGTCAGAACCATTTATTTCTTCTAAGTTCTGGCACACTGATAGAGATTAGATGTTGCTAAGGGACGTTCTGGAAAGACTTAAATTTGCAACTTTCTGTTCCGATTAGAATGGAGCAAGAGACTGTAGTGCCTTGACATCTCTAACGAGAGTCTTCTTGAGAAGCTAATTTACATCTAATTAAGCAATGCTATTTTGTTACCTTATTCAAAGGCTGCTCCTTCCACCTCTACTAGGAGAGTGTCAGTCAAATACTCCATCATGATCCTGCCAAAGGTGGACGTTATGCCAGTGGAAATTACTGTCTGCCTCACTTTGCCTCCCTGCTGATGCACGAGCCAGGACTCCCGATCAATATATGTACGACTGAACCTCGGATAATTGTTAAGCCTGACAAGGTCAGAGTTTATCTACACATGAGAATGTTCATTAACATAGTTTTGATTCGGATGCTACTTCAAAAGAAACTAGAATTGCATTTCAGAAGAAGCTCAAGTCCTGGATTTAAATGATATCCAACTTGTATAAGCAACATCACTACAAGCTTGGAAAGAAGAGATGTCATTTTAAAATCTTCAGACCTCTGTAAGAAAATAATAATATGCACAGGAATTGATAAAAAAATATATCTTGTATTTTCAAAAAGTCTTAACTTAGAGGATATTCTTAATTCCCTTTGAAGTTGATGTTAAATATGTGCTTAACTTTTTGCCTACTCGGGGAATCAAATCAGCAGCTTGCTAAATAATTTCTGCCTAGGAGCCTGTTGGTCCAAGGAACAGTTAAATTAAAGAAGTACCATGAATAAGTCATGTCATAACAAGCAGAATTTCTCACTCACACAGACTACCTAAATTAATTAATCTTCAGTGGATCCCTGTTATTCAAACAAAGTAACGTGATTCTTTTGTTTTCCTAACTGGCATCTTCAAAGTACAGATTCACATGCTGGACAGCCTTGGAAAAGGCACCCAACAAGACTGGAGTAAAGCCAGGCATTTGCCTTTGCAGCTCAGGAATTACACAACTCAAATACACCAAATTACTCTGTGTTTCTTCTGAATATTCTCTAAGTTAAAAGTTTCTCCTCAACTATGAGATTTCCACCATTTACCTGGGAGGACATTCCATGGCATGGATAAAGGATGGCTTTGTCATCCTCTTCGGCCCCCTGGTCCAAGCAGTAGCCACTGGCTTTGCTGTTACGCACCTGTAACCAGATCAGAATGGAAACAGTTGAGCTGGAAATTAATCCCTCTTTTACTCCAGCCCAGCTAAATCCCAGCTGTGCTACAGCTCCTGAAACAAGTACAGTGTAAAACTGCTCTCTGAGAGACACAAGCTTCTCCTTCAGCTACGCCAGGGTGCCAGCAGTGAATCTGCTCCAGGAAAAGCCATCATTAGGACAACCTGCTGTCTTTACTCCCTGTGGGTCAGAGTTTTCTTTTCAGCAATTATTCAAGGATCAGAACTTCATAAAACTCCCCCTAAGAAACCCAGGCCAAGTTTTGCTCCAAATTGCCATTGTGCAAACATAAATTTTGAGATGTTGAGAACGTGGCTTTACAAACAGGATAGGAGCTACTCAGGATTGGTGTTGGATGTGACATGCTTTTCTTTCCTCCTATTGCTGATGTAAAACCAAAACAGCATGTGAAAAATTTTTATTTGAACTGAAAATATACTACGTTGTTATGTACAGAAGTGACATAAAGCACATTTTATGAAAGGGCACAGGTTCAGAGATCCAAGGAAGTAAAAAACTCCTGTGCCTCCCCAGACAAGGAGAATTTACAAGTCTATAAAAACTGGGATGGAGCTTTTGTGAAAACTCTTCCAGCATTTCTCTTGAGGCTGGAAGCATTACAGACATATTTTGGACATAGAAAAACTTCAGAGATATTGTAAACAAGAAGTTATTTAGACAGACACCTCGAAAGACTCAATAGGTCAGTTTTGGTTTAGACCATGAAGTACCTGTCTGGCCACCCTCATAATATGGAAACGGCTGCTGCATAGGGTGTCAGAAAAAATCAGCAGCTAATTCTTCATTTTATAGTGTACAAGCATAACAGGGAATCCGACTGGATAAGGGGGCTCACCAACAACTACATTTCAGGAGGTTTATTTTATGGCTTGGGTGCTATAAAGGCTAAAGAAGATGAAGACAGCTTTATGAGATGGCTTTAAAAAAATGGGAATTGAGTCACTAGAAAATATATTTTTACTACTGTTTCAATCTGTTTCACATCTACTCAATACACTTATTTTCCTTGAAACTCACAAAAATCCAGGCATCTTTTCCTCCAGGAAAATAACCAGAAGAGAAAGTACTTAACAACAAGCTCAGTGTCATTTAGGATGAAGCCTGAAGTAAGACTGAAAGGGACCTAGGCTGGTTTATACCAGCTAAATAGCTTGCCTGGCTCTATTTTATTAAAAATGTTAAAGAATTTGATATTTGCATCCCTGAACTTCCTGTTTGACTCAAGAACCTTCTCTGTGACAGCTCAAGAGGAACAAACTCTTTTTGAGCCCAGCTTGCTCAGGGTCTGGTATAATTGACACAACATTGGCACTTCTGCCGATGTTCTTCACTGTTAACAACCTTCTCAGAGCTGACAGATACCAACAGCTCCTCTTGAATTTACTCAATGCCTTTTCTCAGTTCCTGATGGGGATAGTTATATTAGGATTCAAAGTGATATTATGCAATAAAACTTGCACTTTGTATCAATGTCTCAAGTGGATGAATTATTTTTATATGAAGTCAATCAAATGGAAGAGAAAGGAACAGTGTCCATTTAGTTGTCTTGTGAGAAAATATATTGCCTTTGGATTTGATTGCAGTTCATGTAGACAATTATTTTAGCTCTGTTGACCACTGATGTTTTCTTCATGACGTCTGTGGCATCTTATTTGGGAAAATGATTGCCTCAGACTCGTGTCTCAGTATTTTAAAATGAGAGCCAAGGGGGTTGCATGTCATTGTCATCGTGGGTGACTTCACCTGCTGCACTCCCACGAAAGGAACGGGGCTGCTCAAAGCCACACTCCTTAGTGCTGATTAAAAGGAGGGGAGGGCATTTTTGTTGCCACTGCCGTGCTGATCTGTGATTGCTGCTGACAGGCAGCACGGAAAGGAGAGCACTGCCGGAGCGCAGCCCCTGTGTTTGCAGAGCCGTTCCGTACCTCTCCGTAAGTGACCGTGTTGTTATAAACCCTCATCTCGGGGTACACGTTCTCCAAGTACCACTTAAAGCTCCGGCACTGCAGCCGCTGTCGCAGAGCAATTCTGTCAGAAACGTCCCCAAAGTCAACTCCAGGGTTCTGCAAAGCAGAAAACGAAAAAAGAAATCTCACTGCACTGGCTTTATGGCTGCGATCTTTACTGAAATCAAACTGGAGTTCATTTTGTACACCAAGCTGTATTTCCCTCTTTTCCTTCTTTTGTTGTAAGTAGCAGCTCATCAAACAGCTGCTGTTGAGTGCAGACAATAAATATTAATGAAAGCCAGTGGAAAAAGAAGCTTAAAGAACAAGCAAACACCAAAAGTAAATCAAAATAATAAGAATACAATAACAACATTGTTACTTACAACAGTTCTAAGTATTTGCAATCAAACCTGAAGCCTTTGCTTTCAGATTAATTTAGAATTTAGGCAGTAATTCTGATCTCAGATATAGCAGCTTGGTCATGCTTTACTCTAGTAATAGAACTGGGTATTCAATAATGTAAATGACATCAGAACAGACCTGTTAAAACTTCAAAGCAAATCTGCTCAAAAAGTCATTAAGCTCCACTAAGCATTCATATGGACCAGCACTCAATTTTTACTAGAACTGGAGCTCATTTTCAGACTTGAGCCATAGAATGCAGTTAAACTCAAAACCTTTATAAGTCTACTTCAGAATTTAATTCACGTTTAAATACAAATCCCATGAAAGACACAGGCTGGAAGATTCAAGTTAATATGAACAAAGTCAGCCATTTAAAACTGGTCGGTCCTGAGTTAGAGTCTGTTGATTTAAAGTGTTATAAATCATCACAGTTCAACATTAAGACAGTAAGAGTTACCTCATCCAAAAACCTTTTCCGACACTATATTAATCAAATGGAGTGAAACTGGGGAGTTTTGCATGAGATCTCTCTGAAGTGCCTTGTGCTTTTCCTCCAGAAGAATCGCTGTACATTTTACAGATTGTTTCTAACGCAGGGTCACAAGACAGCAGCAAATCTTAGCTCAGGGTTTATTAAGATCCCCAACAGATGCCTGGTTTTCAGGAGAGAATACAAGTGTAATACTGAACAGGTTTTCCTATTTGCCACATAAAGAGTTTGCTGTGCTCACTGCTGCTTGCTGATGCACGTTCTGTCAGGAGCCCTCAGTGCAGCATCCATTCAAATGAGTGTTAATTTACGTAGTACTTGAGGCTGCGTGGAAGGAGAGCAATCCTCCGAGGCACTCGGAGCAATAAATCATTCCATGTAAGATTCCTTTATCACTGAAATCGTCGAGGAACAAATCATATGTGGGGATGTACCAAGTATCTGGTTAAGTGAAATAAAGCTACGCTGACCTGCTGCTGAAGGTTATAGGAATGTGATCCTGCAGCTGTGCCCAAGACCATCTGCCAGACTAGATACACATTATGCACACGTTCTCGATAGCCTGTGAGTTGTGAAAAAGATGGTGGGAGTTATAAAAGAGTTCATTTGGATCGGGTTTGTGGTATGGGAAAATGCATGTGCTTCACCTGCCTCTTTTCTGCCCTGTTTAAAATGAGGCAATACAGTGCCCTTTTTGCAGTGCTGTTTCTACAGAGCATGAGAGCAACAAATTGAGCAGCTTTGAAAACGCTGTGCTCACCCTCTGTGCCAGCTGCAGTCACCATGGACAGGTGATGGTACAAGAATGAAGTGTCCACAGGACTTACTTTGTGGACATATTCCTTTTAACCAGCTAGCAAGGTTCCTAATTCCCCTGCAGAAGGTTTTTGTGATGTGTTATGCCAGTACAGTACATCTGTCATCTGTATTGAATACTACAGTGCATAATGTCATGAACACTAACATCGGCTTCCTTGTCCTGAGAAATAATAGGCTTATTTTTACGATACGCATGTTATCAATCAATCAATTTATTTTATGGAAAGAAAATTTTAATTTTCAGTAGTTCTGCTGATTTTATGTCTTTTATTGTAGATGTGCCTGGGTTTTTTTAAAAGCTCTTCTGTACAGCTCTGTGCAGAAAATTGCATCAATAAGTAATCTCAGAGAGATTAAAGGAAATCATGTTTTGGTGTAAATGCTTATTTAAATATCATCTTTTCTCAGAATTCATTTGCACATGTCATCAAGCAAGCAAATTTACAGTGGTTAGTTTTTCATCTCCTAACTGAAAACTGACCATTTTAGCAAGTGTATTTTATGTGTGCAGACAGGGCCAAAATGCCCCTGAAATCTTTAATGGACAATGCTCTGTCTTCCTCCTACAGTCACAGAAATCTTGTGTGGAAAAAGTTATGCTGTATTGTCTTTTTTAAGGCAAAATAATTCTCTGCAATTACCTCTTGTGCCAAAAGAAGTCACCAAAAACACATCTCAGAGGCCTTGCACAGTGTCCAATACTGAACAGCAGTAGGTGAATTTAGACCTGTGAGAATATCTGACATATTCAGACATCATATGGACAAGAAGGAAACACTGCTTCTCTAGGTGTGCATATTTTAAAAACTTCAAGAGGAAAGGACAAAAATGGGGTTTCGTGTATTAACTAGGTGCCAAAATATGAGTAGATGTTTAGGACAGACTAAATCCAATGAAGTCTTTGACAAGACTCCCATGGCTTTGATGAACTCCAGGTCATAACTGAATATTCCCAAAGACACTGCTGGGTTTGCATGTTTTCCTGTTCTGATAGCAACATTCTGTTCCTGTTTGCTTCAATCAGCTCTGGGCAAACCCCTGCTACAAGGGCTAACTAAACCATCCTTACCTACAGACCAGTGTGTGCTATCCCTCAGCTGCTCTCCCTGTGTCCCTGCACATGAATAATTAGGATGCAAACACAGCTTTGGAACACAGCAACAGCCAGCTCCCACCTGGCTGGGATATAATGTACAACTCTTCTCTGCAAGAATTATGCTCACTGCAGATGTAGCATGTGAGATACTTAGAGAACAAAGTGATAAACTGAACCTACAGTTTATCTAATATTTATATTACATGGGTTCCTAGAGGATCCCAAATGCCACCTACAATTCGTATGCGCAGTGAGAAGCAGAACGTGCCCATATTGCACCTCTCAGCCTGTGGACAATAAAGCTATTTAATGTGTGATTCTTTTATTGCATACTTTGTTTTTTATGCTGGTGAGGTCTACTGAGCCTCACAATGAATGATGATATTTATTTATGGACATTTCTGTCGTCCCCACCATTGCAGCATATGAACACCTCAGAGTTTAACGGTGCCCCAAATTAACGACTTCTGGGGGAGCACATAAACCTCAGACATTTTGCTCTGGCTAAATTATAAATCTGTGTCACTGCATACAACAATCTGGACTGAGTGCACAACTAAACTTAGACTGAGGAAGCAAGCTCACATGGAAGAACTCTCCTTACTGAACACGCGCCAAAGCACTTTCCCTGAGCTTAGCCCGCTTTGCGCGGCCGTAGTAACACCCGTCACCTCCAGGAGCTCATCAGGAACAGCCATCCGTGTTTCTGCCCCCGCTCAGGACAGAGTGTGGCCTGTACTTACTGCCATGGGGATGTTCCAGGCCATGTAAACGTGTGACTTGAAGTCATCCATCCAGACCTCGGCGGCGCGCAGGGCGTTGCGCTTTGCATAGTAGTCGATGTCGTTGTTGTAGGGCTTCTTGGTGCGCTCGATGTGCGCCACGCGCGAGCAGGGCAGCACCTCCATGCTCCCCCCGCACTGCCACACCTGCGGGAGGCACAGAAAACAACCACGTGGCTTCTTTTTCCCCTTTTGAGGTGACACAGCTGCTTCTTTTCAGATGCTGTGTAGAGTGTTTTCTAGTCAGAGGTGAGGGCTATTGAACAGTTCAAAAGGACCACTCAATTTACCTCTTGCTGCACACTGCAGGTGAATCTGGGGGGGATGCAGAGGGCTGTGTTAGGTACATAAGTTTAGAAGCCATAAAGAGACAAGTCCTTCACCAAAATACCACTGTTCCTGGGACCATTAGGCAGAGAACAAATTGTGAGGTGGTAACCTCTGCCATGGATGCTACTTTAACCTAGTGTTTGCTACTGAAACTTCAACAAAAATCAGCTGTATCATCTGGCTGTGTTTGACACATGAATGGGGTACTGGAAAGGGCTCTAAGGTCTCCCCAGAGCTTTCTCTTCTCCAGATTAAACATTCCCAACTCTCTCAGACTGTCTCCACAGGAGAGGTGCTCCACATCTCTCATCATCTTATCTCTCTACCCCTGAGCTGATGAAGAGGGCTAAAAGAGGCTGAGTGGAGACTGTGTCACCCAGCCTGCCCAGACACCACGGTACCCACGCTGTGCAATTCTGTCCCTGCTGATTATTTACTGTCTGAACTCCATGGCAGGGGACAATGACGGCTTGTCTCTTTGCATCAGCGACATCTGGAGTGATGCCGAGCGAGGGAGGCTTATGGATTCCATTCCCTCAGGTCTGCACCTAGTAGTAGAGTCTAGCTGAAGTAAATAAACGATATTAAAGTATAAGCAATAATTCAGTACTTTCCAAGGTTGCCTTTTACTGAGAATAAAAGCACATTTCCATACAAGATGCATTCCAGAACGATACTGGGGCAGTTCTCCACCTAAACTGCCTTCTCAAGGACAAAGATAAAGTGCTTGGGAAGTGGCAAATAAAATCTCCTCTGCTCTGGCTTTTTTTTTCTTAATGCTTTGTTAGGTAATATTTACTTGCTGCTTTCCAAACAGTTCTGTAGTAAATCACTGGCCACTGGAATTTACATTTGATAAATGGAATACACTGAAAAACACACTGCTCATAAATTTGGACTGACATATGCTGAGGGCTTCCAGTGCAAAGGGGAAGTGCTACAAAAAAAAAAAAGTATTAATTGATTTTCATGATCAGAAGGAGAAATGAGAAGTACACTTTACTATACTGCTATTTGCCCAATCCAGCCTGGAAGTCAGCTATTTAATGCACAGAACATTTTTCTTGCTATTGATATGCCTAATGACCTTGTAACTCTTATTTATGCATTTTGCTACCAAGGACAAGTACATTATCTGAGTGACAGATTTACTTCCTTCAAAGGCCAGTGCTCACACAAACCTGAAAAGGAAAAGGTACTAAACTGCAACATTAAAGAAAACAGTTTAGCTCATCTGTAAATTCAACACAAACAGTTATTTATCAGCAATAAACTCTCCACAGATGAAATCCACAGGGAACACAGACACCTGGCTTTGAAGGAAACACAGCAAAGAAAAGCAGCAGCCCCAGGCCAGAAAACTCTCACCCTGTCTGATCCTGGTGCTCAGCCCTCAGTGTGGGTCTGGCTGTGGTGTGGCTGCCCCATCCATAATCCTTGGACTGCTCTCCACTGACACTCAGTCACTTCTTCCCTTTCCCCTCAGCCCCATTTTGCTCTTTAAAGAGGCAACATCTGTGGAAGAGGGGAAGGAAGGGAGGAAGGGAGAAGTTTTTTTTTCCTTAGAAGATGTTAAAATTTACCACAGATGAGTTGGATTTTTTTGGTGAGAATATGTAACTTTTAACACCAGCAGGGGATGTTTCCCTGGATAAGGATGGGATTTCCAATCCCAAAGAAAGACAGCTGGATGTAGAGCACAGGGGGGCAAAGAGTCAGGTTGTTGTGTATTACCGGCTGAACATCATCGTGCCACCACTTCTCCACATCCCAAACAAATGTCACAGCTGCTCAGCTGTGGGTCATTTCCTTCCAGGCCAGACAAGGTCTCCTGTTTCACCTCATGAAGATTAGTTGCTGTTCAGTGGAGCACAGACATGACTCAGTAGCCCCACACGCTTCCAGCACATGGCTAACTACAGGGTGAAGATCTTGTCCCCTTCCAGCCCAATAATTACTTAAACTTACACTACACAGAAGAGTTTCTGCAGTATAAACAAATATGTGCATTCAAAACTGGACAAGATCCCAGCAGTTTAGAACCATCATGTGAGATTTGGATCAAGACTTGGGAGTTGTGCTCGAAGCAGGAGGATGGGAGGTTCAGCAGCACCTTCTCCCCTCTGGACACAGCATTGAAAGCCACATGTGATGCAGAAAACCACTGCCTGTCTGCTTCTAGCAAAGGGTGAAAGAATGAGGAAAGCTTTATTGTATGAGTCAGGTAAGAGAGGTGAGTCAGCTGCTGATCCTGAAACTGGTTGATTCTCCTCCTCTTTCCATTCTCAAAACTGTACTTAATGACCCATTTTAACAGTAGCAGACAACACATTTTTTTCCACATTTAACTATGAAATTACGCCAGGAAAATAATTACATGGCTCTGTAAAGCACTTATCAAGCAGAATCCTTAAAGTACCTTACTGGGGAAAGCAAACTATTTCTAACTGTGAACATAAAATGATGCCCAAGGCCTTCCAAAGCGACACATTTCAGGCAGTCAGAGAAAACTGACTTCCATATCTATGGCTTATCTTCTGGGACAACAACACATTTCCAGCCCAAGTTATTCCTCTCATATGGAGCTGCCAACAATTAATGTGTGTCTCAAGGTTCATTTACTGAGAGGGTGGAAGGGTTTAAGTCTCTGAGCTGCTGCCCACAAGGGTGCACATCACTGAACATCCCACTCTGCCTTCTCTTCCCCCATGGACAGACAAATCCCTTGGAGAAAATGTGGGTTTTTTTGGCTTCACAGCATGCACCCATCAAACCTGTACTGTGGGGCAACAGCCCAGGCTCCAGGGAACGCCAGGAGCAGCAGCAAAGCAAAGTGTGTCCTCCTTAGCTTGGTGCAGCTGAGCAGCCAAGGGACTCAGCTCTGCCTCTGTGAGCATCACACTGTGCAACGTTTTAAGACATGATCAAGTAATTCCAAGAGACACTCAATTTATTTGCTAATTGCAGCTAATTTCTAATTTCAGCACTGCTCTTTAGGCTGCTATAAACAAAATTGATAGCAATTTAAATGTTAGCATAGCTGTGTTACCTTAGCATTTTTACTGCTAATTATCTCAATCAACTTTTCTATAAACAGACATATTAAGTATTGAGAAGAACAAGTACCCACATCAGGAGTAAATTACAAACTGAGTGATAATGTTTGTGGCTTGCACTATAATGATTTACTGACACTAATTATCAGCTATTCCTGTACACCTGAGGTGTGGCTGTCCTACAGGAAAATGTTGATTTATGCAGCAGCCAGCCAGACATCACATTCTATGCAACAGAGAAAATCTGAGATGAGGCTGTGTCTTGTCTACCGTGGCCTCAACTGTGCATCAGCAAAGTTCTCCGAAGGCAGGTTGGGTACATTATTTAGAGAGGCTAATAAGGTGCCAAGCTTTAATTCTTGCTAAACAAGAACAAATTTTCTGAGGAAACCATTTTCCCACAAGTACTTTCTACTGAAGGTCGAAACAACCATCTTTATCAGGATTTAAAAAAAAAAAAAAGTTAAAAAGAGTTAAACAATCCTAGATACCATTGAGTGGGGAGTAGAGCTGGCCAGACTGCTGGGCTAATCAATTCCTGAATCTTGCAATACATACAGAGGGAACATTGCTGATGTGGTCTCCTGCTCTGCAGATGAGACCTGTTTCCAACAGCATCACGTCCTGCAGAGTAAATGTTAGAGCTCAGAAATATCCTGGGATTTAATATTTGCCATTTTTAGTATTTTTAATATTATTCCTGGGATTTAATATTTGCCATTTTTAGTATTTTTAATATTATTCCTGGGATTTAATATTTGCCACTGGCAAGAGAGCAGCTGCAGCTCCCAAGAGGCTCTCGCTGATCACAGGGAGGGCTCTTCCCTCTCCATGGACTCGGTGCTCTGTAAATTGAATATCACATTATTTTGTACACTGAAGTGACTGCACAGGGTTGTTTAATTTGGCACAGATGATCTCACTAAACGCAAAATCAATAGGTAAAAACTAAAAATGGCATCAGTATGAAGGAAAAGCAGGGGAGACAGTTCTAACTTTGAAAACTTAGACTGGAAGTAAAGATTGTGATCCTTAAGAACTTTTGCACCTTGCTGTGAATTTTGCAGTTTAAACACCCTGGTGCTCAGTGAGAGGGAAAAAGAAAAGTCTCAGATTCTCTGTTACAACTATTTTTTCCATCAAATACACCTTTGATTTAAGCAGCTGGAGAGATGAGGTATCCCAGAACATGTAACAGTGGAAAGGACACTTCAGTGTGTGTGGGATTTGCTTCCAAATAATCACCCTTTGCTAACACTTTCATACCCTCTTCACAGCCACACCACTTCCATCCATTCCTCTCAACACCACATGTTTATAGATGCCAAAGCAACTCCAATGGAGATTGATCCAGGCATTTGCAACGTGTTGGTCTCCACCTCTTTTAAAAGCTGCTGACTTTTCCAGGAGAGCTGGGGTTAGTCCAGCTTCTCCAGTAATATAGAACATTGAGCAATTAATGAAATTTTCAGTACCCTGAGGCTTTGAGCCCATTTCCCATAGTTAGCAATCTCTCTGGAGGTGTCACTGCATAGGTGCTGTAGCAGCTTTGTGCTTCATCTGCTTCCGAGATCTTGCGGACATTTCAGTGGTCCTTTCCCGAAAGGAGCAATCACAGTCTGCATCTGCCAGCAGGAAGAAAATGGAAGGAACCAGCTTCGAAACCCACCCGTGGCAGCAGGGCCCCTCCTTTCTGACACACCCAGCAGAGGATGTCACCTGGCACTGGTGCCACCGCCCCGCCAGCAGCAGCACTTCAGCACACCCTGGAACAAACCCCTTGTGCTGGAACAGGGCTCTGATGTTTTATGGAGCAGGTCTGAGCTCCACCTGAGCAGCGCTTCACAGAAGCAGCCTTTCAGATTTCAAACTTTCTTTCCCGAGTGAAGGCAGCAGAAGAGATGGAGGAGTTTTTACAGCAGCTCAGATATCCCTGTTTTATGATACTCCAGCGTGGGAATTCTTAAAAGTCAGGGATCTCAGGTTTTCTTTGATTTTCAAGGCAAAGCCTACCAGAAATGGATGTCTTCTAGACTGCCTACACACACCTACAGCAGGATTGGAAAAGATTTTTCTATGATGAAAGAATTTCCTCATGTTTCAGAAATTTTGTTGATCTAAATTTTCAAGAATAACATCAATTTTAAATGTTTTCACGAATTGAAACACAAGCTCTTTGTTACCTCCACCTGTGTTCCCCATGAAGGTTTTTCTGAAACTGAGTAACTGATGATTTTCAGAATACCTGCGTGGTGTTAAAAGCTTTTTAAATGTAAGATTATATATATATAATCTGAAAGGTCAGTTAAAACTGAAAACACAAACCTTTGCTGTAAAAATAGAATAACACAATCTTTTGATGACATTAAAACCAGTGTTTGTTCTAGCTTAGAAATTTTGCCAAAGCGCAGAGCGTTCAAAAGAAATATTTCTGGTGTAATTTATCAGCAGGATCTGACAGAGGGATCAAATTGTGGTTCCCTGAGGTGACAAAAGTCTGATTCCTGACAGAAGCTGCAATACCTGAAGGGCAGGAGGACACGTAGTAAATTCACAACAGCAGGCACCACTGAGCCCTCTTCAGCCCCTGTAACACCACGGTGTAAAATAAAACCCATGTGTACTGCAGGTACAGGAAAACTCCTGCTCTGGTGAAGTCAAACAGAAAGGTAACTCTTAATGCTTAAAAACCTGCACAGGAAGAGGATGCTGTAGTTTCAATCTCTCTCTCCAGTCAGCCACGAACCAACAAGGTCTAAATTAGAAGCGATTCTTCAAAGTCTATTTGAAAGATGACAATAAAATCCTTTCCCATCTGAAACATGGGAGCTCTGTACTTATCCTCCAGTCCTTAAGGGATGTGCCAACTCTTCTAGTGCCCACACTAGAAACAAAAAATTAACATGAATATAGCACACTTAGTTCTTGCATCTCTGATATTGACAATTCACGTAGGGCACTGAAAACTGATATTTCAAAGTAATTTATAGCCTGACATTTTCTTGTTTTCTAATGGAGTTCTATGGATATTCTGTCTTCCACATATTCTCAGAGCTGCCTAGAGAGTCATATTTAATCAGCTGTGCTAGATAAAGTGCTCTCTCTCTGTTTTTCACTTCACATAGGAAGCTGTTAGGGACTGGGGAGCTGTCATAATCAAACACATCATATGGAAAAATTAATCACATGCTCTCGTTTTGTTCATCAACTGCATTTTTATCATCGTCTTTAAAGGCAGCCATAATTATGGTTTAAAAAAAGTCCCAACTGTCATTTCTCAAAATAGCCTGTGCTATTTAATGGTGCACTTATAGAGCAAAAATCTTTCCACGCTGGGACAAACCAGCTTACATCAGAGAGACTTTTAGCTGCCAAAAAGAGACTTGAAAAAAAGTAAGAAATCACATCTCAAGCTCCACAGATCTTTGTTTCGTCAGAGGTTTCGGGATAAACTTCTGACCTATCCTTTCAAATTAGAGGACCCAAAGGGGTCCTTGGTCGACTGATCCTGACACTGACTCGGTGACAATCCTTCCTTTTTGCTCTCAACTCCTGCTCAAAGCAGTTTGCAGATAATCTGCTCACAGCAGATGTAGAGGGAGTGTGACAAAACCTCAAACACAAAAGCTAATTCTGTTATTAGGAGTCTTCTTATCCTGAGTGTGTCAATACCCATCCCTTACTCTTGCTGTCCTGGAAGGCTGGGAACACACAGCAGTGTTTTTGGACTAATGATTTTGGAGGGTTGGATTTCACTTGGGGCTCTCCTCATGTTTTTTTCCTGGCTCAAACAGCAAGAACTTAATTTGAAGAGAGAAGCAGAGATATGGAGGATAGAGTAGATGTAGCCATGCAAGCCTTTAGGATATGTTTGGCTATAGTATTATTGCTTTATGATTCTTATTTTTATCAATATTTCAGTTGTCCCAATGAGGAATACTTACAAGCCGCCTGCTTTTCCCAGAACAATTACAATAGTGTTCAAGGGTGTGCTGCAAGATCCTCCTGCAGAGTCATTTAATGTGAATTTTGTGGCAGACTCAAATTGATACCTTTTACAGGAAAGTAAAACAATTTTTTTCATCAGTACTCGATTAGCCTTCAAAATTTGTTAGAATTGATTGGAATTTGACCTCTCAGCTTTGATCCCTTGGTGTTTTCTGGTATTTACGGATGAATTGCTTTCAGAAAAAAAAAAAAGCAGTGGAACAATAACATTCTTGCAATGAGACACTCAACACATGCATGTTTTATATTTGTCTGGTGGCTCCTCAGTAGCAAATCTATAGGCTGTCCTTCACGTGTGTCTTAGAGGTTACGCAGAACCTCGAGCCTGTTAAGATCTCAGATATGACAACAGCGAGAAGATGAAACCCTTCTGTTAACCCTCTTACAGAGGGAAACAGATAAGCATGAAGAAATTGAAACATGTTCTAGAGAAACTCGCACTCAGCAACTGCTATCTTGCTGTAAAGATAAACTTTTATGTGTAAAGAACCAGGGCTGATAAATTAATAGACTGGCTGCTATGCAAGGGAGGAGATAGGATTTAAAATTATATTAAAAATGCCCCATATGCTTTAACAACTAATCTGATCTCCATAAACCCGTATTTTGCACAAATTTTACAAAGGGTAATGCACCTTTGTAAAAACCATGTCTGGGGAAGAAGCTGATGATTTGATGAGCGAAGCAGATCTCCCTTCTGCAGGGAAAATTCCAGACTCTCTGAAATGTCTTGCTGATGGGGGATGGAAATTGCAAAACCCTTCAAGGCAAGAAGGGCAGCCTGACCCTGCACAGGCACGATGCCCTGTGCCACACTGCTGGGCTTCACACACGGACTTCAAATGGCAGAGAATAAAACATCCCAAGCTCCAAAAGGTGGTGAGGGTTCAGGAATTCTTGTTTCCCACCGGGGAAGTTCAGTCAGTGCAGGGATGCTGGACAAATTCCCCCTCCTCCAGTGTCCCTGACAGCGCTGCTCAGGGAGGGCAGCAGGGCCTGGCGGGCGAGGAAGCAGGGAGGAATGGGAGAAGGGACAAAGGACAGCCGAAGAGCAAGGTTTTACTTTTCAAAGGCTTGTTTTTCTTAGCAAATTAATGAATGCTAGCACCTCAAAATGCTCCAGGAGATGTTAACAGCTCCTATCACGTAAATGACAGGCATAGGAAAGAGACTGCTTTGAGGCAAACCCTCAAACTTCATAGACTAGAGATAATAACTCTATTTTCTCAGAATTCTACTCAAGTCTGAAAGAGGCTGCAGATTTCTTCTGGTCTTATACCATATAGGTTGTGTTTTGCAAGCACAAGTCATTTTTCCTCTACAAAGTAAATGAAATTTGGTATCTCTAATGTAGTTTGCTAATTGTCCCAGGCAGATGCTTCTCATAACGTATTCTTTAAGAATGCATTTGATGAGAATAATTTTCTGCTTTCTTACAAATTTACTCAACTTTTTCCCAAATCAATAGAATCACTGTCAGTCATTTCTGTAAATATGTCAGCACAGATACTGTTTGTACTGTAACTGTTAAAATTCACCAAATTGGACTCGGAAAAATACAATTTATACGAGATATATGAAACAGCATTAAAGACCAGCCTGTTATTCTTGTTCCTCACATCTCCTTCATGTGATTGCTTTAGGTTGTTTCTCCTCACTTATCCCAATAGACCATAGAGAAAATCCCCCTCTAAATTCAAACCCCAGCAAGGGATAAAGTCTTATGTACACTAAGCTTACATGAGCAAATCTGCAGCTGAGCTCCTGCAACATTTAAGTTCTTAGGAAAATACCCCTTTTGCCAGATGGTGCTTTATTAACCTGCACCAAACCACCAGGCAACGCCGACTGGTCAGCTCAGCAGCTGCTTCTGGAACACCACAACCGTACACTTACTGCCACAGTCCAGTCCAGAAAATGCTCAAGATTAGATCAGCTGAGCATGGCACCAATGGCCAAACCACGCCGAATCTCTGTCACATGCCAGGGGAAGATCAGCAAGAAAGCCTGAGGTCAGAGCAGGGATGCCTTGCTTGACATACAGGTGTTCACATGACCACAGAAACCTCTTGAAGAGCACAAAACTAACCCTCCAACAGCATCTCCCTTCAACTGTAACCCCTAAGCTAAGAGGGAAAGTAAAAAAAAAATAAAAAAAAAGTAGTTCAACTTTTTTTTTTCCACCCAAGTGAGTTCTCAACTTTCTTGTGCAATACCAGTAGCTCACACTTTCAGCATTTTGCTAATGAATTAATACTTACTGTGTGCTCAGCCTTCAGTAAGAAGACTGAAAAATGATAAAATGCTTCCTGACATTTTAGCTGAGACCACAGGGAGGAAGAATAAAGAGTAGAATTTATTGATGCTTCAATTAGAATAAAGTCATTCTTAAATAAGAAAATATTGAAACAGACTGACTAATGAAGTGATCACAAAGGGTCTTTTCAAAGGACCCTAAGTGGAGTCATCCTCATTTGTTTTCTCTTTCCACAGCAGACCCTTAAATGATCTTTGCATATTGTCTACACTAAATCCTGCAGGGTTGCTATTTCATTTTAAAGAAAAAAGCTTTTAGGCTGCAAGGGATTCATTCAGTGAGAGCTACTATGCTTATTGTGGCTCTGCTGCAGAGCCAAGGGATTTACTATATGCTCATTAGATCCTGCTTTGTTCCAAAACAATCTTTTACGATGCAAATTTCAGCATGCTGATCTACTTAGAATAACATTTTCGGGGGGAAAAAAAAAAAAAAGGCTATTAAAGTAAAAGCTTCTTCCAAGGCAGGAACACTACAAACTCAGATTAATTATTAATATTTTAGACCATGATAACATCTGGTGTCTCAGCTTAAACTCAGCTTTGAACATGGTTCCAAGAAGTGCCAAGAACTCGGTGTTAAGGGTGAAAGGAATGAGGGACTTGTCTTTACAAATAAGCTGTGGGCCTGCTGGTAGATAAAAACTGGCACTAAGAGGTAAAAGAAACAATGGGAAAGGATTCCACTGATTGATGAATGGAAAGAGAGATTTGTCTTTATCAATAAACTGTAGGTGTGCTAATAAATGAAACTGAATATCAAAAGATGAAAGAAACAATGAGGAGAACCATAAATTCCATAGGAATTAAAAAAAGGCAAGGGGGCGGTATATATTAGAAGGGAATCTTAGGAATTAGGCATTCCGGGAAGTCTGTACCTCTCAAGTACCTCAGCCAATGGGGAAAGAGAGAGGGAAAATGCAGTCAGGAAATTAGGATAAAAAGGAGGCTGCGTCCTCCAAAAATTGGAGAGACCCCAGGGGAATGCCCCATGGCCTCTCCCTTTATTCGACTAAAGTAATGGGACTCCTCCGTCTCCTTTTTGGACATAAACCTCAGGTGTTGGTGGATTAATTTTCCTGACGGGGCACAAAGCAGTACCAGGGTGCTCGCAGAGCTCAGAGGCCACCTTCTGAAGCCATTACACATGAGGCACGTTTGTCACTTGGCTGCCTGGTGGCTGAAGCACAAAAAGTTTGATTTGTTCAAGTCTTGGCAGCTGAGGCATCCAGGCAGCAGAGAGGCCTCAGCAGCAGAGATGTTCACGCACCAGGACCTCTAAGGAACACACACAAGATGAGAGCTGAGAGCTCTCCACAGCCCTGCTCCATAACCATCTCCAGGGCAGTGCTACCAGAAAAAAAAAGGAACAAAAGCCAGGCAAAACTGGGAAAAATGGCAGAAGTGAGCAAAACCACTGTCCTCATGCTGCCTGCTCGGCACTCAGGGTGCTGTGGCCGTTTCCATCTCTTGCAGTGCTCTTTAAACTCTCGCCTGCAGACGTACTGAGGATGAGGCGGGGCACTCCTGGTTTCCAAAGCATTAATTCCACTTTGTTCCTCCTCTGTGACCTTCCCGAGGGAGCGGTTGTACGAACACGGAACGATGAATATTATCACCCAGGAGATCTACCTGATAGCTCATCCTTAATAGTTCCATAAATCTCGCTAAGTCTTAGTGCTTTAGGTGTACAGCAGAGGTAATCCTGCTGTAAGGAACAGTGAGAACTCATCCCTCACATGCACAGAGCCCAGCCAGGCTAGGGACACCGCATTAAAGCATTCTCTCCTGTGCTCTGAACAGCAGAACTCAAACTGGAGCTAGAATTTACACTGAAAACTGGTCTCTAGGAGGAGAATAAACTATCTGAGGTGAGCAATAAGGAAAAGATCGGTTTGCCAGTAGAAGTACTAACAAATCATTACAGTAATTCCAGGCAGCCCTTCCCACACTGCCATTCTAAATCAGATCAGCAAACTAAACATGCAATTTATACTCAAAAACCTCACAAACCATCACCTGCCTATAATGGACAAGTTCATCTGGAGCACCTGCTCACTAAAACAACACATGATTACTGAATTCAGCTGATGTCCTGTTTTACACAGTAAGTGCCAAATCCTTAATGAACATAAGATGCAGATGTGTGTGAGCATGGCTTTCACTGGGAATGCTTATTTACTTGGGATGACAAACTCGTGATTAATATTCTCCCAGGGCTATGGGAAGGTGCCAGAGGAGGGGCAATGCCCATAAACGACTGGAATAGGATATTTGAAACATGTCTGAAACTTGAAAAATGCGTCTGCCTATGCTGCACTCTCACCCAGGCACCACCAGCTTTGACAGCTACCTGAGCTGCAAAAAGAACATGAGAAAATGCAAAAAACCCCCTCTGGTGAGTCTGCTACAACATGCTTTGACTTTACCTTTCTGACTATCAGACAGCAGATGTCTGGAATGGTTTTTGGATACCTCAGAGAAAACGCAAAATGGCAGAGAAAAGGAACTTTAGAGAAGAAAGTGCCATTATGTCCTAGTGATTCACTCTGCTTAAATGCTTTATTGCTGCTATTAATGGACAGATATTAACATCAATCACAGGCTGTGAAGTGACTGACAAACTAAGCTATTTTGTACATCACCTAAAAAGCTGGTAAGGGGATGCAATTCGGGTAAAACACAAAAGAAAAAGGCTGTTTGTGATTTTGATGGACAGCTCCCTAAAGAACCTCCAAATTCCAGGGCTGCAAAGTAGGCTGTCATGTTTGTAGATTTGTTGCCTCTCCGGGGAAGCGAGGTGCATCACCAGACACAGCCTTTTGCTGGTTCTTTTCATTTCATTTCTTCAAGACCAGTTACTCCCATTTACAAAGGTTTAGATCAGGGTTTGCTTTAGCTGACAAATTCTCTTGTTTGGTGGATTTTCTTTTTGCTTGTTTGTTGTATTGTGTAATGAAACCAACAGAAGTTTATAAATGGGGACATATAAAAGACTTTGCTAGGCATGTTTTTATTCTTTAAATTACCTAGGTCACATTCCATCTAGCGCAGGGATGTGAAAATACACACACCCACATTTGGCAGTATTTTTCCCAAGAGCTAAAAGTGTCCTCACAATTGAACTCTGCAAATATTAGCTTCAGCTTATTGGGAAGATAGTGTCCCATATTATAAAAGTGCTGAACAAATAAGGGATGTTCTTTGTTTGCAAGAGATTTCTAGAAGTTAAATATATAGAGATACAGATATGGTTTCAAACTGAACCAAAATTGTGCTTGACATTTCAAGGTGTTTGACAACTCAAAGTATGGAATGAAAGTTCATTTCAGATCCAGCAAAATATATTGTTTCAACAACATCTGAAAATAACCTTTTTGAGGATGTAATATAATGGCTTCTCCTTTCTCAACACATGAATTTAGATATATTTCCTTGCCAAATCTGTATTCTTTCTCAGATAAATTATTTGGCAAATTAATATCCCATTATGGACAAAAAGATCATTAGCTGATTACAAAGGCATTACCATTTACCTTTTGCCTTTTCACAGCTTCCCTAATTAAGTCATTCATCACCATTCTTCACTTGTATCAGCACAAAACTGACCTTAAAAGCATGTCAGATGTGACCAGAAAAATCCTGCATTAGAATAAATACAGAGCTTACACTGAGACCCACAGCATTTTATGTTCCCAGACAGTGCCTATACTTTCACTTCAGAATATACACTTCAACTTCAGCTTGGCTAAAATAAATAAATAAAAACAACTCCTCTGTTACTCCAGTAATTTTTTGTTTCTATAGAACGGCCGTAATCATTAAATGCTACTTTGCTTCATTAAAGTCTGAATTTTCAAGAACTGAAAGAGACAGTGCCACGAGGTTAAGTAATTCTTTCATCACATGGCTGATGTGTTTTATCCCTGCTGGGTCACATGTGCTCTTCATTTACTGAGCTCCAGGTTTCATCCAACTATTTATTTGTGGAGCCTTTGTTGTAAACATTCTGGGCTGCCAAAGAAATAATCAAGAGTCTTTCCTATTCAATCTAAATACAATTCTGTCAAAAAAAAAAAGCTTTTCTGGTAAAATGGGATGGATGATAAAAAAAAGCCCAAACCAACAAAACAATTACAGCGGCTGCATTGCTTTGCCTATCATCTCTAAGAAAATCTGAAAAAATTATAGCTTTACATCATTTTTATGAAGGCACTTTTCTGGACTTGCAGTTCATTTAATTTTGCCCTGGAGCACGTTTGCTGTGAGTAACATGGAATACAACCCACTTGTCTGTCCTCTTGTCTCTAAATAATCTCTCTCCATCTTCTCTCAGAGTCAGGCTGTCACAAGCAGCTAATACCTCTACAGAGATAAAATAAGACAAAAGCAATAACCACAGTCAAGGCCCCCAGGGATTTCCTCACCAGCTCTAACTACAGTGTCCACTCTATCAAAATCCTGCCTGGTTGCCCTGTGTCAATGTTTACATGCTCTGCTGCTTCTACCACGCCCATTTTCAGAGGGATTCCAGCCTTATCATCTGCTCTGTCAGGTGATGGCAACAACTATTTCCTTTCCCCATTTCCCCTGTTTCTGTCACCTTCTGCCAACCAGCTCTCGTAACAGCCTCTGCTCTACAGCTGAACTATGCTGAGCAATTCCATTTTTACATGAAGGATGCTGTGTTTAAAAGAATAATTCAAGCACCCTGTAGCACAGCAGCAGAAAGGGCTTTGTGGCTGCTTGTGTCCCATTGCTCAGACTAAACTGGAGGTTAGATGGTTTATTTTGGCTGGGCCAAGTAAAGACCTGATCTCAGAGGTGTTTGTGCCAGTCCTGGTTCATCCCCCCTGCTTTCCATATTCCCCCATTCCTGCTGCTTGAGCTGGGTCTGCAAATGCTCCGTAAGTTGGGTAAATTATAATTCAAAATGGTACACTCTAGTTTAAACACTTAAATAATAAGATATTGCATCATTTTGACAGATTTGGGAAGGCTAAGCAAGCAGCTGAGGTTTAAGCAAATGGTAATCTCTGTTTCAGAATGAAGATGAAAAGGAGACAATATTTCTCATAGCTTTGCTGGAAACAAAATGCCCAACTATAATTTATGTTGGCATGGACCTGTTAAAGGGTATATTTCAGTATTTTAGAAGAGGAGTACTGTGGCTGTAAATGTGGCAGAAGTTATGGAAGCCTCAATTACATCCAGATGCATTTTGAAACACCAGGTGGATTTCATCCCCTGAAAGATGGACATGGACAGAAAGAAACATTTCCTCCCATCTGCCATAGAAAAAAAATTGAATATACAAAAATAGAATGTCTTATTCAAAGTCAAATCTGAACCTACAGCAGAGTCAGAAAAAATGAACCCAGGTTTCCCAATTTTTGGATATCTTTAGCCAAGAAATTATCCTAACAAAGCCAGCTATGGTGAGTCTCTGGGCTCTGCATGGAACCCATTAGCAGATCTCTGCAGTATTTCTGGCTAGAAAACATCAGTTCTGCTCAGTATTTCAAAATTAGCGTGCAACCCAGGCCTTCTCACCTTTCTTCTTCTGAAGAGAAATGGCCCCTGGTGCTCTGACAGGGGCTGAGAAGCACTGGCAGCCGCAGGTGAGCCAGGCCAGGGCCCCAGGGAATGCACAGCCTGCCCTGGAGCTGCCAGGGTGCCCCGAGCTGCTCACGGGGCACCGCAGGGCATCTAAAGGGGCACCCAGGCACCAGAAAGCTCTGCAGGTAAACCTGTCCCACGTCTGCACTTGGCAAAGTGCTCAAACCTGCTCAAACTTGTGCAAACTGACCAAGAAAAAGTCCTTGTCTTCCTCTGCTACGTTAAATTTCTTCCCATGCAGCTGCTTATTAAACTGTCTCTTGGACTTCTCTCAGAAAATAGATGGGGCTTCTTACATCTCACACTATTGCACATTTCTGATGTTTATGCTATTTAGGAGGGATGCTAGTGAAATACACTTAATTTGTCAGAGGAATGAAATCTAATAATTGGTAGATCATGCTAGAGAAATCCTGACTTCAGAATAAATTGAAGCTTTTTAAACAACAAAGATAAATTAAACATTGACCACCTTGCTGGCCCACTGTGGCAAATTCTCTACTACTTTGAGAGTTTTTGCAGTCAGAGTAAGCATCTTCTAAAACCTACCAAAAAACTCAAACAGAAGTGATGGGGCTCTCTGTGTAAGCTGCTGGGTCAGGATCTTGGCCCTTCATTAGCCACTCTAATTAAAGAAGCCTGATGGAAGTTGGGAAATTTAACATTGTATATCAAAATCACAGAGCATTAGGGAGGAAGAAAATACCACAGCTCAAAAGAAAGTCCATCAATTGGCAAATTTTACTTCTTCAATGTTTATAAATTATCTAAAACTTTTATGTATTAAAAATTAATCAGGCAAGCTTCCTAAACTGGCCTAAATTCAGCCTAATTATTCTTTGATGCAGAATTAAGAATTTCTTCAAACATTATTTCTTTCCTCTAATTTCTCACACTACAGTTACTGTAGTTACAGGGCAGGAGATACAGGTGGAGGTTTATAACTCCTTCATGAACTGAAAAATAATGAATGCACAGTGCATCAATTTCTGGTAATCCAAGATACAAAAGAACAACACCTTCCTCTGCTTGTCATGACTAGGGATGTGCAGCAAGCCAAAAGTTATCAAGCAGAACAAACTTACTGCACTTGTGAGAGGTGCACAGTCATGGTTTTATATTAATAAACTCAAGAGTAGGCAGCCAGTAACAGCTATTACTAATCAGGACTAACCAGGACTGAGCAGGCTGTGTGGCAACACCTCAGAAGCAAATGTTCTGTAAATGTCTTCCTCTAATAGAAAAAAGAAACGTTATTTTTAAGCTAGCCCTTAGGACAGCCATCATAGGATGCTAGGTTTAATTAAAATTTTAAAAAAAAGAAAAAGCTAGCAGCAGAGTTACTGGGAAGAAGGCAGGTGAAGTGAGGGGGTCCCAAATCCACCCTCTCTAGCCAGCAGAGCACAGCCACCTCCCAGCCTGTCAGGATGACTGCACAGCACTCCCAGGGACTCCGAGGTGTCTCTGCAGGGCAGTCCCAAGGCAGATGTCAGGACTTTCCCTGCATCCTCATGTGGATTATCTGCACCTGGACCTTACTTTCAAACTGCTTTCCATTTTTAACCATTAGATTGCATTTTGCCTTTGTCTGCTGACATAAGGATACGTATGAGTAGAAGTCTTTTCTATCCCTTGAGATCATTAGGAGATCCCTTCCTGCCTTGGCTGCTGCTGCAGAATGGCCTCACTGAGGGCACGAAAGCAATTTGCAATTGCCTGTAGCTCCAGCTCCAGCCAAGCACTTGACTGCTTGCTTAACTGCACAGCCCTGTGTTATTCCATTGACTAGAGCAGGACCACTCACACAGTTAAAATTAAATGCCTGGTTAAGTGCCTTGTAGGTTTTTGGCTTGTTAACAATTCACTACCAATACCTCAACCTGCTTCAGCTGTCGCTCCTTCTCACTGCAGTGCTTCTCTGGAGTTTAAAAGCTCCTTTTAACTCCAAGCTGAACAAGTAAATGTGCTCCTGAAAACACCCATGAGGAGACCTACTGAAGAACCTGCTATCTTTCCAACTTATGTAATTTTTTATAGCAGAGCTGTACATCACACTTATCTCATTAGCAGTCATCTCCTCAGGCAGTACATACAGTGTGGGTGGGTTTTCCTTTTTTTGATGTACCTAGGAAGTCTTGCTGTCTCTAATTTTCCATGAATCTCATTAATTGCCACTGAAATCTTTATAGCTACAGTAGCCTAGGATGTAATGTTCTCAACTAATTTTATACCCAATAAAACAATTTAATACCTAATAAACTTTATGAAGAAAGTGGCACTAAGCAGTGCCTCTTGCTAATGAAATCAAGCCAAAAATGCTTAAAGGAGAAAAGCTCCATGTCTGTGAGTAGCAGCCTTGGGTGTGTGCTGACACGTAGGACATCAGAGACCTCACAAACCAACTGGTCCAATCTGAATCCCCAGCCAGATGTGGCAAAGCTGTACCAATGGGCTCATCAGTGAAGACTTACCAATCCTGGCCACAACAGGCACAACTCCCTGAAGTGTTCTACAGCAGATAAGGATGGAGAGTCAAAATGCACCAAAGTCCAGTGAGGGGGCAAGGAGAGCTCCTGTCCCTGCCCCACTGACAGATTTGCTTTGGCTAACTTCCCAAAGGCACAGACTTGGCTTCCTCAGAAAAGCGAGGCTGGAAAAGGCACAGACACAGTCTCTCACCTTTCTAGTTCAGCTGAAGCCTGAAAGTGCTGGTATCTGAAAAATGAGAGTTAATCTTGCAGGAACTTTCTGGAGCATTCAGATGTTGACTACCGAAATTGTGGGAAGAGATGATTTTTGGGTTTCATTTAAACTGAGAATAGCATATGTAACCTCAGGATGAAATTGGCATTCTTGAAAACAGAACTTCACTTGGGAAGAACAGTCTCATCATTTTCCTCCATAGTGCAGCATGTAACAGATCTAATCAAATAATTGTAACACGCTTCAGCTAGAAGGGTAAGGAAGAAAAACTGTGTGTAAAGGAAAAGATGATGGGTCACAATAGCAGCAATGACTTACGACCATTGTTTCTCACACCTGAAAGCCCAATAACTCACAAGTACCCCAGCCATAAGTGAATTATATGAGCCTTTTGTGCAAGTAAAATTTTCCATTATGTACCTAGTCTGATGCTCTGTAGCAATTTGTCTCTTTGCACAAAATCATAAGGAATATTTCCCAGAGAACATCAAGAGCCACAGAGGGTAAAAAGCTTCCTCACCTGAGAAAATGTCCATGCCTCGATTACCAACACTTCCCTACATTTAAAGCTGCCTCAGGGCTCTCCTTTGGATGCTCTCTAGGAAGCGTGCCCTACAATGCACCACTGACAGTCTACAGCCTCTGTTTCCTTCTCTTTTTTCCTCTGGCACTGTTCCTATAACAAGACTAAACTGTACTTTCAGTTTGGCTGTTGGCAATTTGCATTGACTCACTGACTGTGGTGAAGCTACTCTGGAACTGTACCAGCCTAAAGGCAGCAGCTGCCCATAAGGACAGCTTTTGTGATCCTCTCCTGTCACCTGATTTGTTATCACAACTGGACCTGGGAATCCTCTGTGATTTCAGCATATTAAAAAAAAAAAAAAAAGAGACAACTGATAACAAAACTAGTGGCATATTTCTGCAATTTGTCTTATGGACCTCTTGGAGGAGTTCAGATGCTGTGCTCAGCTTTGTAGTGAGAGGCTTCATGTTTCTAAACCTACCTTAAATAAAATGAACTTTAAAATGAAATATCTACACTATTTTTATCTCCTGGAGAAGTACTGTAGAGGGTGACCATGTGCTTTCAGGGAAACAGGGCAGATAATAGACTTGAACTTCATTTCTCAGTTTCTTAGCTGACACTTTCAGGGTTTGAAGAAAAAGTCCTCGATGCCATAATGACTGCAGAGAAGTAGGGACCCCAGTGTGACCTCATTCTGGACAGAAAACTGCTTCAGTTCTAACCTCTGACTGCTTCAAAGGCTAATTCAAAACAGCAGTCCATGTTATCTAAACCAAGCTGGAAGATGCCAGCCTGGGATGTTCACTCCAGCTCTGGATACTACAGTTGAAGAAACCAATTTGTGGCCCTGAGATAGTCAGTCGTGGCTGAGTATCAGCAGTCTGTGCTTTATACTACGGTAACGAAATCTGCACATGTTCCTTCCTGTCCACAGTCTGCTCCATCATCCACTTCCTCATTTGCAAAAGAAAAAATGAAGGAACAGATGGGTGCACAGCCTTAAACACATGCACTGTTTTAAGCATTTTCCCTGGCCTGAGTGGGAAGTTAAAACTGTGCTCAAAAACCTCTATTATGCAGGAATGGAATTAAATCTGCCCTGGGTGCTCCTGCATCTTTGCGAGACCGATCTCTGTAATCATCTTCCACTTAATCAAAACACAACGCAGCAGAGCAGTGATTACACAATTTCAGATGACAAGTAGCAGTCCCCATCGTTTGTTTTGATGAATTCTGAGTTCGCTATGTAGATAACATGGTTAATTTGTTATTCAAAAATGGCATTTAATCATTGAAGGACATTCTGAGTCTGACCAGGGGAAAAAAAAACCAAAACCCCGAACAACTCAACAACCAAAGCAACAATAATCAAGCAACAGTTGATAAATGTGATATGTTTTGAACAATTTTGTTTAAAGTGTTGAGCTTGGCAAAAGTAGGCTAAGTTAGCAAAAAATGTACTTATTAACAAATGGAACCCTCCCCAACCCTGCCTTGTTTCACTTCTCTGATATTTCACATCTGCAAGTTGCTGCACAGGAGGCAGGGTTTTTTTTTTCTTAAATTACAGTTGTTTTGTATTCTGAACAAATTCACTTGCTCAGCAAGAGAAATGACATTAAACTGCTGACAAAATATACAAAGCAGAGCTGGTTTCAGATATTCATGCTTTAGACTGTATCAAAAGCACTGCAAACATTAATATCAAACCATGACTACTTCTAATAGAAACTATGAAAGAAGCCAAAATAAAGTGTGTTTTCTAAAGCAAGAAGCTGAAAAAAAACGTGTCTCTGGATGATAAAGAGACCGTGGAAAATTCAGGTACTGATTTCTTGGGTATTAACTACACATAATATACATATGTAAGAAGACAGCATAACCTTGTGGGTAGGGCATTTTTGTAAGCCTGAGAAGCAGAGCTGGCTGGAATCCTTGGTTCTGCCAAAAGCAGAGCATTTGAATAAGACACTCCACACCTCAGTGTTCTCCATGTAAAGGGCAGATAATAAAATTTCCTTCTGTTGAAGACACAGGAGAATCAGAAGCTGAAAAAATACATAGCAAAGACCCTGGGGTGGTTTTTTTTGTTTTGTTTTTAACAAAACAACATCAGAGTTTTTAAATGCTGACAATTTGCTCACACGTATTTAGGCAGGACTTCCTGTGTTGACTTAGAGTGAGGGTCCTCCAGGCACCCCTGATTATTGGTGTGCCTCAGTTTGCATATGGCAGGTCTGGGGCTCCTCAGAGTCAATGAATGCATCTCTTTTTAGCCACTTGCAATAATTTCCCAATTTAGCAACGGCAAGAAGCTGCTGGCTGAGCAGGGTGACCCCCTTTGTGCTACTCCCTACTTCAGTACACCATGCAGCACATCCCTCCTTCTGTCAGGGGGATCATCACCAGTGGAAGGGCACATGCCATTAAATATAATTGTGCCCTAACTGAAGTGTCATCTGTGAAATTGTCACTACTCCCAGCAATTCGATCGAGACACATATTAGGACAAACCAGTATTTTACGTCTACAATGGGTGATATCTACACCGAGAATGAAATAAATTGTTCTTTAAGTCTTTGATCTTTAAGGGCAGCAATTTAAACCATTTATATACAGTGAACATTTCAGTGATACAGCTCTCATCCTTTCCAGCCATTTTCAGCCACAGAATAGGCCCCGTCCATACAAAGGCTAGCATCAGGGTGATCCTCTGCTTTCTTCAGTGCTTCCCTAAGCAAAATTAAAAGTGGCATCAAGTTCTGGGAGAGCAAAACTTGCCTCTCAAGTAGGTCCAGCAGAGGAAATTCAGTGAAGCTTGAAGGAGAAATTATTTTGTCTGCAGCTCCCCTTGCCTTTTTGCAACCCTGGAAAGAACCAAAGCATTTACACCCCAGCTGCCTGGCGGTCCCCTGGGTAACCTCAGCACTTGGGGTAGGTTTTGAGCACTCACAGTTTGCTCCAAGTTCTATTAGTCTGGCCCATCTGTTGGTGTGGAAAATGTACCTGCAAACACAGAGGCACTGGAAGTGCTCGGCTGTGCCATTAGTGAGGTGATTACTGGCACTGGCACGCTGTCAGGCAACTCTTGCACTCAGAGAGAAACAAAATACATTTTCATCAGCTGAAATACTGAAACTGAACCTATAAACATAAAGCATCTGCTTTGTGAAAGTGAAAGAGGAGAAAAACTGAGAGAAACATCACGGCCTTAAAATGATAAAAGCACTTCTGAGAACCACACACTGTATTTGCTGAAATGTCTGCAGCACCATTTGTCAGCTATGAAATTTTAAAGTGAGGACCTGAAGGTGCTGAAGATGGAGCGTGTACACGGCACCGCTCTATTTTTCGCTTTCTGAAAGCCTCACAGTGCTTCCAGCATGAGAAAACATCGACCTGGCGATCCCTGTGTGCCAGGCACACCTTGGGCACTGCCAGGTAGCAGCTGGGAAGCCTGTGGAGTGCAATTAGCAGGCACAAGAGTGCCAGCACTGCACATCTGTGTCAGGGCTTGCTGCCGAGGAGGGAACCAGCCTGCTCAAACCCCCGGTTCTTGTGGTGAATGAACCAACCAGCGGGCCACAGAGCCCAGAAAAAGAGGTTTGGTGGGCTGATACCAAAGAGTAAAACCCCCTTCTGTGAAGATGGCTTCTGCCCTTTGAATTCCTAGGATTCCTGAGGAGGGTTCGGTCTGCCTGACGGACAGTTGACAGACGCCCCTTGTATCCCCTAAGGAAAGGTCTCTGTGCTAAAAAACTTCCTACTTTTTCCATGTATATATGTCAACTAATGAAACATATTGTTTCTGTGGTTTCAGCTATTGAATACATGACTCCCTGTCTGTTTTACTACTACTGTTTCCTTCTTCCACTGTAGGACTTTGGAAATCCAGGCCTGGACCCACAGACCTTTGTAGATGGCACTCAGAAACAAAGATCCCATCAAAAACCCTCTCTTTTCATCCAGTCACACATCTTGGCATTACAGGGTGACATCACAATGCAAACAGAGACATAAATTCCATGGATGGGAATCCAGTCTCCTGGCTCTGCCAAGTGCACAATAAAGACACCATATAGGAATTTAAACAAAAATTGTGGCTGAAAAACCTGGGAGCAACCCAACTGTCTTACTGTTCTGGTATAACCTCAAGGATGCTTCAAAAGAGAAGAGTGGCCACGAACTGACAAGAATTTTGCCTGACAGAATTCAAAATACAGCCCTACTCAGCCTATCTGCTGAAGACAATGTCACAAAAAAAAAAAATCCAGCTTTTGTGAAATTCTTCAGAAGACAAATCTGATTGATGTGTCAGCAGTTCCTTACTGTTCTGCAGTTCCAATAGCATAAGATATGAGAATCAAATATTAATAACCTTGTTTCTCAGGAATGCTTCTGTAATGTAAGGAGGTGTCTCTCATGAACCTGTTGCTTAAAATGATTGTGATCTTTCATTTTAGATGAGCTCTTAAGAAAGCCAGCACCACCAAGTGAGAGGGGTGTAGCATGACCCACCCAGCTTGTCAAAGTCCATTCCTGTTTGGACAGAGCTTTTGCAACTCCTTCAAGTCATTAGACAAAACAAAGCAGAGGCAGCATTTGGTGATTTGAGTCACTGAAGGGCACAAGCTCTAATTGTTCTGCTTTTCAGAAGGTGCACTCGTTCACACCATCACTCCTGGCAGTACAGCATCACACGAGGGCATCGTTGCACTGTAAACACTTTGAAAGGAAACCAGCTCCTACCTCAGAGTACTCGCTGGCCTCACAGACAAATGGAGAGAACAGATGAAACAAAGGCAAGAACTTCCCTAAGAGCTCAGATTTTACCTAAGGAAAGAGACAGCCATGGAGCTGGTGTACCTATTTAATACCACTCTCCAACCTGAAAAATAGATTTGGTATTTCTTGCTCCCTGCCAGTCAGCATCCCTTCCTCACTGTTAATCATTTACACTGGAGGACCACGTTGCTTTGAGCAGCTCCCTGCTGCTTTCTCACAAATTTTGTCGGGGTGTCTTTGTGAAAATCAATGCTACAACACTTTTCAAACGTCACTGTTTGGTTTGAGGCACTCATTTTGCAGGCTAAGACACATTTTGCTGCATTCATCTCCTGCAGCAAAACCCTTCAGCATGTGCCTAACTTTAACCAGGCACTCGCTTCCTGGTGACATCAAGGGGACTTGCACAAGTGATGGCAAAGCCCCAGAGATGCAGTAAAAGTTTGGGTCTGCTCAAATGTCTGGCTGGTGCACATCCCAAAGCTTCTCCAAGCTATTTAATGAAAAATCAATGTAAACACAAACCACTGTGTTCTCCTACCCAGCAAATTGGGTTAGAAAATTTTAATATAAATGGGTTTTTTTCCTATTGTTATTTTTATATGTGAATCCTGTTATTACTACATGTGAATCATCAAGCAGGCAAACAGGCTACGGATGCTCTGACACATCACTTAAATTTTGGGAGCATGTTTCCCTGTCAGTCCTTAAAATTACACGTTTTTTGATACAAAATATTAAAATCACATAAACACATGTATAATTTTAGGATAAGGTTTCTATAGATACATATTTGGGATAGATATACACACTCTTGGCATGCTTCTACAAAGTTTTTCCTTGAGGGAAAATGCCCCAGTGCTAAGTTCCAGATCATTCCAATTGAAAAAACACCTCACCAAAAGTAACACCACGAGTATGAAATTAAGTCTGAGGGGTGATACAGCACTGTGAGCTCCCTGCAGAGAGGATCTGACAGAACTGCAGCCAAAGAGTCACTGGTGAAATTTTAAAGTGAAAATTCAATGGGATTTGGACATCTAGGTCATCAAACATGATAGAAAATTCACCCTTTTTATTGATCATTCCTTAAATCAGATGCACACCTAGATTAATGAAGAAACAGAAGTATGACTGCACATGTGCTTGGGAAGGGGGAGAGAAAGGAAAGGGCACTAACCTGCAAGCGAAAATAGTATTTAATATTACAATTACTTTATTGCTTCCACTCCACTTGATTTTTTGGGCTAGCAATCAAGTCAGAAGGATTTACATTATCAGAGGACCTGGCCCTCATTTTTCTTCCGAATTGTCTCTATTGGCTGCATGTCAAAATAAATACGTCTTGGGCATTTGACAGGGCAAAGAGCCAAGATTGCAGGTTCATGGAATTATTTTTTTTTTTTTTTGTGATTTGTTTGTTAGTTTTCTTAAGCTTCTTTTGGAAAGGTTTAGTGGTATTTATCTACTGCAAGCAAGTGGGCAGGGCTTACAAGAGAAGCTTTGTTCAGCAGGCTTTGGTGTCAGGGAGGCTTGCTGCCTTATTTGAGTACCTCTCCTTTGTGTAAGGGATTTGTTATTTGTTTGTTGTCAAGATGCCTCTGGGCATTAGCCCCCAC
Source organism: Callaeas wilsoni (assembly GCA_013398955.1). NCBI lineage: Eukaryota > Metazoa > Chordata > Aves > Passeriformes > Callaeidae > Callaeas > Callaeas wilsoni. The sequence continues at coordinate 87,369 of VWPU01009924.1, read as the reverse complement.
TTCTTATAAAGAGATTATTTTTCTATTATTTTTCACGCTGTTCCCCTTCAGCAGTTTCAGCTGCTGTAATACTCGAGGATGTTCCAACAGGCAGATGGATAATGCAGGGACACTGAAAGAATTTAACGTCGAGGCTTCAGATTTTCTTTCCTGACATCATTTTCCTTTGAAGTGGCTTCTCGGTCCCCAGATACCGACTCCCCTTTCCTTGCTCTCTCTTAATTCCTGCTTGATCTCTACTTTAATACAATTTTTTAAGTGCTGCAGCTTTGCTTGTGTCCACATGGCCCTACACTACTATTACCAGACTCTGCAAAATAAAGAAGGATCAACAAGCCTACCTCTTCCAGCAAGGCTGACCCTGGAAAAAGGAAAAGCCTCTTGGCATTTTGATGGAAGTTATAAGGACTTTATTTCCTTCAGAACAGCTAATTTTCTTCTTGAGCCACTTGCTGAACTGACCCAGTTTGAGCACCCAGGTCCAATTCCTGAGCTGGATCACATGCCCCTTCACAAAACCCAATGTGCCTGGTCTTTAATATGGGAAAGAGAGGTCACTCCGGACAGGAGGCTTACTTTGGAAATAGAACCCCAAGTCAGCAACACGGGAGATGCCATTAGGCTAATCTCAAGGCAAGAGTATGAGGAAGAACAGGCAGACAGGGGAAAAATTAGTATTACAAGGTCCTATTTCACATCTCAGCGGGCACAAGGTATGAACTTGACAGGTTTATCCTCTGAGCAGGTGAAGGAGCGAATCCCATGCACGAAGCATGACTTCCAATGGCATAAGGCATTTCCAAGCTGTCACAAAAATGCCAGCACTAAATCCAAGCTGTTCTGATTCACTGGTACATGACTATAGAAATAGCGAGTCTGGCACCTTCCAGCTTTCTTCAGCATTGCAGCTCTAAAAGGAAGATGTCTGGAAAAACATCAACAGCCTTCAGCTTGCTAAGGAAGAAACATTTCACACAAGGCTTTTTAACACATTTGAGAAATAAATAAAATGTAAGTGCTACATGCCTCTGGATCCAGTACAGCTTCCTGGTTTATACCCTGAACTGGTGTGGACTGGCATCTCATTACCAGTTCCAAGGAAACCACGCTCATCTCTCAGCTGAGAATTGGACATAACCCCTTTATCACTGGCCATAACCAAGTTTTAGGACACATCTCAGAAGGTAAAGAAAATGGAATATCAGCAGCTTTACACAAGGCAAATAAATAAAAACCTAAAGGAAGATGGGTAATAACTTGCACAAAGGGGTAGTTGAGGTGCACGAAAAAGAAACATCAGATTGTTTCACAAAAATCGGACAGTAACACTGTTCAAAAAAAAGTTATTGTGAGATACTGCACTAAATCTAGCGATGAATGTGCTGATAAGTCAATACTTAGCTTTGTGTCACCACTGTAAATCAGAGGCAATTTTTCAAAAGTCTGAATGTTTTTCTTTCTTAGTCCATCTCCAGCTGAGGGTTCTCAGCTCTAATGGCAAGAACAAAATTTATTGTCCAGAACTTTGAGTTGATTCTTATGCTAGATGGGAGCTTGTCTCCAAAAGGTTAGGCTAACATATTTCTTACTCTCAAAGATGCTTGAAAGTTTTTAAGGAAGTCTGAGATTGCCAAAAAAAGCAGAACAAGAGATAGCCTAGGACTTGGGGAAGAGATAAGAATCAAATTTTAAACACTTTGTCATGCAAATTCTTCCTTCTAGAAAGGTTCTCTTGTTCTTCACTACCAGATCGATATTTTAGAGTCCTCAGATATTTGTTTTCATGTCTATATATATGTATAATTTATCCATGAGCAAAAGTCACTGATCCCAGTGCTCTCCCACCAGCCCAACATGTGGCCCTAGCACAACAGAAAATCCACTTAAGGGCTTAGTGGTGCAGGGCACAATATAAAACTTTTCCTTTTCATCCAGATACTTTAGGGCTTCTCTACACAAAGATAATTAAGACTGGTTAGTTGATAGATATCAAAGTGAATGCACGTAATTAAACAAACATAGTGGACTACTATGAAATCTCTAATTGAGGTGGAAGACTCTTTACATGGCAGATCTGGGTTAGCAGTCTAAGGCAACTTTGCACACAGATGTTCCCTTCACACTTTGAATTGATTCACTCTTTCTGAATCAAATCAGCAAGACATTAGCTTCTTTGACATCTTCACTGAAAGGATGTGTCAAATTCTGAAAACACTTTGAAATTTGTCACAGACATGTAAGTGAGAGAAGTGATTTAGTCTTCAGTGTTGACATGAATAAGTAGTTTGGTGGCACCCTTTTGAAACGCTGAAGTGAAACACTGAACAGTGAAACGCATTTATGTTGGCTGGAGGAGCAATCTAAAGCAATCTAAAACTGGAGTTGGTAAACACACAGACAACAGACAAGAAAGAAAACAACCTCACTGAGGATGCTTGGAACAAAGGCATAGAAAAGCCCTTCACACTTTGCCAACCTACTGCACCCCATACAGCTTTTTTTAAAAATAAAATTAAAGCCCCATGACTATGCAAACATGACTCAGCACTGCCCATGGCTGCCCAGATGCCCTGGAAGCAGCTCACACACCTGACCAGACCAAGCTGGCTGTGCTGTCCATAGCAGCTGCTCACAAGAAGTGTGTAATTAATGTATGACTGAAAACTTCACCTGCAAAGCAAGGTAACACCAGGCTCTGATTTTGATCTCACCACTGAAACCAAAGACATGGATCTATTTCATAGGCTCATCAGCTGTACAACTGCCTTCTCCCATCGGCACACGACAAGGAAGCGTAAGACACTCGTGATAACCAGCTCTGCTCACATATCTCAATCACTCAATTAGCTTTTCCCCCTTTGTGAAAGGAGAACAGTGCAGATGACACAGCACATGCTGAGAAAATCCATCTAATGACTCCATGGGCATCTCTCACTGGAAGAACCGGCGCAGTGAGCCCGAGGTTTATGTTACAGCCTGACATCGATACTTCAGGCAGCCTTTTCTAACTCACCCTTTGCCTTTCTAACCCTCTCTGAACGGGCTGAGTTACAGCAATGAAGGCTGCCACTGTGTGGTCAGTTTTTTTAGTATTCAGATAAACACAATACACTTTTTGTTCTTTATTCCCCTGCCTCAAAGGGGAAGCTGAGAAGCAAGTTGGTTCATCTTGTCCTAGTGATGACCTGGATGCAGGAACAAATTCAAGCTTAACGTGTGTTTCTCCAATAACAGCACATCCCACCACCTTTGAATGAACAAACCCTAATGATCTGCACACACAAGCAAAGATGAGACAGAAACACAGGTAGTTGTGAGTAAAGCAGAGAAGAGAGAAGGACTGAGAAAAACCTGATTATTTTTTCTTCTATATCATAGTAATTATTGAAATTCAGTTTTCAATAGAGAAAAATCAAATTACAGAATGAATCGATGTTTCAAATCTGTCCCATTTCAGAAGAGAAAAACAAATGCATATTTTAAATTACATTGATAGCGTGTTCTTTCTTCTCATCAAGTTGATTTGCACAGTATTACATATCTAATTAAAGTACAGCCACTGAATTCTTTCTCTGGAGGACTGGGAATTAGGCAGGACAGGAGGGCAGAACTGAGTCTCAAACAGCTACAGCACCACAGTTTTGCGTCTGGCCTTAATCCCAAGCAGCTTTCACAGTGTGAATCACTGAGATATTCTGTCCATGCAGGGCACAGCTAAAATTTGCGCCTCTGTGATAATTCCTCTTCTGGTCCAAGCCCACGAGGCCAACAGACATAGCGCAATAAACAAATGTTAATGTGGCTCATTCTTGCCAGTTAATTAATAGTTCTTCTCAGAAACCATTTAGTAAATTATTTGGATGATGCATAGTGCTTTGAAAGCGTTCTGCAGTTACAAAGATCCCCATTCGCCCTTCCTATTCCACAGCTGGTTTTATTAATAGTAATAGCATCTTTTCAGGGATGAGGGCTGATCTGCAAGAATATTCACTAAAATAACATCCAGAAATATGTTCCATATAGGTCGTTCTGAATCCCCAGCCTCTAAGAAGCACAGCTGTTTTAGGAAGCCATCAGTTTGCTGGCTAAAGCTGAAGAGAAGGACTGCTTTCAGGAACTCAGAGCCTGACATTCCTGTGTGAGAAGCTGCTTGCTGTGACTTTTCTAACTTTCCCTAAGACACCAGAGTTCCTAACAAGGAAAAATTCACCTGCTCCATCTCTTATTGAACTCTACCAAGTCTAATGGGCTCTACTGATTCATTTTCACTTAATTGGCTCTAAGATGCTACCTCATTATTAGTTCAGCTGCAGGCATTCACACCATCTTGGAAAGGTAAATTGGCCCTAAAACCAGGGAATTACTCCTTTAATTAGGTTGGATTGATCAGAAAGGCTACAAAGATTACCTGCATTAACTACAAATCAGCACATGTACCCTGCCTAGAGTCAGGGAGTGACAAATGACCACCGAGGCCTTGTCCTGCAGCACCCAGTAGTGTGAGACCAAGCCACGGGATGCTCCAGGAAGGCCATCCATCCAAGGGGCCACCGACTGCAATCAGGCTTAGCTGAAATTTGTTATTGTAATGAACTGAACCTTCTCAAAGTAGCAGATGCCAGGAGGGAAGGATGTTATATGGATTTCCAATACCAGCCAAACAGCCTCAATCTTGGAGCCAAAATTCTGTCACTCTGATGCTCCGTGGAGTGTCTTGTTTATGGACTTTCATTACTTACTCGGCTTTGTAAACCACACATTCCAGAGCCCCCCGTGGTATCAGCAGCTTATCATCACTTGCCATCAGCTGTTGCATATTATGTACATTAGTAAAGTTCCCCACAGAAACACAGAATAATAGAAGCAGTTTGGTTTACTTTCTCCAGCAAGAAGAAAAATAAAATCAAGATTTCCACAGAAATAAGCTCTTGAATATATAAAAATTAATAACAAGGCAGTAAATGTTTCTGTGCCAAATGAGAGAGTGGGCACTGAAAAGCTCTTTATTATGTTGCTGCCTGGCTAACCTAATATACATTCTTGGAGGGATTTTAAAAATTGCCTAGTGCTCCTGTAAGTGTCCTTTTTCAATGACATCTGTTTCACAGTTGCTCAGGTGATCTTAAGGATTCTCCCTTTTTAGCACCCAACCTCTGCCATCAGACAGCTCACAGTAAGAGCTGAAACATGTAGTGGGGCATGGAGAAGACGCTGCTGTTGGGGTGCCAAAATGTATTTTTAGAAGATTCCTGTTGCTTTATTAATTTCAAGTTCCATTGGAAAACAGTCCTTAGTTACAATACACATACCCCTGCTTGCAAAAGCTCATAAAGCAATCTTGGTTGTATGCAAAACATCTGTACTCTGTGTGCTGTTATGGCTATAAATCTGTATTATGCTCCTCTGCACACCAGTATTTATCTTTGTTGTTTAGTGCACCTCTGCACACTGGAGAATTCATTAGGAAAACGACACAGTCATGCAGTGTGGCTATAAATTAGCGTGCTGCTGCCTGAAGAAATGCTATTGATTTTGCATGGCACTTCTGGATTTGCATGTTTGCCAGTTAGCTCAACCATAACCCCACCATGTACAGCAAAAAACATCCTCAAGAGCTGAGTCTGCAGCCCAGCTAAAGGTACATTTTGGCACAATGTTAAGCCTTCACAGAATGTTAGTAAGGAAAGAGGCCCCCAAATCAATCAACTAAGTGGCTTAGATTTAACCAAGCATGAAAAAAAAAAGAAAACAAAAGGACACTGCCACATCCTGGCAAAGGAAGGAAGCCCCTGCAGGACTGCTGGAAAAGTGTTAACCAGGAGATGGAAGACAGGAAAATCCAAGGAGGAACATCTGCTTGCAAGCCTTGGTTCCTGCTGTCCATGGGCTGCAGATGCCTTGGCATTCCCACCTGTGACAGGGACACCCCATCTGTCGTCACTCGGCTACAAAAGCTGCGAGCTGGCTTTGACTCGTTGGCAATCAATTATTGCAGGAGAGCCAACTGATCACATCTCATGATTAGCCAGATAATTTGCTTCATATTTCCATTAACAAGCCCAGTGGCCATGATTAATTGCCGCAGGGGGTAGAATTTCAGCATGGCTAGTGGGGAACTTGCTTTGTAATATTGTGAATCCCATTACTGTTAATGGAAATTTAACAGCCAAATCCCCTGTGGATCACTTAGAAAAAATTACCCCTTAAGGTTAAAGGGGATTTCATTAATAGTATTCCAGGATGCTCTGATTTGAAAGTACTGTAAGCCTTCAGTGTCACACAGAAATATGCATCCCACTGTTTTTTGCATATCCCTCATTATTATAGCTATCACTTTACCCTTCTCAAATGGAATTTCAAAACACAGCTCAGCCTATTGAAATGTAAGGCACACCAAGGGTAAATTTTCTAAAAGTTATTCAAGGAGATTTATCTGCTAAATTCCTATTAATATTAATGGAATTGCCCAGCCACATTGCTAGACACTACTCTGAAAACGAACTCCAACAACAATTTATCAGTTTCCCTGGTTCTTGATGCCTACACACAGCAGAATGTACACCACATTCCGCCCCAGATTTGGGCTGGAAATCTAGATACCACGTTGACACAGGTAACGACATCTAATGCTTCATCTTGCACTAGTTTGAGAGGTAGACAGAGTCTTTTAAATGACTGTCTGGAGCCAACGCATGGAAGTCACGTGGACCTAGCTAAAGGATATGTAGGAAAGTGCTAAGCTGTCACTCCAGAGTGCCTTACTGACTGTCAGTCACTAAGAAACACTGGTGACAGAGCGCTCCTACTGCTGGGCAGTCAAGCTGATAGAGAGTTCAATTCCTCTGAAACACAAGGCTTATGTTCTCCAGAAGCCAAGGCCCATTCAGATGGACACCCAAAAGAGTCACCTCCTAAATACACAAGAAACAAAAGGATAGCTGCAAATATTTGACAGCGTGTCTCAGACTGATAACACAAATCCTTTAGATAAGATCTGGCCACTTGAATGTCAGCAGTATTGCAGTGCGTGCATGGGCTCACTCATTTAACCTCCACCATGACCATTCAGTGAAGTTGCAGCTTTGCATGCAGGCAGCTGCCTGTGCACAGCTCTTTATTAGGGTGTTCAAATCATGTGGCATTGAACATCCACAGGAACTGGTCCCTGAGACACCCTCCTGTAACATTTTACTGATGCAAACAAATAGAAATCCACAGGTGATTGCTTAAAAAAATAAACAGGTACTTCGATGTTTTGGTTCAAAGTGAGAGAAAAGACTGACTGGACCAAAACCCATAAGCTGGCACAGTTAGTGCCAGCCACAGCTTGATGCCACCACAGCCAAGTTGTTGGAGAAACCCCTGAGTAGTTTGGGATTACTCATGCACATAAGCTGAAACATCCAAATTAATCAACCAAATCAACCTGTCTATGATATCTAGCAGTTATTAGCATTAAAACCATCCCTAAAACAATTTGGCTGCACTGGATATGAAGAGGGATGCACCTAGCCCAAATATCCAGGATTTAATGATACAAGGCACTGTAAGAATTTAAAATTTGTTTTCTGTTCCACTTCTACACCCCATGATAGTTTTTGTACTAAAAACATGCCCATATTATGCAATCTCCTTCTTGTGTAGTGTGGGGCCTCAAGGTCTGTTCTCATCAAGTGGGAGAAAGGCAGCATTGGATTCTCATTAGCATGAGATAATTCCAAGCTACTCTGTCCAACTACCTGAGGGGAATGAGTGGATGAAAAGAAAGAAGGCAGCATTAAAAACAAGCAGCCACACAGAGAAAGAGAGACCAAAGGGGTAGAAGAGACAATCAGGCAAGAGATAACAGAGGTATAAGGGATACAGCAGACAAACCTCAGAACAGGATTCGTTCTCAAAACCTTGAGGGCTTCAGAGACTTCTCCCTGTCCATCTGAGACCGGCTCTCCTTTGACTCATTAATCACATTCTATTTACATTCACCTCTGTGTTTGTTTCCTGAGGTCACTGTTTCACATTTCAAGTTTTCCTTTCAAATGCACAACACCTCCAGAAGTCTTTACTCCACCATCTTTCTACAGTCAGAGGGGATGTCAAAAGAAAGCTCTGTGACCAACAAAGGGTAATTTCCCTACAAAACAGAAGCCTCTTCTACTTTTCCTCTGAACTAATTTCTGTTCAAACCAAAACATTTCCTTCACATTCTCACTTCATGTCACAGACAGGACACCTGGTTAGTTATTCTTGCAATTAAAAAGGTATCTGTGTTTTTCCACCCTGAGTAATAGGTTTTCCCCTTCTCATCTAGTCTAGGCTTCTCCTATTAGGCAAGAAACTCCTCAAACCTCTAATGCTTCTCTTACTTTGAGCATCCATTGTAAAAGACATTTATGAGCTTTCCTGGGAGTTGCTAAGGTACTTAAGAGGTCTGGTGTCCACAGCAGCACTGAGCTCATAAGTCACTGGCACAGCTAGAGGAGAATGTGGAACATTAAGGCCTGGTGGAGCTGAGCCAGGAAAGGCGGAGGGAGGGATAGGAGAGTGATGAAATAGAATGAGATACATTGGCAAGAGCAGGAAACAGAAGGCGGAGAAAAAGTCTAAAGACTTGCCAGAAAGAAAGGATTTAAGACTGGGAGGAAAGCTGAACTAAGGTGGGAAAAATCATATGAATTTTCAACACCCCTCTTGCGCAGTTCAGGATGATTTGGTCCTGGCCATTTGTCTCACACACTTTAGTGGCTCATCTCCACTATCCCCACAAAACACTTCCTTTGTTGCCAGCTCCATGTGCAAAATGCAAAAGATATCCAAACCTCCAAGACTGCCCTAGAGAGGATTTAACGAGCACTTCCTGCACAGCACACCTGCCTGCCAGGGCTGAAAATGGAGCAGAGTCAAACGCGTACCTCCCTCTGCATCTCATCTGCAGGGTTGTCCAGCTGGGGCCGGTCACACAACCAGCATGGTTACAATCACACCTTCCTTAGCCCTGCTTTGGTCCTGTATGGTGAAACACTACCAGGCAGAACTGGCAGCAGATCTGTGTTTACCCCAGACGCTGTTGTGAAAGCACCTAGAGATAAATAGGGATGTGGCTGACAGTCAGCCCTTCACATCCAGACTCTAGGAAAAAACCATCAGTGCCCCACGTGGTATGCAGGATGACAAAGTTTTGTGTAAAGATCTAAAACAGCCATCTTAATAAGCGTGAGAATTTGCTACATTTTCATGTAGAAACTGCCTTTGACATTTGACATGACAGGAAATGTTGCTCCAGTAAGATGGACAACAGGGCTATGCTTAATTAAAACAGGCAGAGGGAATGGAAAGGGAGAGAAAGTAACTTATAGCACACTGGCACATCACTGCATCTTCCTGAAGAGATACTGAATAGGGATTAATGAGGAAAGAGAAAAATGAACCACATTTCCCTCAGCAATTATTTTTGCTGTGCTTCCAGCTGGAGACAACCACGAGCAACCTGTACAAATGAAAGCACCTACAATACTACTGAGCACAGAATGACACAGGCCTGGGTCTGAATGCAGCTTTCCAAAACTCACTTCCCACTTCTGCTGCAGCCCAGAGAACACCTCAGCACAACTCCAGAAGCAAAACACATTGACCTTCAAGTTAAAAACTGGCCTAGGGAGGAGCTGGGAAGGAGGAGGCAAGACAAAGTTGGAAAGTTAATTAACTGATTCAGTTTATACCAGGTCTGGCTTACCATTGAGGGTGCTCACTGCAGAACACTGGGGGTTTGGCTCCATGATCTATTATCCACAACTCCATCCCCTCAGGGACGGGCCAGGTTCATTTCAAGCAGCTGGTAATACCATAGGTAGTTAGGTAGTTTCCAAAGTGACTTTACCAAAACTCCACCTCTTCTCTCGGGAGGTTCCTGGCAAAGCTTGGTTTGACACAGACTCACAGTCATGGCCCATTCTGCTGCCCTGCCCCCAGATCAGAAAAATAACAGATATTATGAGTGGAAACAGAGAAGCACTTTTGTAGGCATGCAAAAAAATCTCTGCAGCCTTTTTGACTAAAGATCATTCGACTCTTATGAGCAAATCCCTCCACATTGCATTTGGCATGTGTTCAAGAAGCCCCAGTTTTAGCAATACTAATGCTTCTCTCTTATCTATTTACTTCAACAGCTTTTTTTCTGCAGTTCCTAAGTCTGGCACAATACTTCCCTGGCCCTCAAAATATAATCTTCATTCTCCTCCCTATCGCTTTGTAAACTCTTTTTTTTTTTCCCTCTAATACCAGTAATCAGAAAAGCACACATTTTGAGGCTTGAAGACACCTGCCTGCATTGGCTAATCTTTCCAGAGCTCCTCTATGATTCTCAAAATCCTTCTTGCTAGGCAATTTGCTTCTTACCACTCAGCACCACGGCTGACCCTCCTTTCTGTCATATACCCCATTTTCTCATTGTTCTTAACACCCTCCTCAGCACGGTGCATGATCACCCCATATCATCCACCTGGTGAAGATCTTCTAATAGGAAAGGCCCTTTCTGTCTTGATCTCTGTCTACTCCACCTTATTTTTACATTTAAAAAGGCATTTCTATACAAGTAAAAATCTTTTTTAGCAACTAAAGTAATCTTTAGTTAGTTCCATTCTAACACTACATCTGTATTGAAGATGTATCAGTTCATCGGAGCACCCAAACAATTTGGCATATAAACAATGGATTTGTTATAGTCTCTTTTAAATGATACACATGCTATTGGGTATGTATATTAAAGGGACAATTTATGTGCATAACTGGTGTCTGTATATTTATAGTTAAGACAATGGAGCTAATGCAGAACATTCACAATGAAAAGTTAAAATCCACTGAATTTAGACTCTGTTCTCCTTTCATTCTGTAGAATCAATGGAGGCAAACCCAAAGTTTGTCTCTTTAATTCTCTTGCTACAAAATATAGCACATCCATACCCTTCTGCTTTTGGAGAGAAAAATGCTTCTACATTTGAAATCGTGCATTTCAGATTAACTGTATTATGAAGCTCAGTGTCTCGGCACAAATCCAAGTATTTCACAGAAGCCCTTGTGAGGGGGAATGGCCCAAAATGAGCACTAGTCCATGATCTCTACTTACATATAAATATGTATACACAGACTTACATACACAAACACACAGATGAGTTATCAAGATGGGGAGACAGAATGTGTGGATGATGCTGCAGAAAGAGGGCATGCTTAATTAAAGGATATCAGTAAAAGAACAAGTCTAAATGTCTGTGACAAAAAGTCTGGCTTTGTGATGTGTCTGATAGTGGAGAAGATTACAATATTTGACTGTAGATTTAGGAAAACTGAAAGTTCTTTGGTGGAGATACATGAAATAAGATTAAAAACCCCCACTCTATCCTCAGATTCTTTTCACATGTTTATTTAGCAATCAGCAAAAGAGAAAAACCTCTTATTAAAAATAAAATTAACTAGTGATTGGCACTGCTAATATTTATGCATAAGAGGGAAATAAAGCACCTCAGTTACATTTTACAGGAAATCATAGAGAAGAAAGCATGTACTCTGTGTCATGGGAGTTTCTCTGAATATCAGCACTGGTTTCAAAGTTGAAAGACCCTGCAAAGCCAAGCTCTGACACACAGAAGTCAGCTGTGGCTTGTTCAGCACAGTATGACAAAGTACCAAGAGCCACTTCCAATGCCTGCTACTTCTGTTTCACTGTAGTTAGAGACCTGCTTGCTGTTGGTCTCCTCCTGGGACCCAGAAGGCCTGAGCCCAGGCCATTTTAACACCCCTGGAAGGGTGGGGAGGGCAGTGGCTGGGACAGGCACCAGAGCTCTCCCTCTTCACAACGCACAGCAACCCAAACTCCTTCTGCCAAAGGAAATCAATGCGAGAGTCGGAGACGTGCTCTGGCTTGGCACAGATTCTCAAATGAACAAAAGGCCTCCTCCTGCCTGAAGATCACCCCTGAGCACTGTATCAAAGCTCACCTCATTTAATGCAAGCATCTGCAGAGGGTATTTTCCCCTCCAGGCCTTCCACGTCCTTCTCTAACATTTACTGTTTGAGATCAGTAGTCTATACAATTTATCGCACCTGTCAAGGCTAATTTATTCATGCGATCTGGCAGTAATCAGAAAGACTGAGATCGATGTGCCAGCAAACCCTGACATTTATTCATATTTCAAAGTCCCATTTGACCTTGAACTGCAGCTAACTGGAGCTGAACTGTCAGCAGCTCTCTGAGGCTCAGGGGCTCTGGCAGATCGGCACCTCTCGGCTAAAGGCACGATGTCGGGGCAGCAGACGCTCGGGCCAGGAGCAGGAAAGGCTGAGCCACAGACAGAGGGGCAGGGATACAGCACCATCCACAGCTCAGAGCTCACGGAGCCACCAGCCAGCCCAGCACATGCACCAGTGCAGCTTGAGACTGCACAGCCCTGCAGCACGAGTGTTCAGCAGCCAATGGATTCCTGGGCGAGGGGTGAGAAGGGCGAGGGAAGGGAGCGAAGAAGGAATATGACACGCGTGTGCACAGGCAGGACAGCCCATGCTGTCCTCAGCAGACTGCTGCCAGACTGGCCCCACGGGCTCTTCTTGGCAAGTGGAGGGGAGGCAGAGACAGAGAATGACACCACCTCCCCTCCCTGGGGGCTCAGGACAGCGGTGGTGACCTGGCCACAGAAGACATATCAGGAACTCTGCAAGCCACCGGGAACCTGCCGGCACAATGTGGCAACGCCAGCTGGAAGCTGGAATAGAAAAGACACATCTCAAGAGGATTGCTTTGGATGTGCTCTCGCACTCCTATGCAGACCCAGGATTTAGGCTCACTCATTCCTGCTGAAGTCCATCACCCTTGTCCTTTCTTCACTCAATCAGGCCCTAAAGGAACACAGGAATTTCGAGTGAAGTTCTTATAATGCATGCACGTGCTGTAACCTCCAGTAACCATTTCAGGTTGTGAAGTCAGACCAATTAGTAGAGAAATACAATAAAGTTGGTTTTAAATATTTTCAGCCTGGCTGTGCTGTCAAAGGACTCTCAGACATCACATGAGGACACCTTTGGAGCCTTCTGCCTCAGTTTCCCCTTAGTTTAATGAAACCACACTCATTTACTTGCTTCCTCAGAGTGTGCCAGGAATTACAGACAGGACCTGCTCTGAGGTTATTGAATAATTTGTTTTTCTTCTGATAAGAAGATATTTGTGCAAATGACATTCTCTCAGAGACACAGAGGAAATCTAAGTGGCATTTTAGGTAGAAACATGCAGCTACAGTTTTACCAAAAGACGTGAATAGATTATTTTATCACAGTCAAAACACTTGACTATGTGATATGCAGTTGCACCCAAAACAGATTTTGCAAATGTATTTTGTTGCTTCTCTGGGTTCTCCTTGGCTGCATTTCTCATGCTATAAATTCTGTATGTCATATTAAATATGATTTTTCAGTGAATCTGCTTTTTCTAAGCCTAGAATACAAATAGAAATGACAGTTATGTCATTTTGTGTTTGTTTTTCCTCTCTTTTAAATAGCTAACACCTTTCCATTATGTTGAACGAAAGCTACCGATGGAAAGCAATTGGCATTTTGACCAATGCTTTTGTGCACATTAAATATATGTCTAACACTGCCATGAAATCTAATCTGATGTTCATGGAAGAGAAACAATGACATATGAGGATGCAGGGGGAATTTGTCTATGTGAATTGAGACTGGCTGCAGCATGCAAGCAGTGAAAGTACACACAGAACTGTGTTACAATAAACATGCTAATAAAACATTTTAGCCAACCTGTTTCCCTATTCTTCCTATGCAGAAAACAAAATTTAAGAGCATCTTGCAATTTTGTGGCTATAAGTATTTTAATGAAGTTTTTTTTTTTCTGTATGTGCTTAGCCAAATGGGGATCTGGTTGCCTGTCCATGCCCTGTTCTGGCTGCTCTAGGAGGAGGTGCCAGATCCCACTCCTCTGGGAGCTCTTTGGGGCAGAAGCACCAATTGCACCTCTCACTGCTGGCTGATCTGCTGCTGCCTTCCACAGAAAAAGCTCCTTCAAGCACAGTGTTAAGCTGCCTTTTTTCCATGTGTTATACACAGTGCAGATAATGACAAATTTGGCACCAAGGAGTGGACCTCTATCCAACAATGCAGGTACATGCATTATTCCTCCCCTGCTCCTGCTCCTCAGCTCAGAGGTACCTGTCACACAGATCAGCTCAACATGCTTTGCCTTATTCAGGTGACACTAGTGCAAGGATAATTATTAGTCTGTTAGAGATTTCCTCAGCAGACCAAAAAAGGTACAGCAAAAAAAAATCATATTACCTCCCAAAGTCTCCCAGGCAGAATTAAAACAAAGCCAAGGAAACCTGAGCCCCACAGCTCTTAACCCTCCACACCTACAACTCTCAAAGACCAGCTCTGTTACCCTCACAAACACATGGCACAAACACTTCCACTTGCCAGTGGCGATGACTGCTATGTTTAACATCATAAATAATGGGGACCTGGACACTCCTGCAAGGGTGACACCTCAGCTGTACATTTAAACATCTACAACCCCACCTCCAGACCCTGTACTCGAGCCTGGAGGAGCCTGACAGCTCAGCCCCAAGGCTGAAAAGCTCTTTCCCAAACGAGGTCATTTACCCAGAGGTACCTGGGGAAACCAACACAACCACACTCAGCAGCCCTGCTCCCTGCCAAGGGAAGCACTTTGGACTGTGACCCTCACATCCACTGGCTGCTCCTCCAGAACTCACCCAGGCTGCTGGTCTGGGCTGGGGACAAGCACACAGGACACTGCTCCAAGCCAAATCTTTGCTCCAGCTGCAGAAACTTGGACTGAAAGGACCCCTCCCATCTTAAGAGCCCTTTTTATTTCCTAGAGATTCCTGATTAAACCTCTCATCCTCAAAAAAATGAGAACCAGCTAGGGAGCTACTCTAAAAGTCAATTAGGAAAGGGGCATCAGCTGCTCTGGGAACAGCTGGTATCCTGGATCACTTTCACATCTCGTTTTTTGCATGGAAAAAGGATGCTTTCCACAGAATTGATTTTTCTTTTTTCTTTTTTTTTTTTTTTTAAAGAGTTCTGAGAAATGATTCCAGAAAAACTCAAAGAACTCTTTTGCCAGGTGTGCTGGGACCAAGCTAAAGACTGACAGCTGGGCACCTCTGGGTACAAAAGAGCCCAAGCCAGGCTTTCAGTAATCAGCATCAAAATTTAGAGTACTACAGACCATTTGGAGTTCTGGATGAGCTGTTATTTTGCAACACAAAACATGTTGTATCAGAAAGTTTCTGACCAGCTGTAGCTCATCTCTAGTGTTTGGTTCAGACTCATCACTAGGCAAGTGAAACCTATTTCAGTCTCAACACAATTAACACACTCCTCTTCATTTTCCCTCTGTCTCATCCAGTTCACACTTGCCTCTGAAGAGGAACCTGTGTTAGATTTAGATCAAATCTGCAGGAAAGTGGCTGAGAAGAAAATGGCAAAGACTAAGGAAGCATTTTCTTTCCTCAGGTCTTTTGCTGTTGATCTCGCTCTGAAATTTCCAGCCTTGTGCTTTGATAATGTCCTCGTACATGAAAGAGTTTGTAACATAAAATGTTACACTCGATGGAGCATGATGTGCTATTGGAGCCAAATGGCCAGATGCTCTTTTCTGAGCTATTTCCAATGCTCCCACTTTAGAGAGTGTTTTTAAGGGTACTCACCAGCTCCAGTCCTGTAGTGTGCTGGCAATTTCGTGCTAGAGCACCACTGTGCTGTATTCTGATGAAACCATTGTTTTCCATGCTGGGTTAAAGTTATACTCAATTTAATAAAAAGAAAAACAATGAAGAAAATAAGAAAGAAAGGCAAAAAGGACGGTGTGGTTCAAAGAAATTGCAGACAGGTAGGGAGCTGAGGTCTGTCCCCCAAAACAGGATCATACATCCCTTTAAAAGTACAATTAAGACTGTATTAATGATCTGGTCAGAGAAAAACCCAAGTACTCTTAACTCCATCAGAACAGCCCAGGGCCATGTTTTAGCTCTTTGGCTTTGCTTTACACTGTTTGCACATCCTGTTCTTGCATGTGGGGAAGACCCTTTACAGAGAAAACCCTCTGCTTTGAAACATGGCTGAGGCCAGACGTCTGAACCCTGTCCCCAGTGCTGGTTATCACTGCAATCAGCCTGTTCTCACCTGCTTTCCCACCATCTTCCCGTTTGCTGCCAGCACTGCATCTGTTTCGGGGTGGGGATGTGACCTCAGAGCTGGGATCTGAGTCCCTGGGAGCGCTGACAGCTCCCTCCCAGCTGTTAACACAGTTATGGCCCTCTGCAGCCCACTGGGACTGGCCATTGCACACCGTGGCCATGGGGAACCACCAGGGGTGACTCTGGCTGGTTCTGGGCACTCCAGGGCTCAGCAGGCTGGGATTTCATGCCTGCACGAGCTCCTTGCCTTGCCACAGTCTGTCTCCTTTTCCAGACAGAACGCATTACTGCCGTACACAAATGTCAAGCCTAATCTCATCCTGCCTGAATCTGTGGAACTCCAGTGGAATGAGAAGATGCTGAACACTTGGATGTGCTGAGGAGCTGGCTCATCACTTATGCACATCACCACAGAACCAACTGCTCCAATCCCTGCTCTAAGAGGGAAGGGAGCTGCGAATTAATGTAATCCAGGCACCATGACTTCAATCCTTTCATGATTTCTTAATGCTTGGCTTTACGAGCTTAGCATTCTTCTACCTTAGGAAATACCTATAAAACCACTAAATCAAACTAGAGATGGAAAAAGGGGACACCTTCACTTCTCCACTTTATCTGGAGGGTGAGACCTGGGAGATTTATCACTGAGATCTCTGCAACCTAAGCAGTGGGGCAACTTGCAATAACAGCAGATTACATCACTTACCAGGATTTTGCTTAGGCAGTGTAGAACTGCTCAGAAACATTTTAATAGCATTTAACTTCATGCTGAAAATGCTGATTTATTGCACTCCAGTCTGAATAGGCATGTCTAAGGACAGAGCACACTACTTTTTCAGATGTCAGCAACTATGGGGTGTTGTTAACATCTTGTAAGTGATTAGACGTCTTCAAACTAAAAGGCTTTAAGACTTTTAATTCAAAATGGAATTAATTTATACTAAAAATTATAGCTTGGAAAAGATCAAAATAAAAATGAAGTATTTTCAGATTCACCAAAACAAGACACTTTGATTAACCTCTATTTTTGTATAATTTTCATTTGTATTTTACCACAGCATGTGTAAAAAAATGCTGAAATTTTGAGTAATTCACCAGAACTGGGTTTCTATTTAGCTCTAAGACTAGGGACCTGGCCTCATGAATCACACAGAGCAAAAAGCATTGTCCAGAATTCAGAATTAAAGTTTGCTATACATAAATCCTGTGACATTTTTATTACAGCATACCAGTCTGGAATCTGCATTTAAAACACTGACTGCTCAAAGGAAACTAAATCTCTTTAGCTAAAGGTAATAAAATGAGGTCAAAAATTCACTACTCAACAATCTACCATTAGCATTTCTGCCCAGAAAAAATGTAGTTCATCTATTTTTAAAGAAAGTAAAGGCCTGGCATATAACATAAGTTTGGAAAGTATAATGATTTGCTTGTGTGTGGAAGTCCATTAGATAACGAGCTTCATTTCCTCATAAAGAGATCTGGTGCATCTACAGCATGATTTTTTTTACAGGGCACACAGTACTGGTGTAAGCCAGGGGTGGGACTGCATTTCTGTTTGCACAGCCCATGGTTTCAGCTTGGCAGCCTGGCCTCCATCACCAACATAATCACAACACCAGAGAACACACGGGGTCTGAGCTGGATCCTGGGTTAACTCAGCTCTTTGCAGTCCTGATGAGCTCTGTGTTCCCAGGGACATTCCACTGACATGGCCACAAAACTGGCCAAAGTTACCTGGCACACACCTGCTGATGCTGACACATTGTTACTGAGAAGAAAGCAGACTGACCATAAAAGAAAAGAAGTTTTACATGGAGTTATCAATGTGGCGACATGTTTTTTTTATTAATTTGTTTGGATTCTTAATGGTGGAAGCAGAATTTAATTTCTTCTAGAGCATCCTTTAAAAATAAATGCTTGATCTCTTCCCACCCTCCATTACAGCTGATGGGCACGAAGTAAAAAGAACAGCAATTCATTCACCTTATCACTGGAGCACCAGAGGAAGCGAGGGATCCTTAGTGCAATGATTAATGACTCACTATAAAAAGATGCATCATAAACTGCTTGCATTGGGTTAAATCATAAACTAGGCTTTTAATGTTTATATGATCCCTCTCTAAATAATGAAGTGTGTCAGTAGCTCCCACTAGGAATGGAACTCACATGACACTTGCAAACCACGCAGTTTCTCACAGGGTCATCATTTCGGACCCTCACTTAAAGGGATCCCTGTCTTCCTCCACATTCAAGCACTGCTTGGATTTCTCTTCCCATTGGGACATCTCTCTGTACTACAGGTCAGAGAGATGTTCAGGATTTGATGTTCATTTGATGTTCAGGAGCAGCAAAGATGATCTACCCTGAATTTAGAGTGTCTTCTTCAGCCTGTGCTCATGAAGGGCAACTCACCCACAGAGGAGTCAGCCAAGACTGGATGCTGTCATTTCCTGTGTTTGGGTGCTAATAATAACTCCCATCAGCTTCAGTAGCTGGTTGGTGAACAGTGAGAGAACAGCACCATTTGTCCTAACATGATCCCCTGGATTTATCCACCTTGCGGTGAAACTGTCACCTTTGAAAAATATGGTACAAGATGACATTATGTAAGTGTCCATCTATTTCCCTACTATCACCAGCCTGCAAACGTCTCCATCTCCCTTGTATTACCCAGAACAGCTGGTGCTTTTTCTCAACCAAACCAGAATCTCTCTCTCTTGGCAAGCAGACATTGGCTTCAGTGTAAAGTCACCCCATCAGGAGAATGTTGCAGCTCTAACCACTGTGAAGCTTACACAAAAAATAATAGGAGTTTGAAAAAGAGCTGCAGAGCCCTAAATATTTTCAATAGGCGTAGTAGGTAGCCCCAGTCTGTTGCTACACTGCTTATTCAATACAGAAAATCACTTAGGGTTATTCTTTAAATATTTCCATCTACGGGATTTAGAAAAGAACAAAGCCAACTGTGGAATATCCAAGATCATGACTTTTTAATAAACAATCGATTTCATGATTATTATCTGGGTTATCAAACAGTATCCTCCCAAATCAGCTCATTAGTTTCACTGAGTTTCCCTATTTCAGTTTATTAAAACAATTTAAACAAGGGTTCACTAGATGCAATGTAATCTATTTCAGACACTCCAAGCCTAATCCCTTTTCTTTCAGCAGTAACATGGTAACAGTTTGCAAAAAAGTTTAAAAGGATTATTGTTACAGCTGTTTCAAATAGGGACTGTTTTCAGCCAAGCATGTGCCACCACTTTCCCTGTATCTTATTATTTATTATTATATTAATTTTTGTTCTTTACTTATTCATTCATTTATTCTTCTTTTTTTCTGTCTTTCATTGTTTCATACAAGCAGCCACACATGGTCAGCAGCATCCCTCTGTGCAGGTGTGGGGGATGCACCAAATATCCCTGCATGGGTCATTGCACCAAGCCTTTGGAAAGAAGTGATTTTTTGCAATTTACTTGGAGTTAAAAAAACCAAACTTGTTAAACTCACAGTGGTTTTATAAATAGCCTAGAGAGAAGGGAGAAGGTTCCTGTGCATTTTCACGCTGTTAGTTTCTGACAGCTCTGAAAGACACACAGGAGGGGATCACACAGAGGATTTGCAAATCAGGAGGCAGACACTGTATATTACTTACCATGATGGATCCAGGCTGGAAACACAGAGTAACAGACCTGTGCTATGGACACACAGCTTATTTCAGAGCAAGCAAACTCACACTCTTGTACTTTCATAAAACCTTTTCCAAACAGTAGCGTTAGTTATTCTTATAGGGCAAAAAAAAAAACCCCAGCCAAAACAAAATGCAAAGAAAGAGGGCTGGTTTCTAGATCCAAGGTTTCTGCAGGCTTTAACAGGTTCCCTATCCCTGAAAACCCATCCTCACTCACTTCAAATCCTTGTCTCTTCAAGCAAGTGCCATTCCATAATCCTATTAAAACCTTTGCCTCTGTTTACCAGGAGCCCTAATCGTACTCAGCAAGTTCTCCTTGTCTAAGGAAGAGCGACAGCTTTCAGATTTCTTAGGAGGCTTATTCATCAACCACGCCAGAGTTTTGCCAGAGTGTTCAATCTATTCTGGGAGCAGCCATGTGGAAAAAGTTTCAAACAGCTCAAAGCCCTGCACAATGATAAAGGAAAGCTCACACAATCCTGGTAATAGCCTGACCCTCTTAAGGAAAATTGGATGATTTGTGGTAGCAGTTTTTCTGTCCCCTATGTGAATTCTGAACCTTAAAGCATAAGCAGTGTATTCACACAGTCCCATTACAAACCCCCTCCCTATTGCAATGCTGGAATAACAAATACACACCCATCTGTGAAAATAAACTCTAGCTGCAGTGACCTTCCTCCTCAGTCCAGTGGTGTGAAGGAGTTTGTAGCCATTTTAGGAAAAAAAAGAGTCAGATAAAGAATGGAGTAATTTGATGTTCAATGTTTCACCATGAGCAAAATATATACTTTAATGAGCACATTACATGCACCAGGGACATGTTACTGGGAAGCAGGGGATAAAGAGTAAAGGGAAAATAATTAAATGGTCAGTTTTATAATGAGGAAACTCTGTTCATGCAACATTAAGCGGCCTAATTTTCAAATGCTAAGCAAAGACATGTTCCTTGGGCTTCAGGAGGACTTGCTGGCAAGCACTACCTTGAAAACAAGGGCAAGGGATCACAGGTATCAAACCTCCTTTAGGTCCAGGGCACAGGGACTGATGTTGTTCCAAAGTCATCTGGCCACACTTCACACTGACCTGTCCAACAGGATTGAACACCTGTACCCTATAGCTCTTACTCTCTAAGGAGGATCCTTAGAGTTGTAAAATATCCCAGCATTCACAATGTGTGTATGATGAACATCACAACTGACTTCTGCCAGCCTGGCCTTAGTTTTCTGTAGGTATTGCATCTGCTAGACCACAAATGTACAACCTCAGCTAAGGGCAATGAGCACATGGAGACTCAGGGTGGCTGTGTGCACGAGGAAAGATACTGGGAAAGGGGAAAATCTTCCTCATTGGGTTCAGACACTGACAGAATGAACCAATAAAGCCTATTTCTGACTGTTATCAGTTCTCTCAGGGCCCGTAAGGCCAGGAACATTCATTTACTGGCACTGTCACTTCCACAGAGTGTTGCAGCATCAATTACTCCAGCATAATAGCCCATCAGTCAGCCAGCAGCTCTGCTGGGCCACCAGCTCCCCAGCACTCTTTGCAAATGGACAATGCACAAAGTCTCCTCTTTGTTACTCACTCTCATGCCTAATTCGATGTTTTCTCCTCCATAGACCTCCATTCCAGGGTCAAGCAAGCCAATCTCACCAAAATACTCTCGGTCCACCACAAAAGAGCACCCGATCATCGCTGGTGTCCTGCACAGAGAGATTAAAGCAAAAAATCAAGCCATTGGTTAGCTATGACAGACCCCACCTCATAACAAAGTTACACAGATTAAACATTTTAAATTTATGTATTAGCATCAATCACGTGGCACTTCATGTATGCAAGAAATTCCGGTATTTCTCTGTTTAGTGCTGTGATTTCTAAAGACTTTCTGTTGAATCATTTCTCTAGTTAGAAGTGGTCTCAAGGCTCTACAAAAACCACCCAGGGTCCTGCACACTCCTGGCTGGGAACTTACATCCTCTGTTGATGCATATATTTATGCACCAGGATCTTTGCAAGATGGATGCATTTATACATTCAAGTTATTTGATAAAATGCATCTTCCTGATTATACTTCCCAGAGCCAAGCCTGGAAACAGACTTGCCTAAAAAAAGCTGAGAGCTCTCCTGTACACAGGATGAGACATAGCCTATATACATCTTGATTTCACATCTTGTACCACTGAAAAGTATATCTTAGACTAACAAGGAATTAATTTGGTCTAGAAACTGAAATAAAAGAGAGACACAACCAAGGTAAGGAAATCAGTACCTTTGCAATGACATAAGCCTTGGAGGGAATATTTCAGGTGTATATTTTAAGTTTTACCCATGATAAAAGAAGGAAGGAGATGGGGGAAGAAACACACACCACTTTCTTCATTTTCCTTTTCATGTATTTAAAGCTAAACACAGACTTCACTGGATCAAGGCATCACTGCTTTGCAAAACTAGGATGCTAGTTTGGGCTCAGAATCATTCTTTCCAGCCCTGCTTCCCCCACAAAAATCCTCTGGAGGCAGCTCCTTATAGGAGTAGGATGCTCCCAGGAGGATGTCTCCTCCCTTTCTAATGAGGAATGGTACTGCCAGGCTTTGCAGACTGCTCTCAGGTGCTGGAATCTCTCTCTCTGGGGGATGGATTTCTGCAGCTGTCGGCTCTGTCCATTAAAACACTGAGTTGTTAATTGAATGGGGGTGGGAAACACATTTTAGATGCAACTACATAATCATCACTCACAGACGAATGCCACTGAGGGCTGTCTTTGCAACTCCTTCTCTCCCTTCTAGTGTTTATTTCTTCTCATTATATATATTCAGATATAGACTTCACAAGCCTTCACAGCTTTTTCAGAAAAAAAAAAAAGTATTCAGGAGTGAGCAACAACAGCAGCACAATGACAGAAGGAACCACATCCAGCTTTTATAATTTTATACTGGACTACAGTGTCACACTCACATATTGCAAACACTTTTCAAAAAACAAAGCTGAAGATCCTCACTTGGCGTTCACACTGGGTTTTTCCAGCACCTGAAATGCTCCAGTACATGCCCCACTTTTAGTGCAGTGCAGCAGACTTATCTTGAAGGCTACAAATGTCTACATGAGCAAAAGCAGCCGTGTTAGCCCTCAGCACTCCACAGTTCCAGAGCACAACACACTAACCTGCTCTGTATAAAACCTCTTTCCTCAATCGTGCACTTTCTAGTAAAACAGAGACACTTTTAGAAGGAAAAATACAGCAATTAGAAATGTATTAATTTTTACCAACACCTCAAAGGTGTTGTGAAACTTGATTGATCTGTGGAATATTCTTTGACACAATGGAGGATGTTGTAAGCATTAATTATAATCAACAGCAGAACGCAGAGGATAATGTGGGAAACACAGCAGAATGGGTTTTGCAGTGAAAAGGTTAAAATGCAGCCCAGAATTGCATTGATTCTGCACTGGAGAAAGATCCAGCATGGTCATTTTGGGGAATTACCTGACAGCCCTGTTGTAGCAATGGAGACCCAAGAGAAGCACTGCTCTGGGTAACCCCTGGGGAAAGTGAGGAAGCACAGAGAGGTTTCTGGAGGTGAACCCTCCCTCCTTCCCTGCCTGTGGCAGCAGAAGTGTCGGGAGGGCAGTGCCTGCCATGGCACGGGGCACTGGAACAGAGGGCACCTTGTCCAGGGAAGAAAGGCCCTCGCTGGAGGTCTGAGTCAGGACTGCTTTGTGTCACTGAGATCCCCAGGAGCACAGCCCTGTCGGGAGAATTCCAGCAGGTGCTGACACCCATTTCTCCAGCCAGGTGCATCCCCCTCCTTCCCTTTCCAGACACCCGGAGGGAGCTTCGGGGGCTTCGTCAAGAACAAGTGAGGAGAAAGGGATGGGCACTAAGCTGCACAAGATAGTCAGTCTTCCTCTGCCTTATGCATCTTCCTCTCCTGCCTTAAGGTCAGCATATATATATATATATATA